>OX451737.1:549712410-549902410 GCA_948472305.1 Vicia faba
TGTCAGCTGTCAAACTGGCCACACACTCTTGGAATTGATGTGCAGATGTCTCTTGCGGCACATGAGTCATCTTCAGAAACTTTACCAAAGCTTTAGCATGTGCCTCAGAGCACAGCAACAGGGCTAACATAGATATTTTGGAGGGGGTCTGCCCCAGTTGTTCAACCACATCATAATCACTCTTTTTAATGATCCTCATGATTTCTTCCATCTCTTTCTTGGATGTCTCAGGAATAGCTGGTGATTGAGCCTTCGTCAGGACAGGCTCCTCTTGAACATTCTTTCCTTTATTCTCAATAGCGGAAGTAGGGATAGGAATTGTATTGTCTTCTTTGTTGGTAGATACGCTTGCAGGCATAATCACTGGTACATATGTAATCTTCGGAACGACCACGGGTCCAAAGAATGCCTTTGGAGGCGCAATCTCTGGAGAGAAAATTCTTCCACTACGGGTAATTTTGCTTGTTCTGGCAATGTTACTGATGTCAGAATTGTCCTATTAGGAGATCTCGTCTTCGGTAGTCTGTTCAATCTGTTTGACACCATGGTAGTAGATTTCTCCACCATAATTCCATGGTACCATTTTATCTGATTTGTATGGGGCAGGCCCGAGCATTGTTATCTTCAACGGAGTAGTCATTGGAGCAGATGTAATCCTAATGGTTTTTTTAGGAACCCTGGAAGGATTGGCGTAGATGGTTATTATTGAAACTTCTTTAACTGGAACAGGTGAAATATGAGCTTTCTCAAACAAGATTTCCTGATTATCAATTAGTTGTTGGATACCTTTCTTCAACATAGGGCAGTCAAATGATGAAGATAGGCAAATATGGCAATCTTTGTCACATCCTGGGAATATTCCAGCTTTCAACAAATTCAACTTGATGGTCAGGAGCGGAGTTAACAGTTCATCCACGATAGAAATGAACAGATCTTCCTCAACAACATTGGCATTGTGTCCATGCCTAGGTATTGGAGCAGAAATAACATTCGGTTTCTCAAGAGCTTCAAATTCAACTTCCTTTGCGTCAATCAGATCTTGAATCTTGTTCTTCAGAGCCCAACAGTTGTTGGTGTCGTGCCCTGGACTTTCAGAATGGTAAGCGCACCTGGAATTCGGATGGTAGTGTGGAGATGCAGTATTAGGATTTTTAGGGGCCTCCTTTAGCATGGCCAGATTCAACTTCAAAAGATGTGGTAGGACTTATGCTGGAGTCATGTTAATCTTGGTGAATTGCCGTACATGCCTTTCCACCCTTTGCTGGTTATTTCTCGGATGATTGTTTCTCGGCTGGTCTGATGCAGGCTTTTGAATCATAACATCCCCCACTGTTGCTCGTCATTCGGTTCTTCCCTGATTTCTCTGTGCATAAACAGTAGACACTTCCTTCTTTCCAGTGAAGGGATTTTTTGCAACTACAGAGGTAGACACGTCCTTCTGAATTTTTCCGCTTCTTATACCAGCTTCCACCCTTTCGCCAGTTAAAATCAACTCAGTGAACCCTGCGGAAGAGCTCCCAATCAGGTGATTAAAGAAAGGACCTGATAGAGTTCCCAGGAACATGTCCACTAGCTCTCTTTCAGATAAAGGTGGTTGCACCCTTCCGGCTAAATCCCACCATTTTTGGGCGTAGTCTTTGAAGCCCTCATTGGACACCATAGCCATACTCTGGAATTGAGTACGGGTTAGTGCCAAGTCGGCATTGTATTGATACTGTTTATAGAAGGCTACTGCCAAGTCCTCCCAATTATGCACATCAGACCTCTCCAACTGGTAGAACCAATCCAGCTGCGTCCCTGATAAATTGTCCTGAAAAAAGTGAACCCACAAGTCCTTGTCCGCATAATGTGGCTGCATCTTTCTGACATATGAGCGGAGGTGCATCTTGGGACAAGACACCCCGTCGTACTTAGAAAACAAAGGTACTTTAAACTTAGGAGGGATTACTATTCCAGACACCAGCCCTAATTCCTCGAAATCCAGCCCGGGTACTCTTTGTATCTCCGTAGCAGTTAGACGCTTTTCCAGGCTTTTGTATTTGTCATCGGCCGAAGGGTATTATTGTTCGGAGTAGTTCTCTTCTTCCTATTCTTCTGCTTCAGAATCAGATGGTACTTCCGTCTCTTTACCTTTTCTTTCTCCTTCCTCAGAGGTTGATGGAAATTCCAAGGTCCTTCTGGCTTGTCCTTGGAACCTTCTGCCCATAAGAACCACCCTAGCTGGCTTCTTCTTCTTTTTCTCTTTTTCTTTTTCTAGCAGAGTCTTGAGCTCCTCCTGCCCCTTGGCCAAGGTCAGGAGTAGCTGTTGAAATTGTGAATTTTGAACTTGCAAGTCTTTAACCATTTGTTCAAGATCCATTTTGTTGAAATAAACAACAGAGGGATGAGGAAACTTCTTGCAAAGACTTGTTATGCTCATGATGTATGATATGTATTTATGCAATGTTTTCAAGTATTTGAAAAATTCAAATTTGTGTTAAATAAAAAAGGAACACACGTTATATTAATAAAATAGAACTTGATTACATTAATGCCCCTAGGGAAAAATAGTACAAAATTCTAAGATAAAAAGACGTTGTGCATCCTTTTTGGTGCAATGTAGGTGTTGAGAGTCTACTCTTCGTGAAGTAGTCGAGTGAGTTCCAAAACCTTCTTCTCGCTAGCGTATAATTGGGCTTTAAAAGTATCACGTTCTCCCTTGAGCTGTATCCAACTCCTTTGTAGGTATTCGAGTGATGTTGGCATGTCAGGATGTAGGAGGGTGTATGGAACCCCTCCTTCCTTAACAGACTCTATAATCACTGGGAGAACAGAGGGGTAAGGCATCATAAGACTTTGGGTGCGGGTTCGTACCCACTTGAGGTAAGGCTCAAGAGGGATGGAATTCTTGTGTCTCAAGGTCTTACTGTCTACCTTGTTTGGCATCCTCCAAGCTTGGACGAACCTTTGACGAAGTCCTTGATTGTCGTTGTCGAAGTCGAAAACCAAACCTTGAATGAGCATATCATGTGGGTCATCCCTTCGGGCATAACCAAACTGTCTTAGAGCCAAGCACGGCTTGTAGGTGATTCCTCCCCTAATGCCAAGTAGAGGGACATTAGGGAATTACCCATAACGGTCAATGATAACAACATTCTCTTTGGATCGAGAACACCAATGAATATCTGAATATGTAAGTGTCATCAACCTTTGTGACCACCTCAAACCTTGCTCATTCTTCAAGACTGATTGGGGAAGATGAGAAATAAACCATCTTGCTAGGAGAGGAGTGCAACACATGAGAACACCTCTTTTCCTTATTGTACGAGTGCGAAAAGAGTGCAAGATATCTCAAGGCAATGTAGGCACCGGATTACATGACATGAAGATTTTGACAGCACTCACATCTTATGAGTTGGTTAGGATTAAGGAATAAGACCATCCCATAGATGAGAAGAGCTACAATCTCCTCAAAAGCTTGTAAGTCCAAGGAGTTCCAGCAGCTTTGGGCCTTCTCAAACAAGAACTTTGCCAAGAAGCCTTTGACACCACTTCTAGTTTCCCAATGGGTTGTGACATCAAATGAGTGCAAGTGCAAGGCTTGAGCAATATCTTCTGGATTTGGATCTCTTTTTGTACCGTTGAAAGGTAGTTGATTGAGAATATGAATCCTCAAGAGTTGAGATAATTCCTCCAAAGTAGGCACAAGCTGGTAGTCAGGAAATGTGAAGCAGTGATGCAAAGGGTCAAAGAACTGGAAAAGAACTTTCATCATGTCTTCCTCTGTGTTGGAAGTGACCAAGTTGAGTAGACGACCATGCCTCTCGGTGAATGGAGAGTTCTCAGGAATCCTTGAAGCTAGCTCCTTGAGTTGTGGAGGAATTCTTACAAGGTTAACTTGGATAGTTTTCCTGCGAAGTAAATCCATAACCTACAAAATAGGAACAAAGATGAATTTCCAAAATCCTTGAAATGGTTAGTGGATGCAAATGATGCTCATGATGTTATGCACAAGTATATATATATATATATATATATATATATATATATATATATATATATATATATATATATATATATATATATATATATATATATATATATATATATATATATATATATATATATATATATATATATATATATATATATATATATATATATATATATATATATATATATATATATATATATATATATATATATATATATAAGCAAATCACACAAGTTCCTAGTTTAGGCTTGCATGGGGTTTCATAGGTAAGTACCCTCTTGAAGTTTAGTTGGCTCAACCTGTCCTAGAAATAGTAACCGGGTTCTAAGGAGCTCAATATCACTGGATTGTTTCCTTGTTCATTGTTTCAATTCAAGCCTCTTACCGGCGACCGAAATATTCCAAGGAACCAACCCTCAATGAGTGTAGTATCGAGTATCTACCAACTTTGGACTGCACCAAAGCCGGTAATCTCACTACATCCTAAAAGGCCAAGTTGGTCAAGTAAAGGTTCTAGAAGTTCGTTAGTGCTTCATGACATCACTCAGCGGCCCCGTATTCTCTTTGATTGAATCAAAGGCTACCGGTACCCACAAATATGTCACACTAACATAGCTATTGCTTAGACAGTGTCGGTATACCCTGCATAGTTTCCACAACGTATTGCTATTTACCTATAATGTTTCCCAAATCCGAGTGGAGGATTCAAACCCAAATAATAGAACTAAAGTGTAAAGCAAACAAGTCAAACAATTGTAGGCTAATAAAGGTGATCTAAACCCTAAGGTAACCCCACTTTTATAATTTTCCCCAGCAGAGTCGCCAGTTCTGTGATACGGTGGGAGAACTGACTTGAGGTTTTGCGTTTTGTCGCAAATGTCGCGGTTTAGCAAGAGTCGCCACCGACTTTTATTTTATCCAAAAGGAAAGGTAAAAAAGCACAGGAAAGACCTTCGAGAGGTTTTCTTGAGTTCAGGGGGTAGATTATGAAAAGGGAAGGTGCTAGCACCCTTTTCATCCATGGTTTTTCATGGGCTCTTAGTTACTTGTTTAGATCACTTGCTTTGCTTTTGAAATTGTCTGAAATGGTGCTTTGTGTTTGGGTGTGATTTTGAAAGTATTTTGAAAAGAGGCCAATCGTTTAGGCAATCTTTGTAATGATTCTTGTTCGTAAGAATGTATACAAAGATGTTTGTCTTTCGAAAAATGTTTCAATGTTTTGAAAGTTGTTTGGAAATGTTTTGAAATGTGTGTGCTTGTTTTTGAAAATAGAAAGGATTGTTTGGAAGAGAGCAAGTAACTAAGATCTATCTACCCTACTCAAATGTCTTTCCTATGTATTTTTATTCCTTTGACATTGTTGATTTACCCTTGATTTGGTAAACAACCTTATCTTTGGATGTTAAACGGGACGGGCGTGGGTCATCGTATGATCATGGTAGCAATATTGCCAAGTATCTTAGCTTGTTTGGAGGGACTAAGATCATTTTGTTTTAGGCAACCTTTTGATGGTGTCATCGAGGGACTATGATCTTATTTTTTTGTTTTGTTTTGCCAAGATACTTCGCATGCGTAACATGGCCATTTTTTGTATAGGCAACCAAGTGGGAGAAACCGTAAGGGTGCTTGTATGCAATGTGTGTCATTTTACATGCATTTGATTTGTCTTGTATTAGGTCATTATATTTGTTTGTTTTTTGTCTTATCATGCAAAAACCCTAATTTACTACACAAATATATAAAGCGATAAATTGTGTAAATGTAAACTAAGCTATTACAACAATTATTATGGGAGGGGGGATACAAGTTTTTGAATGGGAATATTACACAAAATAAACCCTAAAATACTATTACAACCCAATTGAATATTGTGCGAAATAAATAAATATACAAATATTTAAATATGCAATGCAATGTATTTATACAAAATGTTTTGTATTTGATTTTTGTATGAGAAAATAAATTATTTAAGCCCTAAAAATAAGAGAAAAAATATTATTATTTTTGAAAGGGTAAAACCCTAGTTTTTGAATTAAAAGAAAATAATATTTTCTATTATTACTTTATCCATTTTTTATATAAGAAAAATAATAAATAATATTGTGTACAAATATTAAAAATTAAAATATGTATGAAAATAAATATTTTTTGTGTAAAAATAATAAAATAAAAATGTATAGTATTTATTAAATGTATTTACAATTTATTTAAGAAAATAAAGTCCATTATCCTAATAAACTATTATTTTTATGCAAAAAATAATAATAAAATAAAATAAAATTACAAAAAATAAAGAAAATATTTTTCATGATTTTTTATGGTTCAGAAAAATAAATAAAAACAATAAATATAAAAATGAAAAGAAAATATGAAAAATAAACAAAATAAAGCCAGGGGTGTGGATATCAAGTCAGGGGGTGTGGAAATCAAAATAGAAGGGCCCAATGGCGCCAAAGGCCCAGGACAGTCATCCCTGTCCTCCAGCCAAGCTTCATGCGCGCGTATTCTCTTCAAATCTGTAACTTGTTATAGCTTGCATAAAAACAAAAACCCATAACATAAAACATGTAGCATTTCATCTCACGATTCCAATGATATAAAATTTGTAACCTAACTCTCAAAGATCAGAGAGAATTTAATCAGCCCTAATTCGTGATCTAGAAATTTCAGTATTTTCAAACTTCAAATTCTCTCAGCTCAGTTAATATAAATGGAAAGTATGCATATGTACAGCTTCACCATGTTAAGGACTACATTTTTGCTTCACAAATCGTGGCTTGAGGATGCCTAAATAGAGAGATAGAGATTTGAAAAATACCTCTGTGTTCGGTGGAAATAGAACTGACTGTTTTAAAGCTGGTGCGCGAAATGTCGCGGTAAGCAAGAGTCGCCACCGTCTTTTATGTTCTCCAATATGGAAAGGACAAAAGCACAGCAAAATTCCTTTTCGAGATGTTTCTCGGGTTCGGGAGGTAGATTATAGAAAGGGAAGGTGTTAGCACCCTTTCTATCCATGGTTATCCACGGGCTCTTAGGTACTTGCTCACTATGTTTTCAAAAAGTTTTGCTTTTCTTGTGTTTGTCGGTTTGAAAAAAAGTTTTGTTTGAAAACTTCGATTTAACTCTTGTATCCGTCCTCAAGAGTGTATGAAGTGTTGTTTGAAAACTTTTTTCAGAAAAGTGTAAGTGCGAAAAGTATTTTTATTTTGAAAGAGCAAGTACCTGAGAACCTCTACCTACTCAAAAGAAATTAAGCTGTGTAAATGTCCTTTAGACAGTACTATCCCACTATTGAGAAGTAGGTAGCACCGTCGTTGGAGTTGTTCGGGTCAATTCGATTAAGGGACAGTGTGGTCACCAAAGCAATGGTAGGACACCTTAGCGGTAACCCTAATGTCCTAGATCCTTTTTATCCGAGGCAACCGTTTCGAGGCAACTGGATCTTAGACAGGAGGGCGACCTCTAAAACACCCGATACTTAATGACCACGTTCGAAGGCAACGAGTGAGGCGTACCCTAGGAGTGGCATGTGCATGTGTGTTCAATTCAGTTAATGTTTATCTTGTACATGTTATTTGTGAGCTACGAGTTAATTTTATTTGGCATACAGTCTTGCAGGCATAATTAACAGTTAAGAGTGCGAAAAATAAAGTGCGGAAAGATAAGTCTATGCTATTACAAGGCGCGGGTCTATACATCGCCAAAAACAAAAACCCGTTTTGAAATAAAGTGCAGAAAGGAAAGAAAGCGGTAAATCCTAATTACTATTACATCCTTTGAGCAGATACATAAATATGTTTAAAATAAATTAAAGCGCAAAAGAATTAAATTGGAACGTCCTTAGGGTTTTGACCCTTTTGAGAAATAAATAGTAACTTGTCCTTTTTGCAATTAATTAAAATATTAAACCTAGTTTACTAATTAATTATTTAATTATTTACAAGAAAAAAAATGTTGTTTGGTGTTTTTTAAGTCTTTAATGAAAATAAAAAGAAAAAGGAAATTAAAAGTCAAGAAAACCCTAATTCTAAATTATTTTACTTATTATAAAAATGTCAAAATTACCTAATTAAAACTAAGTCAATTTGGTTAATATTTATTTACAAAATAATGAATTAAAGTGAAATTAATAATTAATAAAAATAAATAATATTTTAAGTTCCTGATTTTATTATGAAAATTAATTTATGGATTAAACTAAATAATAATAATAGTTATAATAATTAAAAAAGGAAATAAAAAGAAAGAAAAAAGAAATAGAAAGAAAACCAGGGGGGTGTGTTGGACCCATGGGAGGTAAAAGTTAAGCAATTCTGGCCCAATAGCACAAAGCCTTTGTTGACCTTCTTGGTTGTCCAGAGGCACGTTGACTGAGGAGCATGGTAGTCCCCCTTTCTTGGCCTTCAGATTGTTGATTGGGACACATGGCATGATGACGCCTGGAGGCATATGGTGGACATCATTGCAAAGCCTGCACATGAACACATTAGGAAAACTATAATCAAAGGTTTGGGGGGACCTGGGAATCGAACCCAGGTCCCAACGATTGCCAGACACGTCCTCTTCCACTAAGCCATTGCGTTGTCTTTGTTAATACACTGATCAATAAATAATATATTAAGAAACCAAACAATTATGCCATAAAGCAAAACGCGCGCATATTATTTGAATTATCCAGTCACATGTTGCCAGCACGTCATCTTCTTTGTTGGCCTGTAAGAAAAACAAACAAATAGCGGGGGTTTAAACCCCCACAAAATGCAACCACAGAAAATAACGATTAGGCGTACAGTACATATAAAAAGGGCGCGATGGTCTTATTCAATTCGTCTTGTCCAAGCGGTTTCAACCATATGCGTGAGATAGTCCAATTTTACTGTATGTTGAAAGCCCTAATCTGAGAGCTCTGAAACCCTAGATTTCATTAATGGTGTTTTGCAATTCTGGGCATTATAATGCAATTATTGTGTACCAAAAGCTTCGTATGAGTCCTATAAACACAACACAATCAATAAAAGATGTTAAAAATGCATGAATCGATGATTATGATTTTGAAAAAAAGTGGTAAACCGTATGACTGTGTAGAACGATTCTTTGAGTGTTAGAGCTCGTTCTTGATTGCAATAGGTTCCTGAGTGTCCCAGCAACGTGTTTGAATCAAGAAATCTCCTTGAAAGGGCCTGGAAAGGGGAATTCAGTTTCAATCTTTCTTGGAATTTTTTCAATTTGATAAGGGTTCTTTGCAGCAGTTTTGCACGTGAATGATTTTAGGTTTAGCTTCAGCATATGTAGTAGAATGAAAACTAGGGTAAATCTTGGTCAAAGATCTATTGTATTGAAGTTTGTATATTTGATTTTCAATCAAATATTTTTGCATCTTTTTGATTGCCAAAACTTGCCAAAATTGGATATTCTTGTCTCTTTGATTGGCACATGAAATCTCCAGCTCATATTGGTCCTATTTGCTTCATGAAAAGATTTGAAAACCATATCTTCATATTTTCCTACATTTAAAATCAATTAAATGAATTAATATTAATAAAAATTCAATTAATTAATTAAAAATAAAAAAATAAATCAATTTAAGCTCATTGGGTCGTGCATAGGCCTTGGACAAAGATTCAAGAAGAAATTTGAGGCCCATTAGCAAAAATGAAGTGTTTTGGGCAAAGTTAACTTTTGCAAATTCCCAAAAATTTCCCAACTTCTCCAATGCATATCTTGCTCAATTTTGATCATATGAACATGTTCTTGGACATTTTGGAAATGTCTTGAAGTCCTCTAACCAATGCCTTTGGTCCCATGTCATTTTGATTTATCAATCTCAAGTTATGGTCTTTGACTTAAAGTGCCTTTTTGTTGACTTTTGAAAATGACCTATAATGTAGAAATTGATAACTTTTTGTGAGAGCATTTCTTGGACTTGGAATGTGAAGATGAGTTGTAGGAAATTTCATCCCCTTAAAAATGAGCATTGGATGGGATTTTTCTGATGAACCATGAAAAAGTTATGCCTTGGTTAAGTTGCAGTTGACTTTTCAGCTGTCCAAAAATGGAAACTTTTGCATCTTGATGATTTTTGAGCCATGCTTGTGAAATCATGATCAAGAATTGATCAAATGATGATTGTGGCTTCAAAATAAGATGTTGACCAAATTTTTTGACTTTTGACTGCCAAATGACCATTTTACCCCTACAGTTAATTATGAAGTAATTAGGGCTTTTGACTGTGCAACTTGATGCTGTGAATCTTGAAACTTGGCATGTAGATGCTTGGCAATGTATATAGGCACATGAGACTTGATTGGACCATTGAAAACCTCCAATTTCTTGAGAGAACCAAAACCCTAGTTTTTGATTGGCTTAGGAGGCATTTGAACTGTGCAACCTTTGAGAAGTCTTGAAGCATTTGAAGATTGATCTTGACAAATCTTGAAGAATATGTGTGATCGGTGGGAATATAACTGACTGTTTTTTTTAAGCTGGTTTCGTGAAATGTCGCGGTAAGCAAGAGTCGCCACCGTCTTTTATGTTCTCCAACATGGAAAGGACAAAAGCACAACAAAATTCCTTCTTTGAGAATGTTTCTCAGTTCGGGAGGTAGATTTATAGAAAGGGAAGGTGTTAGCACCCTTTCTATCCGTGGTTATCCACGGGCTCTTAGGTACTTGCTCTTATGTTTTCAAAATTTGTTTGCTTTTCAAGTGTGTGTGGGTTTTGAAAAAGTTCCATTTGAAAAATTTCTAAGTAACTCTTGTATCTGTCCTCAAGAGTGTGTGAAAAATTTGTTTGAAAACTTTTGAAAGTGTAGGTGTGAAAAGTTGTTTTTGTTTGTTTTGAAAAGAGCAAGTACTTAAGAGAAATCTACCTACTTTAAGGAATTAAGCTGTGTAAGAGTCCTTTAGATAGTGTTATCCCATCATTGAGAGGTAGGTAGCGCCATCGTTGGAGGTGTTCGGGTCAATTCGATTATCGGGACAGTGTGGTCACTGAAGCAATGGTAGGACACCTTAGAAGTAACCCTAATTGTCCTAGATCCTTTGTATCCAAGGCAACCGTTTCGAGGCAACTGGATCTTTTAGACAGAAGGGCGACTTCTAAGACACCCTATACTTGATGACCACGTCGAGGCAACCAGTGAGGCGTACCCTAGAAGTGGCGTGTGCTTTGTGTGTTGTTTTTCAGTTAATGTTATCTTGTACATGTTATTTGTGTTCTACGAATTGATTTTATTTACATACATTCTTTCATGCATTGTTAACAGTTAGGAGTGCGGAAAATAAATTGCGGAAATGTAAATCTAGCTATTACAAGGCGCAGGTCTATACATCGCCAAAAAAACAAAGACCCGTTTTGTAAAATAAAGTGCGAGAAAAGTAAATAAAGCAGTAAACCTAATTACTATTACATATCCGGAAACAGTTACATAAATAATCAAAATAAATAAATGCGCGCGAATAAAAATTTAATCGGGAACGTCCTAAGGGTTTTGACCCTTTTGAGAAAGAAATTGAATTTTGTCCTTTTTTTTAATTAAATACAATTAATTAAATAAAGCCTAATTACTAATTAATTAATTTATTAAAAGAAAATATTTTTTGTGTTTTTTATATTTCTAATGAAAATAAAATAAAAAGAATTAAAATTAAAAGTTAACCTAATTCTAAATTGTTTTTATTTATTGTAAAGAAAAAGGGATTAAAATTTACCTAATTAAACTATTTTATTTGTTAGTATTTTATTTACAAAAATAACATGAAATTAATAATAATAATAATATTAGTTCTTTTTTTTTTATTTTTTATTGTGAAAAGGTTAAATAAATTGTTAATGAGTAACTAATAAAAAAAACAATAGAATTAAACAAAGCAATTAATAATAAAGAAAATAAATAAAAAATGCAAACCCAAAGGGGGGTTTGGGCTAAATTGGAGGGTTTGTTTAGCATTGCTGTGGCCCATTTGCATCCAATCACGTTGACTCTGGGAATTGAGTGGGGCGCTGGTTGACCAGGAATATAGTGTGCTCCCTCTCTTGGCCTTCAGATCTGTCCTTGGAGACACTTGGCGCGTGGATTTGTGAGGTCATATGGTGAACTTCTGGACAAATGCTGCATGGGAACGCATTAGGAAAAACAATATTGAATTTTTGGGGGACCTGGGAATCGAACCCAGGTCCCAATACCTTTTACACGCTTGCCTTAACCACTCCACCACTTTGTTTCAGTCATCAGTAAAACAAACAAGAATTAATATATGCAATAAAGTGATTAATGTGCTAAAAGACAAAAACAAATGGCGCGCTGTTTGAACGAGCCACTAGGACCTTGCCAGCTCACCGTCTTCTACATTTTGCCTGTAAAAAAGAAAGCAATTAGCGGGGGTTTTTAACCCCCACAATATTGAATGGCCAAAAATAGCGAATAGGAATCCTGGGCATATAAATATGGCGCGAGGGTAGTTTTGTGTTTGTCTCGTCCTTCTGAGTTCAACCATGGGTCTTGGAGGTTCTGATTTTACCTATATGATAAACCCCCAAATTAAAAGCTTCGAAACCCTAGCATTCTCCAATGGCAGCTTTCGTTTTAGGGTACCATAATCAAATTAAACTATATCAAAAGCTTCATAAGGATGTTAGCAATGCAAAGCAATAATCAAAATGTGTTAATGATGCGTAAAAAAATTAATTTCGATTATGGAAAACGATGATGAACCGTGTGACTATTTGAGGTGATTCTTGGAGTGTTAAGGCTTGTTCTTGACTGCAAATCGTTCCTGGGAGTGTTGGGAACGTGTTAGAATCAAGAAAAGTGTTTGAATTGTGCTGGAATATGGATTTCAGTTTTCTACTTTTCTTCAAGTTTTTGGAATTTTGTTTTTTCGTTCCAGTGAGTTCTAGGTCGTGCTTAAGGTCTGCAAGGCTTGTATATGTATGTTTGAATGAGAATCAAATCATATGATGAGCCTTTAACCGTTGCAATTAAGTTTTTGGATTTCTTCATAACCACCATTAAAGGCCTTGCCATGTTTTGTTCAAATTTTGAATTTCATGCCTAAATGATCTTTACACGAATTTGGTAGCTGACTTATGATGCATCAAGGTCATTCAAACCACAAGATATCATTTAATTAATTTTTTTGATTTTTATTTGAATTTTATGGATTTAAAATGAATTAAATCAATAAAATTAAATAAAAATAGAAAAATTAATGTTTAATCTTGAAATTAATCATGGGACACGTGCGTGGCATGACAAGGCTGAATCAAGTGGAAGAAAGTGGGCCCTTTTGTCAAAAATTGAAGTTTCAAGGATAGTTGACTTTTGCCATTTCACAAAAATTTCCCAACTTCTCCAATGCATATCTTGCTCAATTTTGATCATATGAACATGTTCTTGGACATTTTGGAAAGGTCTTGAAGTCCTCTAACCAATGCCTTTGGTCCCATGTCATTTTGATTTACCAATCTAAAGTTATGGTCTTTGACTTAAAATGCCTTTTTGTTGACTTTTGAAAATGACCTATAATGTTGAAATTGATAACTTTTTGTGAGAGCATTTCTTGGACTTGGAATGTGAAGATGAATTGTAGGAAATATCCTCCCCTTCAAAATGAGCATTGGATGGGATTTTTCTAATGAACCATGAAAAAGTTATGCCTTGGTCAAGTTACAGTTGACTTTTCAACTGTCCAAAAATAGAAACTTTTGCATCTTGATGATTTTTGAGCCATTCTTGTGGAATCATGATCAAGA
Source organism: Vicia faba (assembly GCA_948472305.1). Classification (NCBI taxonomy): domain Eukaryota; kingdom Viridiplantae; phylum Streptophyta; class Magnoliopsida; order Fabales; family Fabaceae; genus Vicia; species Vicia faba. The sequence continues at coordinate 549,726,137 of OX451737.1, forward strand.
CTTGGTCAAATGATGATTGTGGCTTCAAAATAATATGTTGACCAAAAATTTTGACCTTTGACTGCCAAATGACCATTTTACCCCTACAGTTGGTTGTGAGGCAATTAGGGCTTTTGACTGTGCAACTTGACCTTGTGAGCCTTGAAACTTGGCATGGGGATGCTTGACAATGTGTATAGGCATATGTGACTTGATTGAGCCCTTGAAAACCTCAACTTCCTTGCAAGAACCAAAACCCTAATTTGGACTGGCCCAGGAGGGTGTTTGAACTGTGCAACCCTTGAGTAGACTTGAGCAAATTGAGATGATGCTTGTCAAAACTTTGAAGAATATGGGAGGGCAAATTTTGGGGTACAACAGTTGCCCCTGTTCAATCTTCTTAGACCTGAGGATGTAGATTGGCTTGTGTGCCTTTCGTGATCCGAAGGTGGAAGATGATTGAACACTAGAGTGCCCAGAAATTTGCACTCACATAGTGAGGTATCAGCAATGTGATGTCGAGAATGGGCTTACAGATGCCATTTGGAAAGATGATGGATGAGAGGATGGGCTTATAGATGCCATCTGGAGCTGTGACAGAACCTTGTCGGGAATGGGCTTATAGATGCCATTTGGAAATGTGATGGATAGTTGTGGAGATGGGCTTATAGATGCCATCGGGGGTGTCGATCGCGTAAGATATTCCTTAGCGAGAATGTGCGTACTTTGAGAAATGAAGATGGTTTCCTGGCCTGTTGCAGGTGTTGATCTTCAGACTCTTCATGCAGATATGCCAGATGTGCCCTGGCTGGATACAGGTATCGAATCTGGAATTGGTCGTCTACAGATGTGCCCTGGCTGGATACAGGAATCGAATCTTCAAACTCTTCAGATGTGCCCTGGCTGGATACAGGTATCGAATCTGGAATTGGTCGTCTACAGATGTGCCCTGGCTGGATACAGGAATCGAATCTTCAAACTCTTCAGATGTGCCCTGGCTAGATACAGGAATCGAATCTGGAATTAGTCTTCTACAGATGTGCCCTGGCTGGATACAGGAATCGAATCTTCAAACTCTTCAGATGTGCCCTGGCTAGATACAGGAATCAAATCTGGAATTAGTCGTCTACAGATGTGCCCTGGCTGGATACATGAATCGAATCTTCAAACTCTTCAGATGTGCCCTGGCTGGATACAGGAATCGAATCTGGGATTAGTCGTCTACAGATGTGCCCTGGCTGGATACAGGAATTAAATCTTCAAACTCTTCAGATGTTCCCTGGCTGGATATAGGAATCGAATCTGGAATTAGTCATCTACAGATATGCCCTGGCTAGATACAGGAATCCAATCTGGAATTGCGACAGTTGATAGTAATCATCTTTGGATTGACCTTTTTCCTGAAAAGGCAAAACATCAGTTGTATGCAATGTCAAGATGTATGAAATGCATGATGTCATGATGTTCTCAAAATTGTGTGATATGATGCGTATGCACTTTATCATGTATGTAAATAGGAGATATGAAATTTGAAATGTTTATGAATGTATTTTCGTCTAGGAAAATAAATCCTCGACGAATGCCGGGAGCTTGAATCCTGGGCTGATGTTTGAAGAGTAGAGTTCTTCGTTTCCGCTGGGGGATGATGGTTGCAAGAATAAACCGGTAGGAGAAGATGACTCCGTTGGGGAATAAACTTGTAGAGATTACTCTGCGGGGAATTACTCTGTGGGAAGAGATACTTCGCCGAGGTTTGATGATAGCTCCACTGGGGATACCGTTGATAAGCTTTGTTGGAGGAATTTGATGAACTCCGCTGGGGGTAGGAAGAACTTCGCCGAGGACGATCTTTCCGTGGTAATTAGCTGAGGATAACCCAGTTATAAGATCTGGTGGGGAATAACCTTCTGAATAAAGCCGGGGAGAGCGTTTGTACTCTGCAGGAGATAAGCTTCCAGAATCTACTGGGGATAAGCTTCCAGAATCTACTAGGGAGATGGTTCAACTCTCCTGGGGAAATTTTTTGGACTGCACTGGGGAATGGCTCCACTGGGGTGTCTGGATTCCGCCGGGGAACAATCTTATGTTAAGACTGCCGGGGATGCTTGCTTAGGAACATCTGTATACTCTGCTGGAGAATGTTGAGATTTTCTAGGGATACCCAACTTCCTTGAGGCTGACAGTAGGCTAACTCTGCTTGGGGAGAGCGTTGACTGACTTGCTAGAGATATTGTGCCTTTTCAGGGCTGATTGGAGACCAACTCTGCTCGGGGAGAGTACTGCTAATTGGTCTTACTCTGGGGGAGTGAAGGTATCTTGGTTACATTCTTCAGCCGAACTTACCTTGGTACCTTGGTGGACAAAGCAACCAGATCGCTTAGACAACTCATTATTGCCCCTGTTTCTGATGTCACCTGTAATTAGTCCTTTGTTTCGTATGCAAGTATTTATGAGTTAGCAATCAATGTCAAATGCATATATAAAAAATGAACATTGGACGTTCTTCGCAAGTCAAAACAGAAAAAGGAAAAACAATTGGCAACTTGTCTGGAAAATGAGCTTGTATTGATATTGGAATTTGCCTGTAAATAGGCGTTTGTGTACAAGAGGCTGACGTCCTAGTAAGAGAACGCCGCCGGACAAAGTAGAGTTTATACAATTTGTGAAAAAGAAAACAAAAGAGCTATGTGAAAAATCCCACTGGGTTCCAACTCTGCTATCGCCTTTATGTCTTCAAGCGTCTCATCACTTTGCTGCTTAGTTGACGATGAAGCTGATTGATTGGTGCCGTCTGAGCCTGATATTTGATACCGAAGTCTGGATGCAAGGTGACCCAATGAGACATAGTATTACGCTTATCCCTAATTTTTGCCTGGACCACCCTTTTGGGTTTTCAGTCCACCGGGATACCCATTTTTGCCCAAGCCGCCTTTTCAGGTTTTCGACTTGCCGGGTGTACAGATTTTTTTTCCATTTCATCCCTTATTTTTGCCCGAACCCTTTTGGTTCGCCGGGAAGCCCTTATTTTTGCCTAGGTGTGTCAACCTAGCAGGTCTTTAGTTCATGCGTAGTATCTTTTTACTATGTCTACATTGGCGGGGTGAGGAAGGTAGTCACCATCCATGGTGGTTAGAATCATAGCTCCTCCTGAGAAGATATGTTTAACCACAAATGGCCCTTCGTACGTAGGGGTCCATTTGCCCCTGGGATCACTTTGAGGAAGAATGATGCGCTTGATTACCAGGTCTCCAACTTGATACTCTTGGCGTCTGACTTTCTTGTTAAATGCCCTAATCATCCGTTTTTGGTACGTTTGACCATGACAAATAGCAGTGAGTCTCTTTTCATCAATTAGATTTAATTGATCAAGCCGAGTCTGGATCCAGTCATCTTCGCTCAAATCTGCATCTTTCATTATCCGGAGAGAGGGTATCTGGACTTCAATAGGCAAGACTGCCTCAATGCCATAGACCAAGGAAAAGGGAGTTGCCCCTGTTGACGTCCGTGCTGAGGTACGGTACCCATGAAGAGCAAACGGTAACATTTCGTGCCAATCTTTGTAGGTCACTGTCATCTTCTGCACAATCTTTTTGATATTCTTATTTGCTGCCTCTACAGCCCCATTCATCTTCGGTCGGTAAGGAGAAGAGTTGTGGTGTTGTATCTTGAATTGATCGCAGAGCTCAGTGATCATCTTGTTGTTAAGATTGGTACCATTATCCGTAATGATCCTTTCAGATACACCATACCGACAGATCAGGTTATGCCGAATGAACCGTGCCACGACGTTCTTGGTTACCGTAGCATAGGAAGCTGCCTCAACCCACTTTATGAAGTAATCAATCGTTACCAAGATGAAGCGATTCCCGTTGGATGCCGTAGGTCTGATCTCACCGATCATATCAATGCCCCACATTGCAAAAGGCCAAGGTGCTGTCAAGACGTTCAGAGGAACTGGAGGAATGTGCACCTTATCAGCATAGACCTGGCATTTATGACACGTCCGATAATGTTGGTAACAGTCGGCTTCCATTGTGGACCAGAAATATCCTGCCCGAAGGATTTTCTTTGCCATGGTATGTCCACTGGAATGTGTTCCGAAGGCACCTTCATGTAGCTCTGCCATAATCTTTTCTGCTTCAGTTTTATCCATACAATGCAGTAAGGTTGAATCATGATTTCGCTTGTATAGAATGCCATTGCTGAGGAAGAACTTTGCAGCGAATCTTCTCAGAAACTTCTTGTCGTTAACAGATGCGCCTTCAGGGTATTCTTGAGCTTCCAGGTACCTCTTCACTTCATGATACCAAGGTTTTTCAGTTACCACTTCAGCCTCAAGATCACAGCAATGTGCAGGTTCATCCAATTTCCATATAATGATCCGGGGAGCCTCGTTGTCCCATTTAACTTTGAACATAGAAGACATCGTAGCTAGCGCGTCCGCCAACTGATTCTCCTCTCTTGGGAAGTGTTCAAAAGTTATCTCTGTGAAGTGGGGGATCAATGTCAACACACACTCTTTGTAAGGAATAAGATTTGGGTGTTTCATATCCCACTCGCCTTTGATCTGATTGATCACAAGAGCGGAATCTCCGAAGACACTCAGAAACTTGATCCTTAAGTCAATTGCAGCTTGAAGACCCATAATACATGCCTCATACTCTGCCATGTTGTTGGTGCAGTTGAAACATAGTCGGGCAGTGAGTGGAGTATGAGTGCCTTTTGGGGATATGATCACAATGCCGATGCCATTACCCAAAGCGTTTGAGGCTCCGTCAAAGTGCATAGACCATCGGGATCCTTCCTCAGGTCCTTCATCCGGTCCAGGTACTTCACAATCAGTCACTACCATGATATTCTCGTCTGGAAATTCAAAGTTCATGGACTGGTAGTCATCCACTGCCTGGTGTGCCAAATGGTCTGCCAATACACTTCCCTTGATTGCTTTTTGAGTCGTGTACTGGATGTCATATTCTGTCAAGATCATCTTCCATCTTGCTATTCTTCCGGACAAGGCAGGCTTTTCGAATATGTACTTGATTGGATCCATTCTGGAAATCAACAGAGTAGTGTGAGTCAACATATACTGTCTCAGCCGACGAGCATCCCATACCAAAGCGCAGCAAGTTTTCTCAAGCAGTGAGTATCGGGTCTCACAGTCGGTAAACTTTTTGCTAAGGTAATAAATGGCACGCTCTTTTTGGCCAGACTCGTCATGCTGCCCCAGCACACACCCCATTGAGCTGTCAAGTACTGTCAAGTATAATATTAGAGGTCTCCCTTCAACCGGTGGCATAAGAATGGGTGGTTCTTGGAGATACTCCTTGATTCTGTCAAAAGCGGCCTGACATTCATCGTTCCAACGTACTACTTGATCTTTCTTCAGCAGCTTGAAGATTGGTTCACATGTAGCAATTAGATGTGAGATGAATCGGGAAATATAGTTCAGCCGTCCTAGAAAGCCTCTGACTTCTTTCTCTGTCTTGGGAGATGGCATCTCTTGTATGGCTTTCACCTTGGCAGGGTCCACTTGAATACCTTTGTCGCTCACGATGAAGCCTAGCAATTTTCCAGATCTTACCCCGAAGGTGCACTTGTTCGGGTTCAACCTCAGCTTGTACAACTTTAGACGGTCAAACAGCTTCTGCAGATGGTCAAGGTGTTCCTCCTCAGTTTAGGACCTTGCAATCTGTTGTACCCCAAAATTTTCCCTCCCATATTCTTCAAGAAATTGCCAAGTCATGCTTCAAAATTCCCCAAGGGTTGCACAGTTCAAGGGCTTCCTAACAGTCAAGATTAGGGTTTTGGTTCTGATCAAGAAAATGAAGTTTACAAGGGTCCAATCAAGTCCCACATGCCTATAAACATGGTCAAGCATCCTCATACAAAGTTTCAAGACTTTCAGCACAAAATTGCACAGTCAAAACCCTAATTGCACTACAGTCAACTGTAGGGGCAAAATGGTCATTTGACAGTCAAAAGTCCAAATTTTTGGTCAACATCTCATTTTGAAGCCACAAACATCATTTGATCAATGCTTGATCATGATTCTCAAAGCTTGGCTCAAAAATCATCAAGATGCAAAAGTTTCCTTATTTGGACAGTTGAAAAAGTCAACTGTAAATTGACCAGGGCATAACTTTCACATGGATTATCAGAAAAATTCCATCCAAAGCTCATTTTGAAGAGAAAGACATTTCCAACAACTCCTCTTCACACTTCAAGTCCAAGAAATGCTCCCACAAAAAGTTATCAATTTCAACATTATAGGTCATTTTCAAAAGTCAACAAAAAGGGACTTTAAGTCAAAGGCCATAACTTGAGATTGGTAAATCAAAATGACATGGGACCAAAGGAATTGGTTAGAGGACTCAAAGAGCTTTCCAAAATGTCCAAGAACATGAGCAAATCTTAAAAATTGAGCAAGTTATGCCTTGTGGAAGTTGGGAAATATTTGGATATTTTGAAAAGTCAACATTGCTTCAAATGACCTAAAATTGCTAATGGGCCTCTTTTTCTTCCACAATTCATCATCCAAGGCATGTGCACGACCACTTGGCCCAAAGGGAAGTTTTTCTTCATTTTTTATTTATTTATTTGGATTTTTATTATTAATAATTCATTTAAATTAATTAAAATACATGAAAAATATAAAACCTAATGTTTCAAATCTTTTTATGCATATAATATCTCTAATATTTCGTGCAAATCAGATTAGGGAAGAATTAGGATGATTGGATATGATTGAGAGCTAAAAAGCATGAAAAAAGATTGAAAAATAATGGCTTGAAAATCAAATATTGCATAATCAATTCCTTGATTCTTTTGATCAGATTCTTGACCTAAATCATCCTCCTATACATACACAATCAAGACCTAATGCTCATTACCAAAAAGCTGCGCAGAAAAAGCATATGAAAACTTGGAATTTTTCAAGAAAACTCCAAATCTGAAAATCAAGTTCTAGGACGATTCAAGGCCAAATTTTTATCCCATTAGCTTCCTGAGGCTTCAAGGAAAGTTTTCCAATCGAAACCAATCATCCTAACGCCCTAAATTGGTAACACGATCGCAACCTGTACAGAAAAGATTTCGTATTCTTGCATCTCAATTCATGCATATTTAGCAATTTTTAATATGTGATTTGTGTTCATTATTCCATTCTGAAGCTAACTGTATGGTTTGATTTCGTTTTCGTGCACTCTGGAAGGATTCACCATTAATAATATTTAGGGTTTTGCAAGCTTCAATTTAGGCGTTTCCAAACGCTGTAAAATTAGAATCTCACAGTGCCATAGATGAATCAAGCATGCTTGGACGAAGAGAACGAGACCCTCGCGCCTAATTTATGAGGCCCCAGGGGCTAATCGCTATTTTCCAATAGGGTGTCTATGGGGACGTTAAAAAAACCGTTGCTAATGGTATTTTGTTTCAGGAAAAGAATAAAGCCATGAAGAAGATGACTCGGTGGCAAGCTATGAATGGTTGGTTCGAATTTTCGCGCGCGGAGGCCCCACTAACCATTGTTTATTTTATATTCATTGTTTGTTGTTTAATGTACAAGACGCGCGTTTGGCTTGGTTGGTTAGGCATGTGTGTGGTGACATTCAGGACCTGGGTTCGATCCCAGGTCCCCACCCCTTCAATACTATTTTTCATTAAATAATTCTATGCAGTGCCAACGCTATGGTCCATCATACGTTCCTCCATCAAGCCGTCCACGCGTTCAATTTCATCAATTCAAGGGCACAGATTTGGAGAGCATGGTACACGTGAGTCAACGCTTGGGTACACTAGTGGAAAAGTCAGCCAGGCCTGAAGCTTATTGGGCTTAAATTGCCAAAGATTTACCTCCTAATTTGGGGCAGACCCCCTAGGTTTGCAAATGTTTTTTTTACATTCTTTATTTTTCATTATTTTTACTTTCTTTTAATTATTGTTTTTTTAATTAATTTAATATTTTCATAATATATAAAAAACACCAAAAAAAAATCAGAAAAGATAGAAAAAATAATAAATATTTTTATTTTAATATTTTTGTAAATAAATTGCATTAATTAACTTTAGTTATTAAATTAGGTTTAATTATAATATTTTCCTTAATAAAAATCTAAAATTGGTAGAATTAGGGTTTATAATCATTTTTATCCCTTTTTTCTTTTCTTTCATAATAATTAAATATTTCCTATTATTTATTTTTATAATTAAATGGCATGTAAATAATTAGGTTAAATATTAGGTCAAAATTTAATACTTTCTTAACAAATAAAAACAACTAGAATTAGGGTTAGCATTTTATTCTAATTAATTCTTTTTCATTAAAGTCATAAAATACAAAAATACCAAAAACAAATTTCTTTTCATTTTAATTTTATTAATTTAATAATTGTTTAATTTAATTTAATTAAAAAGGGTCCAACGCCCTCGTTTCAATTTAAAATTTTAATTCGCGTGTTCATTTCCTTTTCGTATGATTTTTATGTACCTCTCCCAAAGCCGTGTAATTAATTTCTCGCACTTTACTTTTCTTTAATTCTTTACTTTTCTGTCAAATCGGGTTCTGGAAATTTTGGCGATGTGGACCCGCGCCTTTTGTAATAGCTTAGAACTTTTACCTTCTCGCAATCTTTAACTGTTAAATAAATGCATGCAAGAATGAATGATAAATAAAAAACAAGCGCATAGATCACTAATAACATGACAAGATAAAATTTCTGAATCTGACACACGAATCACACACCACCCCTAGGGTACGCCTCACTGTTGCCTTGCCTCGAAAGGTGATCGTCGAGTAGAGGATGTCTTAGTAAGTCCTCATGATCCGGGAACCTGGCATGAGGGTAGCTTCTAAGGTGTCTTCCCATTGCTCTGGTGATCACCATGTCCCGAACCTCGAATTGACCCGAACACCTCCAACGGTGGTGCTACCTACCTCTCAATGGTGGGATGGCACTACTTTAAAGGACATTTACACAGACGAATTCCTTAGGGTAGGTAGACGACTCTAGATACTTGCTCTAAATTTCAAAACAAAACAAAATACTTTTCACACCGACACCTTTTCAAAAAGCTTTCGAAAGCAATTTTTCAAACACTCTTGAGGACCGATACAAGAGTCGAACTGGAATTTTCAAAGAAACTTTTTTAAAACCCACATTGAAAAGCAAACAAACCATTTTTGAAAACACAATGAGCAAGTATCTAAGAGCCCATGGATAACCATGGATAGAAAGGGTGCTAACACCTTCCCTTTCTATAACCTACCTCCCGAACCGAGAGCAATCTCTTTAAGGAATTTTTCTGTGCTTTTGTCCTTTCCATTTGGAGAAAATAAAAGACGGTGGCGACTCTTGCTTACCGCGACATTTCGCGAACCAGCGTTAAACAGTCAGTTCCAGATCCACCGATCACAGAACTGGCGACTCTGTTGGGGACATACTAATAAAGTGAGGTGTACCTTAGGCTTAGTTCATAACTGTGTTTTCAATTGTATTGACTTGTCTGCTTTAAATTTGTGGGTTGCATGGGAGTTACATAGATCCTAACCCGGATCTGGGGATACCCTGTTTAGGTAGCATAAGCTGTGAGGGACCTGTCCGGCGTAGACCGACACGGGTGAAGCAGTGGCTACGTTGGTGTGGCACCTTGGTCTGTACCGATATCCCTTGTGTCGCAACGAGGAGAATATGGGTCTTCTAAGGAGTCATTAAGCAGCAACAACCTTAGAACCTTAAATGACACAACTTGGCCATTAGAACAGTAGCAGTATGTGTGATACGGTGGGAGAACTGACTTGTGTTTTGCGTTCGTATTCGCACTTGTGCGGTTAGCAAGAGTCGCCACCGACTTTTTATTTTATCCTAAAGGAAAGGTTAAAAAAGCACAGCAAAAAACCTTTTGAGATATTTCGTGGGTTCGGGGGGTAGATTATGAAAAGGGAAGGTATTAGCACCCTTTTCATCCATGGTTATCCATGGGCTCTTAGGTACTTGCTTAGATCAATCTTGCCTTGGTTTTCAATTGTGTGAAATGGTGCTTTGTGGATTGTTTTGAAAATGTTTTGAAAAGATGCCTTGCGCTAGGCTAACCTTGTAACAATTCTTTACTCGAATGTTTTACAAAAGGTGTTTTATCTTTTAAAAAGATGTTTCAAGGGTTTGAAAAGTTTGATTTTTGAAAAGTGTTTGTGAAGTGGGTTTTGAAATTAGGCAAGTGTTTTCTTTGCAAATTAACAAGTACTTAAGAGTTTATCTACCCTAAAGCTTTCTCAAAGATTTTCGTCGTGTTTTAACCCCTTTGACAATTTTGTTCTACCATTGAAATTGGTAGGCAATCTTGTATTTAGGAAGTTTATTCGGGACGGGCGTGGGTCATCGCATAGACCATGAGTGCAATGGTGCCAAGTGTCTTTGGCAATTATTTCGAAGGGACTATGATCATTCCATTTAGGCAACACTTTGTGGGACTTGTGATCATTCCATTTAGGCAACACTTTGTGGGACTTGTGATCATTTGCTTTTATTTTGCCAAAGATACTCGACGTGCAAGCATGGCCCATTTTGGAAGGCAACATGTGGGATTACCCTAGGGGGTGCAAGTGTGATTGTGTATTGATTACATGTATTTGTTTTGTATTAGGTTATCTAGCGTTTGATTTTATGTACATACAAACCCTAGGTCTAACCATGGTATAATTGGAAAATTGTAAATTGCGGAATGTAAATCTACGCTATTACAAAATAGTGTCCGGGAGTGGGGGTATAAATGTACAAGGGGATGAGACTTGTAGTACCCAATAATTTACAACCAAATCGAATGTCGCAATCAAAATGTAAATATCGAATGTACGAATATAAGATAAAATGTGTATAGGGCAATGTGAATGTATTTGTGTAAGTGTACAAGTGTATATGAAGTTGAATCGTATTAGGGTTTTGACCTAGATAAATGTATTTTAACGAATCTTTGATTTTTTGTATGTTAATTATGTACAAAAGAAAAGAAGTGTTTTGTTTAAATGTTAAGTTTTAAAAAAAGTATTTTAGTCAAAATGTTTGTGAATTTCAATATTAAAAGATGTATTGAATTATTATGTACAAAAATGTATATTAACTAAAAAAGAGTTTACTTTTAATTATGTATGAAAAATGTATAATATGTACAAATATGTATTTTAATTAAATTAGTATTTTCAATTTAATTATGTATAAAAGTATTTGGTTATTTTTATGTACAAATATACTCAAAAATTTATATGATAGAAAATGCATTTTAATTAAATTAGTATTTTACAAAGAATAAAAAAAAACATTGTTTATAGAATAAAGTTAGTAAAAGAAATAAATATTGTTTATGAAAATAAATATATAAAAAAAAAGTTAGTGTTAAGAAAAAGAAGTAAATATAAAATAAAGAAAAGAAAGGGTTAGTGTTTGTTAGAAGAAGTTAGTGTTGTTAGTGGGCTTTAAGCAGAAAACGGGTCAGGCCCTTATCAAGTTTGAAATGAAATTAGGGTTAGGCGTGTTGTTTTCAGAACGAGAGTTAGGGTTAATCAACGGCGGCGCGTTCGTGGTATTCGTCTTCTCCGTTTAGGCTTCCTGAGCACTTGGTTCCGGCCACCAACATCATCCTCACACTCTCTCCCCTCCAAGGCAAGAATTCCGCATCCTTTGAAACAAGGTTGGTTCTAATCGTTTTATGTCTTTATCTCTTCTTTTCTGGATTCGCGTGGTTCGGATTTGTTTTAAACTGAGTTCTATATTTTTCGTTTTATGAGGTGAAGGGGAAGAAGATTGCTACCTGATTTTGGGAGATGGAGGAGAGAAGAAGGGGTGATGCTTCAGGAGGCCGGAACGGCGGTGATGGACTTTGAGCTTGCCTCGCTTTTGACGCCTTCCTGGTACTTTCGTTCTTTGCTATATTAGGGTTTTGATGATGTTGCTGGATTTGCCTGAAAACCCTTCTTAAAATTCACTCTTTTTATCTTCTTCTTCCACTACGTGTTGATCTTGGGAATTTGCTTGAGTATTGTTGCCTGAGTATCTTTATCTCTTCCACTTTCGTGTTGCCTTCTGGATTTGTATGTTGCCTGAGATGCTGCCTTGATGTGTTTCACTGAGTTCACCTCTTTCTTTTCTCTTGAGCACTGTATACTTTCTTGTATCCCCCTATGATGACCTCAAAGGTCTGAGGGTCTAGGTTGCCTTCGAATCTTTGTTTTCCTCTGAGCCCCTTGATGTTGCCTTCTGAGATGCCTAAAGCTTTTGCCCAATGATGTTATACTGAGGGCCTGGAACTTTTGTGTGCTTTGATTATGCTTGAGATTGGGTTGCCTTGACAGTTTTGGTACTGGTATGACAGGATATTGGTATGGTTTTTGAATTGAACTGTGTGTTTTATGGTTTTTGAACTTCTATTGAGGGGTTTGGGCTTTTTGATGTAGGTAGGTGGTTATGGCATTTGTGTGTTCTTGAGGGTGATGCAGGCTTGATAGCTTAGTTTTTGGTTATGTTGGACTGAGTTTTGTATTGGCTCAGTATGTTTGTGTTTGAGAATGTGTGCTTGGAGGTTGAGGCCTTGACAGGTTCTGAGTAATGTTAGCTTGGCTTGGCCCTTTGTATATTATGCAGAGTTGGCTTCTGTATGTGTTGTACTGCTGAACTGAGTTGGCCTTTGTGTATTTTGTTTTCTTCTATCTCTTCTGAACTGCTATGCTGGACTGCTGCCTGCTATCTGAACTCAGTCTTGGCTTTTGATTTGTATAATCTTTTTCTTCTGTCTTCTCTACTGTCTGCTGTGCTGAACTGTTTCTAATCCCTGCCTATGCTTTATCTCTTTTTTCTCTCTCTTAAAGTACAGTCCAAGAATTTTATATGTTATTATCTGTACTGTGTTCTGAAGGGGCCCTATGGGAAATGATGAGTTAAGACTGTTTAGCTTGCATAACACATTTTGCATCTCCTTTATCTCTCTTTTGACAGTTTGGATAGATTTTCTGCTTTGACAGTACATTCCCTTTTTGCTTTTCTTTGATATCTTTGGCATTGGACTTTCAGTTTAGTTTTGAATGGGAAGTTTTGCAATTTAGTTTGAATTGGAAGCTGAGGTTCTATGCAGTCTGAATTTTATAACTTATGCATTTTTGACATTTGCATTCATGAAATAAAATAATCTTCCCTCTCTGTGAACCGGGAGAAATCCCGTGATTTGCAGAGAGGGTCAACTGATCCCAGTCAGTGGCCCCTAATGATGAGCACTTTTAACTGTCTTTGCTATTAATTGCTTTCTGACTTTTCTTGTTTCTTTTTGCAGATGAAAAATGGAATACCGGAGCGGAATGAAGAACGAAGAATATTAGAAAATAGGATAGTTTTTTCATTCTATGTAATATTTAAATTAAATGTAAATTATTGTCTGTAATAAACAACAATTTGTACAAATAATTCAAATATCAATAAAAGTTTAAATTATCCAATCAATTCTAATTTCTTTATTGTTTATTTATTTATTTAAAATTCTTAGAATTAAAACAATTGAAAAATAAATTCAATCATTCAATTTCAGAATAATAAATAACTAAAATAAAACAACATTGATCAATTAAGTCTGTCTTATTCAACATTCAGAGCAAAGCAGCAGTCGATCCAAATAGACTAATCAAACGCATAAGCACTGTAAATCCAACACTGCCTTTTGTATATGACTGGCCCAATCAAAACATACTGAATTCAAACCAACGTCTCTTTTACTGATTAAACCAAGATAACGTGAATTTTAATCTGAATCTTGAAATAAACCGCAAAGTGCTGTGGAATTTAAATTCTTCTGAGAATATGCCCATAAAACCCTAATTCCCGATTAAATGCCAAATCACGCTTGCTTGATCAAAATTGAACCAAAATCAATCAAACCCTAAGCCCACTATATGAAACAATTCAGAGCTCTGAAAATCAGTGAAAAACCCTAATTTTGATTGACTGTCAAGAAAAGTCCGTTTGTCTGATTCTTGAGTCAGTTTGAAAAGTCAGGAAATGTTTGAAGCTGAGATTTCTTGGGGAAAAATGCGAGGGCAAATTTTGGGGTACAACAGTTGCCCCTGTTCAATCTTCTTTGACCTGAAGAGTTAGATTGGCAAGTTTGCCTTTCGCGACTTGAAGGTAAAAGGAGATTGAACACTAATGTGCCCAGAAAATTTGCGCTCGTCGATGTGACGGTGGAGGTGAATGGGCTTAAAGATGCCATTTGGTGATGGGCTTAAAGATGCCATCTGGTGCGAGAGAATTTGTCGGGGATGGGCTTAGAGATGCCATCTGAGAATGGGCTTATAGATGCCATTCGGCGACTGCTGGTAGGAGGATGGGCTTATAGATGCCATATAGTGATGTTGAACTGTACGTCAATGGTGAGTGGACAAATATCAGAAGGGCATCCATGTTTTGGAACATCTCTGAATTGGGGTCTGAACAGGCAACAGATTGGCGTCCATGTCTGGAAAATCTGTAAACTATTTTCAGGAGTTGGGACTGAACAAGCAACGGAGCAGCATCCGTTGTTGGGAAGCGTCCGTAACCTATTTTCAAAAATTGAGAAGAGTCTGAATCAGTCGGTAGATTGACCTCCGTTGTAGGGAAGAATCCGTAAACTGTCTTCAAAAGTTTGAGAAGAGTCTGAATCAGTCGGTAGATTGACATCCGTTGTAGGGAAGAATCCGTAAACTATTTTCAGAAGTCTTGAAGAAGAATCTGAACAAGTGATAGGTTAACATCCGTTTACTTGGAGAACCCGTGAACTGTTTTCAGAAATCTTGAAGTTGAAGAGGAACCGGTGTAGGGTTTCTTGATGATGCGTCTGAATGAATCTGGAATAAGTATCAGGATGTCGCCGTGCCCGGGTCACATCTGAACTATTTCTGGATGAATCTCGGGAGATGATCTGTGTCTGTCGACTGATCTTACCTGAAAAGGTAAAGGGTTAGTTGTATGCAATGTTATGATGCATGATGCAATGTATGTGACATTAATGTTTATGATATGAATGTAATGAATGCGCTTGTAAGCTGATGAGCTAATCTTGCCAAGGATACATGATTCCGAAATGGCTGAAGATAAAAGCGTCTTGACTGCTGCCGGGGAAAATAAAACCTTGGCCGTCACTGGGGAAGAGAATTCCTGATGACCTCTACTGGGGAGTCCCAAACTAGTAGACTCATGCCGGGGAGACCAGATTGAGAATCTTCGGCTTGATGGGAAGTAACTCTGGAGACTTCACTGGGGAACTCAAGATTTGTCCTTCCAAAACTTTGTGGGGAGAAGGTTTAACAGTCTGACTCCGCTGGGGATTGTCCACTTGAAGCTCTTGATCTGCTGGGGATACTGAAGCTTAAACTCTGAGGGGAATTGAATTCCTGAGGATTCCCTGGCTGGGGATTTGCAAAGATAAGTTTCTGCTGGGGAATTTTGATGAACTCCGCTGGGGATAGGGAGAATTCTGGCGAGTGCGATCTTCCGTGGTTGTTAGCTTGAGAAGAATCTGAACAAGCGAAAGGTTAACATCCGTTTACTTGGGAAGAATCCATGAACTGTTTTCAGAAGTCTTGGGAAGAATCTGAACAAGTGATAGGTTAACATCCGTTTACTTGGAGAACCCGTGAACTGTTTTCAGAAATCTTGAAGTTGAATCAGTAATAGAGCAGCATCCGTTGTTGGGGAGCTTCCGAATTCAAAGGTGCATCTGAACAAGCTGATAGATTAACATCCGTTACTTGGGAAGAATCCATGAACTGTTTTCAGAAGTCTTGGGAAGAATCTGAACAAGTGATAGGTTAACATCCGTTTACTTGGAGAACCCGTGAACTGTTTTCAGAAATCTTGAGATTGAGTCAGCAATAGAGCAGCATCCGTTGTTGGGAAGCTTCCGTAAACTGAATTCAAAGGTGCATCTGAACAAGCTGATAGATTAACATCCGTTTCTTGGGAAGAATCCATGAACTGTTTTCAGAAGTCTTGAGAAGAATCTGAACAAGTGATAGGTTAACATCCGTTTACTTGGAGAACCCGTGAACTGTTTTCAGAAATCTTGAGATTGAGTCAGCAATAGAGCAACATCCGTTGTTGGGAAGCTTCCGTAAACTGAATTCAAAGGTGCATCTGAACAAGCTGATAGATTAACATCCGTTTCTTGGGAAGAATCCATGAACTGTTTTCAGAAGTCTTGAGAAGAATCTGAACAAGTGATAGGTTAACATCCGTTTACTTGGAGAACCCGTGAACTATTTTCAGAAATCTTGAGATTGAGTCAGCAATAGAGCAGCATCCGTTGTTGGGAAGCTTCCGTAAACTAAATTCAAAGGTGCATCTGAACAAGCTGATAGATTAACATCCGTTTCTTGGGAAGAATCCATGAACTGTTTTCAGAAGTCTTGAGAAGAATCTGAACAAGTGATAGGTTAACATCCGTTTACTTGGAGAACCCGTGAACTATTTTTAGAAATCTTGAGATTGAGTCAGCAATAGAGCAGCATCCGTTGTTGGGAAGCTTCCGTAAACTGAATTCAAAGGTGCATCTGAACAAGCTGATAGATTAACATCCGTTTCTTGGGAAGAATCCATGAACTGTTTTCAGAAGTCTTGAGAAGAATCTGAACAAGTGATAGGTTAACATCCGTTTACTTGGAGAACCCGTGAACTATTTTCAGAAATCTTGAAGAGGGACCGGTGTAGGGCTCCCCGAAGACAAGCTTGTGTAAAAATTACATCGGGTTTTGAACACTTTTAACATTCGAATGCCCCAAGTGGTGATGTAGATAATTTCCTGGCCTGTCACAGGTGTTGGTCTGGGACAAGTTACTGAATGTCGCCATGTCTGGGTCACATCTTGAACTATATCATGTCTTTTGAGGTGATAAGGAACTTGTTGAACACTTTTGACATTCGAATGCCCCAAGTGGTGATGAAGGAGTCTTGAACCAGATTACTCTGCATACGGAGAGATTTCTCGAAATCTTGACTGGACCGCCCCAGGTTAACTGAACTTTGAAAGATCTGTTGGGCCTTGACCGGACTGCCCCAGGCTAATTGAATGGTGACATGTCATGCCCCTTGTTGATAGGGGACTTGATGGAAGTGTCATCCTCTTGAAGTGATTTTGACTTACTGAGAGAGTTTTCGTTCCTCCGAACATTCGCTGTATGAATTTCTTCGCTGTCAAGCAAAAGGGTCAAATGCAGACAGTGATATTCGGATAATGCAAAGTTTATGTTTGTCTCGAAGTTTTGAAAAATGCGTTTTTTAGCAGAAAACTTTTCATAAGACAAGTTAACACAAGATTTAGAGCAAAGCCCTACAGGAGTCAGGATACCTTTTGTAACAGTATGCTTTCGAACTAACCCATGCTTCAATTAGGACTTTTAAAGGGTTGTAACGTGGCCTGGTTCACGGTTTAAGAAACAAAGGATAAAGGCTCAAAGTATATTTGTACCCACCCGCTCTTCGTGATGTTCTTCAACCTAAGCTCAGTTAATTGTGCGTCGCACTCTGTTTTGAGTGACTTTTGGGCGATGGTTCACCAGTTTGAATTTTTGGGAGACAGTCATCATCTCCTTTTTATTTTTTCCAACATTTTTCATGTTGTTGAGGATTTTGTAATGACCTCACTATTTTGATTTTGATTTGTTATCCCTAACTTTTGCCTGACTGTTACCGTTTTCGGGATTACTGTCAGCGGGATGCCCTAGCTTTCTTAAGCCTCCTTTATAGGTTTTGGCTCAGTGGGCTTTTCTCTTTTGAGAGATTGACTGTCTATGTGATAGGGAACCACCCTTGTCTTTTGATTCCGAAGGAACGCTTTCTTTTTCGACGTCGTTCGTTGTATTACGAACTGAGAGTTTGCGACTTCAATGCGCGTTCTCTTTTGAATTAACTGAGATACTACCCTGCCCCAGGTTTATATCAAAGGTTTTGATTGTATCAGAACAGGAAACTCCTACTTCTTTGGCTCGAAGGGGTTGACTAGGGATTAACTTCCTTATAACTCCGGTGTTTGGGAATTGAATGAAATGCCTGTACATCATCAGCAAGGTCTGTTCAAAAGCATACTGTATAAGATCACGGTATTGTTTCGTCATCCTCCCTCTAAAGGCTTGCAGCTTTTTATCAAGAGTCAAATATCGTAAAGAAAAGCATAAGAGTAGTGAAACGAATGGATGAATTCAAGACAAACATATGCAATGCATTAATGAAAACAGAGTTTAACATCAACAAATAATTGTTTGACAGCAAAAGAAATTACAACTTTGAAAATTTCAAAAAGAAGCAAAAGTCTTTCAGTTTCGAGCTTCGTCACTTCAAGCAGAGAACCCTTTAACGGAAGATCTTCATCTCGCCGTCTGGCATGAATTCCAGCACCCCAATGTCGATCAGATCTTGAATCTTGTTCTTCAAGGCCCAACAGTCGTTGGTACTGTGTCCCGGGCTGCAGGAGTGGTAAACACAAAATTCGTCGGGATTAAAGCGAGGAGAGGAGATATTGAGCTTCTGAGGAGGGTCCTTTACGGTGAGCAAATTGACCTCCAACAGGCGCTTCAGTATGAAGAATGATGGTATTTCAGTCTCCGTAAATTGTCTTCCCGGCTTTTCTTGTTTACGCCGATTGCCCCGTTGACGCTGGCGAGGTTGTTGATGGGTTTGTGACCCTGAAGCTAGCAGAGGAGCTTTCCCCTTGTCTTCTTGAGTTGATGGAGGTTGAGCGGTGACTTGCTCTTCGACCTCGGATGTTTGCCCCAGCTGGTTGTTTGGAAGCAGTTGGCGGACCAGAACTCCGAGTTCCTCTTGTCTTTGAGATAGGTCTTGGATGAGAGCCATCTGGCCCACCAAATATCCCATCACTTGGGTCCTCAGTGTTGTCAGATCAAACTGCAGCTCCGCAATCTGATCACTTCTGGCATTGTTGGAACTCCCCAGGCCTTTGGTGAGGAGAGCTTTCATCTCTTCTTGCCCCAGAGACAAGTTCAGGAACATCTCCTGCAGCTGAGCAGTCTGGTCTTGGATGTCTTTGACAGACCGTTCTAGAGCCATCTCTTGCTGAAATAAACAGCAGGAGAGTAAGGAAACCTGAAAAAGGAAAGATTGTCAAAATGCAATGCATGATATGTGGATGCATGCTTTCAAGGATCTCTTGGGGTAAACACAAGAAAATGTTAGAGGTTGAACTCTGCTTTTGGATTGGAGATCTCTGCACCGGTGGACGTCCTCCCACGAGAATCAAGCTCACCATGTCGAGTGGGTCATAGCCACCGATTCAAGTTGTTGTTTTTGAACTTTGATTGGATTGGTTAGAGGAGAAACCTCTTGCCCCTTGATAGATGTCTGGTTCAACGTAACCCTGCATCAAAAGAACCCTCGAGATCCTTGAAATGGTTATTGAAAATGCTAAAATGCTATGGTATGATGTCATGATGTTATGTACATGTAGGCACAAACAAGTGAGTGTATATACAGGCAAACAATATTCACACAAAGCACACAAGGCCTTAGGTTTAGGCTTGCATGAGGTTCAGGTACTACCCTCTTTCAGTTTGTTGGTTAAAACCTGTCCTATCAAAAGTAACCGGGTTCTAGAGGTCCCAATATCACTGGATTGCTTTCATTGTTCATCGTTTCGATTTAGCCACTGACTGGCGATCAAAATATCCCAAGAAAACAACCCTCAATTGAGTGTAGTATCGAGTATCAACCGACTTCGGAGTACACCAAAGTAGTCATCTCACTACCCTAAAGAGGCCAAGATGGTTCAATTAAGGTTCCTAAGGTCTGTTGATGCTTTACGACACCACATGGAGGCCCCGTACTCTCCTTGATTGACTCAAGGGTTACCGGTACACACCAAAGTGCCACATCAACGTAGCAGACTGGTTCAACCATGTCGGTATACCCCGCACAGTTCCCTCACAGCCTTGTTGCTACCTAAAAGGGTTTCCCCAGATCCGGGTTAGGATCTATAAAAATTCCGATACAAAGCCCACAAATGTAAAGCAAACAAAGCAATCAATTGAAAGTAAAGGTGATCTAAACCCTAAGGTAACCCCACTTTAAAAATTTTCCCCAGCAGAGTCGCCAGTTCTGTGATACGGTGGGAGAACTGACTTGTGTTTTGCGTTCGTATTCGCACTTGTGCGGTTAGCAAGAGTCGCCACCGACTTTTTATTTTATCCTAAAGGAAAGGTTAAAAAAGCACAGCAAAAAACCTTTTGAGATATTTCGTGGGTTCGGGGGGTAGATTATGAAAAGGGAAGGTATTAGCACCCTTTTCATCCATGGTTATCCATGGGCTCTTAGGTACTTGCTTAGATCAATCTTGCCTTGGTTTTCAATTGTGTGAAATGGTGCTTTGTGGATTGTTTTGAAAATGTTTTGAAAAGATGCCTTGCGCTAGGCTAACCTTGTAACAATTCTTTACTCGAATGTTTTACAAAAGGTGTTTTATCTTTTAAAAAGATGTTTCAAGGGTTTGAAAAGTTTGATTTTTGAAAAGTGTTTGTGAAGTGGGTTTTGAAATTAGGCAAGTGTTTTCTTTGCAAATTAACAAGTACTTAAGAGTTTATCTACCCTAAAGCTTTCTCAAAGATTTTCGTCGTGTTTTAATCCCTTTGACAATTTTGTTCTACCATTGAAATTGGTAGGCAATCTTGTATTTAGGAAGTTTATTCGGGACGGGCGTGGGTCATCGCATAGACCATGAGTGCAATGGTGCCAAGTGTCTTTGGCAATTATTTCGAAGGGACTATGATCATTCCATTTAGGCAACACTTTGTGGGACTTGTGATCATTCCATTTAGGCAACACTTTGTGGGACTTGTGATCATTTGCTTTTATTTTGCCAAAGATACTCGACGTGCAAGCATGGCCCATTTTGGAAGGCAACATGTGGGATTACCCTAGGGGGTGCAAGTGTGATTGTGTATTGATTACATGTATTTGTTTTGTATTAGGTTATCTAGCGTTTGATTTTATGTACATACAAACCCTAGGTCTAACCATGGTATAATTGGAAAATTGTAAATTGCGGAATGTAAATCTACGCTATTACAAAATAGTGTCCGGGAGTGGGGGTATAAATGTACAAGGGGATGAGACTTGTAGTACCCAATAATTTACAACCAAATCGAATGTCGCAATCAAAATGTAAATATCGAATGTACGAATATAAGATAAAATGTGTATAGGGCAATGTGAATGTATTTGTGTAAGTGTACAAGTGTATATGAAGTTGAATCGTATTAGGGTTTTGACCTAGATAAATGTATTTTAACGAATCTTTGATTTTTTGTATGTTAATTATGTACAAAAGAAAAGAAGTGTTTTGTTTAAATGTTAAGTTTTAAAAAAAGTATTTTAGTCAAAATGTTTGTGAATTTCAATATTAAAAGATGTATTGAATTATTATGTACAAAAATGTATATTAACTAAAAAAGAGTTTACTTTTAATTATGTATGAAAAATGTATAATATGTACAAATATGTATTTTAATTAAATTAGTATTTTCAATTTAATTATGTATAAAAGTATTTGGTTATTTTTATGTACAAATATACTCAAAAATTTATATGATAGAAAATGCATTTTAATTAAATTAGTATTTTACAAAGAATAAAAAAAAACATTGTTTATAGAATAAAGTTAGTAAAAGAAATAAATATTGTTTATGAAAATAAATATATAAAAAAAAAGTTAGTGTTAAGAAAAAGAAGTAAATATAAAATAAAGAAAAGAAAGGGTTAGTGTTTGTTAGAAGAAGTTAGTGTTGTTAGTGGGCTTTAAGCAGAAAACGGGTCAGGCCCTTATCAAGTTTGAAATGAAATTAGGGTTAGGCGTGTTGTTTTCAGAACGAGAGTTAGGGTTAATCAACGGCGGCGCGTTCGTGGTATTCGTCTTCTCCGTTTAGGCTTCCTGAGCACTTGGTTCCGGCCACCAACATCATCCTCACACTCTCTCCCCTCCAAGGCAAGAATTCCGCATCCTTTGAAACAAGGTTGGTTCTAATCGTTTTATGTCTTTATCTCTTCTTTTCTGGATTCGCGTGGTTCGGATTTGTTTTAAACTGAGTTCTATATTTTTCGTTTTATGAGGTGAAGGGGAAGAAGATTGCTACCTGATTTTGGGAGATGGAGGAGAGAAGAAGGGGTGATGCTTCAGGAGGCCGGAACGGCGGTGATGGACTTTGAGCTTGCCTCGCTTTTGACGCCTTCCTGGTACTTTCGTTCTTTGCTATATTAGGGTTTTGATGATGTTGCTGGATTTGCCTGAAAACCCTTCTTAAAATTCACTCTTTTTATCTTCTTCTTCCACTACGTGTTGATCTTGGGAATTTGCTTGAGTATTGTTGCCTGAGTATCTTTATCTCTTCCACTTTCGTGTTGCCTTCTGGATTTGTATGTTGCCTGAGATGCTGCCTTGATGTGTTTCACTGAGTTCACCTCTTTCTTTTCTCTTGAGCACTGTATACTTTCTTGTATCCCCCTATGATGACCTCAAAGGTCTGAGGGTCTAGGTTGCCTTCGAATCTTTGTTTTCCTTTGAGCCCCTTGATGTTGCCTTCTGAGATGCCTAAAGCTTTTGCCCAATGATGTTATACTGAGGGCCTGGAACTTTTGTGTGCTTTGATTATGCTTGAGATTGGGTTGCCTTGACAGTTTTGGTACTGGTATGACAGGATATTGGTATGGTTTTTGAATTGAACTGTGTGTTTTATGGTTTTTGAACTTCTATTGAGGGGTTTGGGCTTTTTGATGTAGGTAGGTGGTTATGGCATTTGTGTGTTCTTGAGGGTGATGCAGGCTTGATAGCTTAGTTTTTGGTTATGTTGGACTGAGTTTTGTATTGGCTCAGTATGTTTGTGTTTGAGAATGTGTGCTTGGAGGTTGAGGCCTTGACAGGTTCTGAGTAATGTTAGCTTGGCTTGGCCCTTTGTATATTATGCAGAGTTGGCTTCTGTATGTGTTGTACTGCTGAACTGAGTTGGCCTTTGTGTATTTTGTTTTCTTCTATCTCTTCTGAACTGCTATGCTGGACTGCTGCCTGCTATCTGAACTCAGTCTTGGCTTTTGATTTGTATAATCTTTTTCTTCTGTCTTCTCTACTGTCTGCTGTGCTGAACTGTTTCTAATCCCTGCCTATGCTTTATCTCTTTTTTCTCTCTCTTAAAGTACAGTCCAAGAATTTTATATGTTATTATCTGTACTGTGTTCTGAAGGGGCCCTATGGGAAATGATGAGTTAAGACTGTTTAGCTTGCATAACACATTTTGCATCTCCTTTATCTCTCTTTTGACAGTTTGGATAGATTTTCTGCTTTGACAGTACATTCCCTTTTTGCTTTTCTTTGATATCTTTGGCATTGGACTTTCAGTTTAGTTTTGAATGGGAAGTTTTGCAATTTAGTTTGAATTGGAAGCTGAGGTTCTATGCAGTCTGAATTTTATAACTTATGCATTTTTGACATTTGCATTCATGAAATAAAATAATCTTCCCTCTCTGTGAACCGGGAGAAATCCCGTG
This sequence comes from Vicia faba, assembly GCA_948472305.1. NCBI lineage: Eukaryota > Viridiplantae > Streptophyta > Magnoliopsida > Fabales > Fabaceae > Vicia > Vicia faba. Next base: position 549,749,665 of record OX451737.1, read on the forward strand.
ATTTGCAGAGAGGGTCAACTGATCCCAGTCAGTGGCCCCTAATGATGAGCACTTTTAACTGTCTTTGCTATTAATTGCTTTCTGACTTTTCTTGTTTCTTTTTGCAGATGAAAAATGGAATACCGGAGCGGAATGAAGAACGAAGAATATTAGAAAATAGGATAGTTTTTTCATTCTATGTAATATTTAAATTAAATGTAAATTATTGTCTGTAATAAACAACAATTTGTACAAATAATTCAAATATCAATAAAAGTTTAAATTATCCAATCAATTCTAATTTCTTTATTGTTTATTTATTTATTTAAAATTCTTAGAATTAAAACAATTGAAAAATAAATTCAATCATTCAATTTCAGAATAATAAATAACTAAAATAAAACAACATTGATCAATTAAGTCTGTCTTATTCAACATTCAGAGCAAAGCAGCAGTCGATCCAAATAGACTAATCAAACGCATAAGCACTGTAAATCCAACACTGCCTTTTGTATATGACTGGCCCAATCAAAACATACTGAATTCAAACCAACGTCTCTTTTACTGATTAAACCAAGATAACGCGAATTTTAATCTGAATCTTGAAATAAACCGCAAAGTGCTGTGGAATTTAAATTCTTCTGAGAATATGCCCATAAAACCCTAATTCCCGATTAAATGCCAAATCACGCTTGCTTGATCAAAATTGAACCAAAATCAATCAAACCCTAAGCCCACTGTATGAAACAATTCAGAGCTCTGAAAATCAGTGAAAAACCCTAATTTTGATTGACTGTCAAGAAAAGTCCGTTTGTCCGATTCTTGAGTCAGTTTGAAAAGTCAGGAAATGTTTGAAGCTGAGATTTCTTGGGGAAAAATGCGAGGGCAAATTTTGGGGTACAACAGTATGCTACGCCCATTGAGGCTAAACTCTCGTGATGGTTATGGCCGCAAGAAAAGATTGCGATGCTGGAGTTATGACCGATTGAGGGTAGTCAATGATATTGGGATCCTCTAAGAACCCGGTTACTTTGATAGGACAGGTATGAACCAACAAACTGAAAGAGGGTAGTACCTAGACCTCATGCTGGCCTAAACTTTAGGGGCTTGCCTTGTGTGACTTGTGTGCCTTACCATGTTTGCCTTTGTATCTGTTTGTGGTGTGCTTTATCATAACATCATAACATCATGAGCATTGCATGCATCCTGCATAAGGACTGACCATTTCAAAGACAAGAGGGTTTCACCTTTGCTCTGTTTTGTAGGACATTATGATGCCTGTGCGAAGGAATACTATCCGGTTCAACTTTGTTCATTCACCTGAGTTGCTTGAGGAGTTGGTTAGCAGGATTCCAAATACCACTTCCTTCATTCAGAGGCATGGTTCTCTTCTCAGTTTAGTCACTGCAAAGCGGGATCAACAGTTGATGAGTGTTCTGACCCAGTTCTATGACCCTCTGTACCAGTGCTTCACCTTTCAAGACTTCCAGCTGGTCCCTACCCTGGAAGAGTTCTCTGATTTTCTTGGTATCCCTATCTTGGATCAGACTCCCTTTACTGGTTGGGAAAAGACCCTCAGGCTCGAGGATGTTGCTGCAGCTCTTCCCCTGACACATCAAGAGGTAATGGACAACTGGGTGACTAGAAACGGAGTTAAGGGTTTCTTGGCCAAGTTTCTGATTGGTAAAGCTAACAATTTCTGGAATGACCTGGACTTTAGGGCATATGAAGACATCTTGGCTCTCCTAATCTATGGGTTAGTCTTGTTTCCTAATCCTGACAACTTCATCAATGTCACTGCCATAAGGATCTTTATGTCTCAGAATCCTGTGCCCACTCTCTTGGGTGACATCTTGCAACAACTCCATGCTCGTACCACCCGAAGACGAGGAACCCTATGGTGTTGTATCCCTTTGTTGGTGAGGTGGTTTATTTCGCACCTCCCCAAGTTCGTACTGAAGAACCAAGAAGGAAGAGGTTGGGCTCATAGGTTAATGTCCCTCACCGACAAAGACATCATTTGGACTTGCAGAGGTTTGGATGAGATAGCTGTTATTGATCGATGTGGAGAATACCCTAATGTTCCTCCGATTGGTACCCAAGGAGGAATCTCTTACAATCCATGTCTAGCGCTCCGTCAGTTTGGAAGAGCAAGAAGAGCAGGCCCCCATGAGATGTTGGTGCCTCACATCAGTTTTGAGTTTCAGGTGGATAGTGACGAGCTGCGTCGTAGGTTCATCAAGGCTTGGGACAAAGTTCATAAAGCTGACCCACAGGAGTTAGGGCCAAAGACTTCTTTACCTATGGAAGCCTACTACAAATGGGTTCACATCCGTGCTCAGAAGTTAGGTATGCCGTATGAAGCCGTCAGACCCATCATTCTTGAGTGTCCTAACAAAGATGGTGTTCCTCCAACTGTCCTTCCTCCTCAGATACCTACTGATTATGAGACATCGAAGAGATCTTGGTCGCAACTGCGAGAAGAACGGGATTCTTACCGGGAAAAGTTCAACGAGCAGGAATTAAAGATCCAGAAGCTGACAAAGCAGTTGGAGAATGAGAGAGCTCTGAATGCCTACATCCGTACTGAGAAGAGGAGACCATGGGATCAATAAGGAGCTCCGGATGTTCTTTTACAGTTTTATTTCCCTTTTCAGTATTTCCTTTCATGTAACGCCTAAGGGCAACCTGTTGAATAATTTCAGTTTCAAAGTTGAATCTAATGAAGTGTGTTCCTTTTTGTTTACAAAGTGGATTCCCGATTGTCTTTGAAAACATAAATCATACGCATTCCATTCATCATGTGCATAGCAGGTTTTCTCCTTTTCAGGTTGCTTACCGTTCTTCGCTGTTTATTTCAGCATCATGAATCCTGACTCATCATCAACTGAGACATCCATCAAAGCTCTTCAGGCGCAGAATGTGCAATTTCAGGAATTAATCAAGGGTTTGGCTCAAGTCCAAGAAGAGCTGAAGGCTCTGCTCCTGAAGAAGGAGAAGAAGAAGAAGAGAAGAACTGTTCTGTTTAGCTCGGGCCGAAGGTTTGGCAACACTTTGCAGAATGAAGAGGCTGGTTCTTCTATTGGCAAGAGTACTCCTCAAGCAGAAAAAGGTCCTAGTCCGGTAGTCTCTGACAACGAGACTGATTTTGATGAAGAGCAGTATCCTCCTGCAGAAGACAGATACAAGCAGTTGGAGGACAGGTTGAATGCTATGGAGATACAACAGGTACCTGGGCTGGATTTCGGAGATTTGGGTTTGTCTACTGGTGTGATTATTCCTCGGAAGTTCAAAGCACCATCTTTCACTAAGTACGACGGGGCGTCTTGTCCCAAGCTACATCTCAGGTCCTATGTTCGGAAGATTCAACCGTACTCAGCGGATAAGAATTTGTGGATCCACTTCTTCCAGGAGAGTCTTTCAGGGACTCATCTCGAATGGTTCTATCAGCTGGATGGGACCAAGGTTCGTAACTGGGAGGAGTTGGCTACTGCTTTCTATAAGCAGTATCAGTATAATGCCGACCTTGCCCCTACACGTACCCAACTCCAGGGTATGTCGTTAGGTTCAAGTGAAGGTTTTAAAGAGTACGCTCAGAAGTGGAGGGATCTGGCTGGCAGGGTGCAGCCTCCGTTGACTGATCGGGAGTTGGTAGACATGTTCTTGGGAACCCTGTCTGGGCCATTTTTTAACCATCTTATCGGTAACTCGTCTGCAGGGTTTACTGATCTTATCTTGACTGGAGAGAGAATTGAGGCTGGGTTGAAGTCTGGTAAGATTCCGAAGGGTGCATCGTCTAGTTCTGAGAAGAAACCCTTCAAAAAAAGAGGCCAGTGTGGTGTATGGGCCTAGAAGGCAAGACAAACCAGAGCGCCGCCAATCTGTCAATGCGTTGGTGATTGCAAAGCCTGCCGCCGCTCCTCGGCAAGCTAACCAACCAAGGGCTGAGAGACCCAGAAGGGAATTCACCCGTTTGAGTATGACCTTATCGCAGATCTTACCGCAGTTGCTCTCAACCAACTTAGTAACCGTCAGAGAGGATCCGAAGTTTGCAAATACTACATCTCCTAAATACAACCCAAATGCTCGTTGTGCTTATCATTCTGATAGCCTGGGGCATTCCACTGATGACTGTTGGGCATTAAGGAATAAGGTGCAAGACCTTATCGACGCGAAGGAGATACAGTTCGAAGCGCCTGAGAGGCCGAATGTGGTGGCTGCTCCTATGCCTCAGCATGGGGTAAATGCTGTCGATGAAGAAGTGTATGCTGTTTCTGTGGATGATCTGGCTACTCCTTTAATGACCGTCAAGAAGAACCTACTGCTGGCCGGTTTATTTCCGGGTTGCAGTGAGGGTTGCATGTTCTGTGCTGTTTCCCTATCTGGTTGTCCCTTGCTGAAGTTAGGCATCCAAAGCCTAATGGATAGTAAGGAGATTCTGTTTAAGAAGTCTGCTGTTCAGCTGGTTCCGGTAGAAGAAGTTTCTGTGGTTACCATCTTCAATAATCCAATCAAGGCTCTCCCGAAGAAGCCTGTCCAAATCATGACTGTCGCACCTGTCGTTATCACTGTTCCGGGGTCTCTTCCCTACGTATCTGATAAAGCTGTCCCCTGGCACTATAGGGCAGACGTATATGTGAATGGAATTAAACAAGAGTTTAACACTGGCGCCAGTATCTGTGATATCACTGGCCCAGCCAAGGTTACCCGCAGTGGCAGGCTCTTCTCGCCTGACATTGCACCGCCCGCTACTCGAAGACCCCTCCTTATAACACCTACAAGTGTACCTGTTCCTGTTACTGACCAAGTTGTTTCCCCTGCTGCCGATTCATCCAATGCTCGGGGCAAAGGAATTGAAGATGAGCCTGCCCGGATGGAGGCACCGATACCTATAAATGCTGAGGCCTCCCAACAAGAAATGGAGGAGATTCTAAAGATAATAAAAAAGAGTGACTTTAATGTTGTAGAACAGCTGGGGCATACGCCCTCCAAGATCTCCATGCTCTCCTTATTGCTATGCTCCGAGGCCCATGCTAAGGCCTTGATCTCATTCCTCAAGACGGCCCATGTGCCACAAGAGACATCTGCAGTCCAGTTCACTGATTGCGTAGCAAATCTGACAGCGGACAATGGCTTAGGTTTCTCAGATGCTGACTTGACTGCAAAAGGAAGAGACCACAATGATGCTCTGCATGTCTCTATCGAATGCAGGGGCACTACTCTGGCACATGTATTGGTGGATACTGGTTCGTCCTTGAATGTGCTACCCAATAAGGCTTTAGACCGTTTATATTGTGAAGGCCTGGAATTAAAACCCAGCAGTATCATCGTCAGAGCCTTTGACGGTTCAAAAAGGATGGTTCACGGAGAGGTTGACATTCCTATTCGCGTGGGCTCTCAGGTGTTTGACTCTACTTTTTATGTGATGGATATCCGTCCATCGTACTCTTGTCTACTGGGCCGGCCTTGGATCCATAAAGCTGGGGCAGTAACCTCTACCTTGCACCAGAAGCTGAAGTACCCTGTCAGAGGGAAGATTGTCACTGTACAGGGGGAGGAGGAGTATATGGTAAGCCATCTGAATTCCTTCAGATACATTGAGATGGATGGGGAGTTTATTGAAACCCCCTTTCAGCATTTTGAGGAGGTGCTTCCAATTTCAGCAGCAGCAGAAGCAGCGGTCGAGGAGAATGTTCCGTTGAAGATGGCTTCCCTGAAGGATGCCCGGGCTGTGGTTCAAAAAGGTGAATATGCTAACTGGGGCAGGCTTCCCGACTTCACACAGAAAACTGACAAATTTGGGCTGGGTTTTACTGCAGAGGGTCAGAAAGCTATGCGGAAGGCGAAGACTAGAAGACCTCCTGTGCTCATTACAAATCCAGGAGTGAATGCTGTTGGAGAGGACAATGAAGTGGACGAAGCTGAGTTCAATAGTTGGATCTATCCAACGACTGAAGGCGGATTGACCAATTGGATTGCCAAAGACCATACTCCTGTTACTTTTGTTACGCAGTAATAAACTTCTTTGTTTTATTATTTGTAATAAACAATAAATAAACTCTATGGCCCGGTGTCTTACCCGAGGCACCGTGGTTTCATTTGTGAGGACATACAAATTGTCATTTCATATATCATAAATGAAAATCTTGGACGTTTTCTCGCATTGCAAATCTTATGCTCCTTTTCTGTCTTTCTTTCCTTTACATATATTTCAAGATAGCTGTATTTACACACACTCACTCATACAGGTTTCAATCCACTCTGGATCTCACTGATAACGACTCTGCTACTGCCAATTATGACTTCGAAAATCCGATCAACTTAGCCGAAGACGAAGGCGAAGATGATTGCGAAGTGCCTGGCGAGCTTGCAAGACTGTTGCTTCAGGAAGAGAGGGCAATTCAACCACATGAAGAGCCAGTGGAAACAATAAACCTGGGTACTGAAGAAGACAGGAAAGAGGTAAAGATTGGTGCCAACCTAGAGCTCAGCGTGAAGCAACGGTTGACTAAGATGCTACATGATTATATGGAAATATTTGCCTGGTCCTACGAAGATATGCCCGGGTTGGATACCGATATTGTGGTCCATCACTTGCCTACTAAGGAAGACTGCCCTCCAGTAAAGCAAAAGGTACGTCGTATGCGTCCAGAGATGTCTGAGAAGATCAAAGCCGAGGTTATGAAACAGTTTGATGCCGGGTTTCTTGCAGTGACTTCTTACCCTCAGTGGGTTGCTAATGTGGTGCCGGTACCAAAGAAGGATGGAAAGGTCAGAATGTGTGTCGATTACAAGGATCTGAACAGGGCCAGCCCCAAAGATGACTTCCCTCTACCTCACATTGACGTCCTTGTTGATAATACTGCTCAGCATAAGGTGTTCTCTTTCATGGATGGCTTTTCAGGTTACAATCAGATCAAGATGGCACCTGAAGACATGGAGAAGACTACCTTTGTTACTCAGTGGGGCACCGTCTGCTACAAGGTCATGCCTTTTGGACTGAAGAACGCTGGGGCAACCTACCAACGTGCCATGATTGCTTTATTTCATGATATGATCCATCATGAGATAGAAGTGTATGTTGACGACATGATCGCAAGGTCCCAGACTGAGGAAGAGCACCTAGATCATCTGCAGAAATTGTTTGACCGGTTGAAACTATACAAGCTGAGGTTAAACCCGAACAAGTGCACCTTCGGGGTAAGATCTGGAAAGTTGCTAGGCTTCGTTGTAAGTGATAAGGGTATTCAAGTGGACCCTGCCAAGGTTAAAGCTATTCAAGAGATGCCAGTTCCTAAGACAGAGAAGGAAGTCAGAGGCTTTTTAGGACGCCTGAATTACATTGCTCGGTTCATCTCGCATCTGACTGCTACCTGTGAGCCAATCTTCAAGCTGCTGAAGAAAGATCAGGTAGTACGTTGGAAGGATGAATGTCAGGCTGCTTTTGACAGAATCAAAGAGTATCTCCAAGAACCACCCATCCTTATGCCACCGGTTGAAGGCAGACCTCTGATACTATACCTGACAGTACTTGACAATTCAATGGGGTGTGTGCTGGGGCAGCATGACGAGTCTGGCCGAAAAGAGCATGCCATTTATTACCTTAGCAAAAAGTTTACCGACTGTGAGACCCGATACTCACTGCTTGAGAAAACTTGCTGCGCTTTGGTATGGGCTGCTCGCCGGCTGAGACAGTATATGCTGGCTCACACTACCTTGTTGATCTCAAAGATGGATCCTATAAAGTACATATTCGAAAAGCCTGCTCTGTCTAGGAGAATAGCAAGATGGAAATTGATCTTGACGGAATACGACATTCAGTACACAACCCAGAAAGCCATCAAGGGAAGTGTATTGGCAGACCACTTGGCACATCAGGCTGTAGATGACTATCAGTCAATGAACTTCGAGTTTCCGGATGAAAGTATCATGATTGTGACTGATTATGAAGTACCTGGACTGGATGAAGGACCTGAGGAAGGATCCCGATGGTCTATGCACTTTGACGGAGCCTCCAAGGCTTTGGGTAACGGTATCGGCGCCGTAATCATATCGCCTCAAGGCACTCATACTCCGCTCACTGCCCGACTATGCTTCAACTGTACCAACAACATGGCGGAGTATGAGGCGTGCATCATGGGTCTTCAAGTTGCGATCGACCTAAGGATCAAGTTTCTGAGTGTCTTCGGAGATTCCGCTCTTGTGATCAATCAGATCAAAGGAGAGTGGGATACGAAACATCCGAACCTTATTCCTTACAGAGAATGTGTGTTGACCTTGATCCCCCACTTCACGACGATAACCTTTGAACACTTTCCGAGAGAGGAGAATCAGCTGGCGGACGCGTTAGCTACAATGTCTTCTATGTTCAAGGTCAAATGGGATAATGAGGCTCCCCGGATCATCATCTGGAAACTGGACGAACCGGCATACTGTTGTGATCTCGAGACTGAGTTGGTGACTGAGAAGCCTTAGTACCATGAGGTAAAGAGATATTTGGAAGCTCAGGAATACCCCGAGGGTGCCTCTGTCAATGATAAGAAGTTCCTGAGAAGGTTCGCGGCAAAGTTCTTCCTTAGCAACGGCATCTTGTACAAGCGAAACCATGATTCAACCTTACTGCGTTGTGTGGATAAGACTGAAGCAGAAAGGATCATGGAAGAGCTGCATGAAGGGACCTTTGGTACACATTCCAGTGGGCATACAATGGCAAAGAAGATCCTTCGGGCAGGGTATTACTGGTCCACAATGGAAGCTGACTGCTACCAACATTCTAGGACATGCCATAAGTGCCAGATTTATGCAGACAAGGTGCATGTTCCTCCAGTTCCCCTGAATGTTCTGACTGCGCCTTGGCCATTTGCAATGTGGGGCATTGATATGATCGGTGAGATCAGACCTACAGCATCCAATGGGCATCGCTTCATCCTAGTGGCGATTGATTATTTTACAAAGTGGGTTGAAGCAGCTTCCTACGCTACGGTAACCAAGACTGTTGTGGCACGGTTCATTCGGCATAATCTGATCTGTCGGTATGGTATCCCCGACAGGATTATTACAGATAACGGTACCAATCTGAATAACAAGATGATCACTGAGCTCTGCGAGCAGTTCAAAATACAGCACCATAATTCTTCTCCTTACAGACCGAAGATGAATGGGGCTGTAGAAGCAGCAAATAAGAACATTAAGAAAATCGTGCAGAAGATGACAGTGACTTATAAAGATTGGCACGAGATGTTACCGTTCGCTCTACATGGGTACCGCACCTCAGCTAGGACGTCAACCGGGGCAACTCCTTTCTCTCTGGTTTATGGTATGGAGGCAGTCTTACCAATCGAAGTACAGATACCCTCTCTCCGGATAATGAAAGATGCAAATCTGAACAAAGATGATTGGATCCAGACACGACTTGATCAATTAAACCTTATTGATGAAAAGAGACTCGCTGCTATCTGTCATGGTCAGACGTATCAAAAACGGATGATCAGGGCATTTAACAAAAAGGTCAGGCCACAGGAATATCAAGTTGGGGATCTGGTAATCAAGCGAATCATTCTTCCTCAGAGTGATCCAAGGGGCAAGTGGACCCCTACGTACGAAGGGCCATTTGTGGTTAAACATGTGTTCTCAGGAGGAGCCATGATTCTAACCAATATGGATGGTGACGAACTTCCTCACCCCGCCAATGCAGACATAGTAAAAAGATACTACGCATGAAAAAAGACCCGCTAGGCTGACATGCCTAGGCAAAAATTAGGGCTTCCCGGCGAACCAAAAGGGTTCGGGCAAAATGAAGGGATGAAATGAAAAGAAATCTGTACACCCGGCAAGTCGAAAACCTGAAAAGGCGGCTTGGGCAAAAATGGGTATCCCGGTGGACTGAAAACCCGAAAGGGCGGTCCAGGCAAAAATTAGGGATAAAAGCGTAATACTATGTCTCATGGGATCACTTTGCATCCAGAATCCGGTATCTACATCAAGTTCAGACGGCATCGATCAGTCAGCTTCACCTTCAACCAAGGTCATCAAGTGATGAGACGCTCGGAGATATAATGGCAATAGCAGAGTTGAAACCCAGTGGGATCATTCATTTCACACAGCTGTTTTATTTTCTTTTGTACAAAATTTGTATAACTCTTTTGTTCGGCGGCGTTCTCTTACTAGGACGTCAGCCCCTTGTATACAAAACGCATATTCACAGGCCATTCAAAAATCAATACAAATATATTTTTCAGTTAAAAGTGCCAATTGTTTTTCTTTTTCTGTTTTGTTTTGCGAAGAACGTCCAAGGTTCAATTTGTGATATATGCATTGACAATAATTTGCTAACTCATGAATATTTGCATACGAAACAAAGGATTAATTACAGGTAACATTAGAAACAGGGGCAATAAAAGAGTTGTCTAAGCAATCTAATCGTTCTATCCACTAAGGTACCAAGGTAGATTCAGCTAAAGAGCATAACCAGACACCTTAATTCCCCAGAGAGTAAGTCAGCAGTCAGTACGCTCTCTCCAAGCCACTATCAAATCTTAAAGAAGTTGGGTATCCTCCAGCAGATCTCAACATTCCTCGGCAGCATATATATCCTTAAACAAGCATCCCCGGCAGTCTTGACCTAAAGATTGTTCCCCGGCGGTACACCAAACATTCAAAGGAATCACTTTCCCCCCGCAGTTCAAAACTTCCCCAGGAGAGTCCAATCCAGTGTCCTTAGGAAAGTTGGAATCCATTTCTCCCAAGCAGTAAGCTTATCCTCAGTAGATTCTGGAAGCTTATCCCCACAAAAGCACGAACGCATCGCCCGGCTCCATTCAAAGAGTTATTTCCTTATCAGGATATAACTGGGTTATCCTCATCCAAAAAGCCACGGAAAGATCGTCGTCGACAAAATTTCTTATCCCCAGCGAAGTCTATTAACACTTCCAACACAGCAAAGATATCCCCAACAAGTTATTATCAACAACTCAGCAAAGTATCTCTCTCCCCACAGAGTATTGCTTCCCAACAAGATCGTTAGAGTACTTTCCTCCCTGCAGAGTTATTCCATTCGCCAAGTTTACTCCCCAACAGAGTTATCTTCTCCCAACCGGTATCCTTGCAATTATCATCCCCAGCGGAAGCAAAATCCATTCTTCCACATCAGCCCAGGAGTGACTTCCTGGCACCCGTCAAGGATTTACTTTCCTAGACGAAAAAATACATTCATAAACATCTTCATATATTATAGCATGCATATACGCATCATGAACATACAATCTCACGTATTCAAAGAGCATCTCGCATGTCATACCACATGACATCGCATACAACTAACGCTTGTCTTTTCAGGACAAAAGTACAAAATTGATTACCATCAATGGTCGCAACTAAAGGTCCGATTCCTGAATCTTGCCAGGGTGTATCTGTTGGTGACCAATTACCAGATCCGATTCCTGTATCTTGCCAGGGTGTGTCTGAAGAGTTCGAGGATCCGATACCTGAATCTTGCCAGGGTGTATCCGTTGAAGACTAACATTACCAGATCTGATTCCTGTATCTTGCCAGGGTGTGTCTGAAGAGTTCGAGGATCCGATACCTGAATCTTGCCAGGGTGTATCCGTTGAAGACCAATTACCAGATCCGATTCCTATATCTTGCCAGGGTGTGTCTGAAGAGTTCGAGGATCCGATACCTGAATCTTGCCAGGGTGTATCCGTTGAAGACTAACATTACCAGATCCGATTCCTGTATCTTGCCAGGGTGTGTCTGAAGAGTTCGAGGATCCGATACCTGAATCTTGCCAGGGTGTATCCGTTGAAGACTAACATTACCAGATCCGATTCCTGTATCTTGCCAGGGTGTGTCTGAAGAGTTCGAGGATCCGATACCTGAATCTTGCCAGGGTGTATCCATTGAAGACTAACATTACCAGATCCGATTCCTGTATCTTGCCAGGGTGTGTCTGAAGAGTTCGAGGGTCCGATGCCTGAATCTTGCCAGGGTGTATCCGTTGAAGACTAACATTACCAGATCCGATTCCTGTATCTTGCCAGGGTGTGTCTGAAGAGTTCGAGGGTCCGATGCTTGAATCTTGCCAGGGTGTATCCGTTGAAGACTAACATTACCAGATCCGATTCCTGTATCTTGCCAGGGTGTGTATGAAGAGTTCGAGGGTCCGATGCCTGAATCTTGCCAGGGTGTATCCGTTGAAGACTAACATTACCAGACTCGATTCCTGTATCTCGCCAGGGCACGTCTGAAGAATTCGAAGATCTGATTCCTGTAACCAGTCAGGACATATCTATACAAAGCATCTGAAAACCAGATCCTGCAACATGTCAGGTACTCATTTTTATTTTGCAGGTACGCAAGTTCTCGCTAAGGAATCTCTTACGCGATCAACATCCAGATGGCATCTATAAGCCCATCATCCTATTCATCAATCTTTAAATGGCATCTATAAGCCCATTTCCACCATCACTGCTACTATGTGAGCGCAAATTTCTGGGCACTCTAGTGTTCAATCATCTTCCACCCTCGGATTACGAAAGGCACGTCAGCCAATCTGCATCCTCAGGTCTAAGAAGATTGAACAGGGGCAACTGTTGTAACCCAAAATTTGCCCTCCCATATTCTTCAAGAAATTGCCAAGTCATGCTTCAAAATTCCCCAAGGGTTGCACAGTTCAAGGGCTTCCTAACAGTCAAGATTAGGGTTTTGGTTCTGATCAGGAAAATGAAGTTTCCAAGGGTCCAATCAAGTCCCACATGCCTATAAACATGGTCAAGCATCCTCATACAAAGTTTCAAGACTTTCAGCACAAAATTGCACAGTCAAAACCCTAATTGCACTACAGTCAACTGTAGGGGCAAAATGGTCATTTGACAGTCAAAAGTACAAATTTTTGGTCAACATCTCATTTTGAAGCCACAAACATCATTTGATCAATGCTTGATCATGATTCTCAAAGCTTGGCTCAAAAATCATCAAGATGCAAAAGTTTCCTTATTTGGACAGTTGAAAAAGTCAACTGTAAATTGACCAGGGCATAACTTTCACATGGATTATCAGAAAAATTCCATCCAAAGCTCATTTTGAAGAGAAAGACATTTCCAACAACTCCTCTTCACACTTCAAGTCCAAGAAATGCTCCCACAAAAAGTTATCAATTTCAACATTATAGGTCATTTTCAAAAGTCAACAAAAAGGGACTTTAAGTCAAAGGCCATAACTTGAGATTGGTAAATCAAAATGACATGGGACCAAAGGAATTGGTTAGAGGACTCAAAGACCTTTCCAAAATGTCCAAGAACATGAGCAAAGCTTAAAATTTGAGCAAGTTATGCCTTGTGGAAGTTGGGAAATTTTTGGATATTTTGAAAAGTCAACATTGCTTCAAATGACCTAAAATTGCTAATGGGCCTCTTTTTCTTCCACAATTCATCATCCAAGGCATGTGCACGACCACTTGGACCAAAGGGAAGTTTTTCTTAATTTTTTATTTATTTATTTGGATTTTTATTATTAATAATTCATTTAAATTAATTAAAATACATGAAAAATATAAAACCTAATGTTTCAAATCTTTTTATGCATATAATATCTCTAATATTTCGTGCAAATCAGATTAGGGAAGAATTAGGATGATTGGATATGATTGAGAGCTAAAAAGCATGAAAAAAGATTGAAAAATAATGGCTTGAAAATCAAATATTGCATAATCAATTCCTTGATTCTTTTGATCAGATTCTTGACCTAAATCATCCTCCTATACATACACAATCAAGACCTAATGCTCATTACCAAAAAGCTGCGCAGAAAAAGCATATGAAAACTTGGAATTTTTCAAGAAAACTCCAAATCTGAAAATCAAGTTCTAGGACGATTCAAGGCCAAATTTGTATCCCATTAGCTTCCTGAGGCTTCAAGGAAAGTTTTCCAATCGAAACCAATCATCCTAACGCCCTAAATTGGTAACACGATCGCAACCTGTACAGAAAAGATTTCGTATTCTTGCATCTCAATTCATGCATATTTAGCAATTTTTAATATGTGATTTGTGTTCATTATTCCATTCTGAAGCTAACTGTATGGTTTGATTTCGTTTTTGTGCACTCTGGAAGGATTCACCATTAATAATATTTAGGGTTTTGCAAGCTTCAATTTAGGCGTTTCCAAACGCTGTAAAATTAGAATCTCACAGTGCCATAGATGAATCAAGCATGCTTGGACGAAGAGAACGAGACCCTCGCGCCTAATTTATGAGGCCCCAGGGGCTAATCGCTATTTTCCAATAGGGTGTCTATGGGGACGTTAAAAAAACCGTTGCTAATGGTATTTTGTTTCAGGAAAAGAATAAAGCCATGAAGAAGATGACTCGGTGGCAAGCTATGAATGGTTGGTTCGAATTTTCGCGCGCGGAGGCCCCACTAACCATTGTTTATTTTATATTCATTGTTTGTTGTTTAATGTACAAGACGCGCGTTTGGCTTGGTTGGTTAGGCATGTGTGTGGTGACATTCAGGACCTGGGTTCGATCCCAGGTCCCCACCCCTTCAATACTATTTTTCATTCAATAATTCTATGCAGTGCCAACGCTATGGTCCATCATACGTTCCTCCATCAAGCCGTCCACGCGTTCAATTTCATCAATTCAAGGGCACAGATTTGGAGAGCATGGTACACGTGAGTCAACGCTTGGGTACACTAGTGGAAAAGTCAGCCAGGCCTGAAGCTTATTGGGCTCAAATTGCCAAAGATTTACCTCCCAATTTGGGGCAGACCCCCTAGGTTTGCAAATGTTTTTTTACATTCTTTATTTTTCATTATTTTTACTTTCTTTTAATTATTGTTTTTTAATTAATTTAATATTTTCATAATATATAAAAAACACCAAAAAAAAAACCAGAAAAGATAGAAAAAATAATAAATATTTTTATTTTAATATTTTTGTAAATAAATTGCATTAATTAACTTTAGTTATTAAATTAGGTTTAATTATAATATTTTCCTTAATAAAAATCTAAAATTGGTAGAATTAGGGTTATAATCATTTTTATCCCTTTTTTCTTTTCTTTCATAATAATTAAATATTTCCTATTATTTATTTTTATAATTAAATGGCATGTAAATAATTAGGTTAAATATTAGGTCAAAATTTAATACTTTCTTAACAAATAAAAACAACTAGAATTAGGGTTAGCATTTTATTCTAATTAATTCTTTTTCATTAAAGTCATAAAATACAAAAATACCAAAAACAAATTTCTTTTCATTTTAATTTTATTAATTTAATAATTGTTTAATTTAATTTAATTAAAAAGGGTCCAACGCCCTCGTTTCAATTTAAAATTTTAATTCGCGTGTTCATTTCCTTTTCGTATGATTTTTATGTACCTCTCCCAAAGCCGTGTAATTAATTTCTCGCACTTTACTTTTCTTTAATTCTTTACTTTTCTGTCAAATCGGGTTCTGGAAATTTTGGCGATGTGGACCCGCGCCTTTTGTAATAGCTTAGAACTTTTACCTTCTCGCAATCTTTAACTGTTAAATAAATGCATGCAAGAATGAATGATAAATAAAAAACAAGCGCATAGATCACTAATAACATGACAAGATAAAATTTCTGAATCTGACACACGAATCACACACCACCCCTAGGGTACGCCTCACTGTTGCCTTACCTCGAAAGGTGATCGTCGAGTAGAGGATGTCTTAGTAAGTCCTCATGATCCGGGAACCTGGCATGAGGGTAGCTTCTAAGGTGTCTTCCCATTGCTCTGGTGATCACCATGTCCCGAACCTCGAATTGACCCGAACACCTCCAACGGTGGTGCTACCTACCTCTCAATGGTGGGATGGCACTACTTTAAAGGACATTTACACAGACGAATTCCTTAGGGTAGGTAGACGACTCTAGATACTTGCTCTAAATTTCAAAACAAAACAAAATACTTTTCACACCGACACCTTTTCAAAAAGCTTTTGAAAGCAATTTTTCAAACACTCTTGAGGACCGATACAAGAGTCGAACTGGAATTTTCAAAGAAACTTTTTTAAAACCCACATTGAAAAGCAAACAAACCATTTTTGAAAACACAATGAGCAAGTATCTAAGAGCCCATGGATAACCATGGATAGAAAGGGTGCTAACACCTTCCCTTTCTATAACCTACCTCCCGAACCGAGAGCAATCTCTTTAAGGAATTTTTCTGTGCTTTTGTCCTTTCCATTTGGAGAAAATAAAAGACGGTGGCGACTCTTGCTTATCGCGACATTTCGCGAACCAGCGTTAAACAGTCAGTTCCAGATCCACCGATCACACAATCATATCGTCAACGTATACTTCTATCCCGTGATGGATCATGTCATGAAACAAAGCAACCATGGCACGTTGGTAGGTTGCCCCAGCGTTTTTCAACCCAAAAGGCATGACCTTGTAGCAAAAGGTGCCCCACTGAGTAACAAAAGTGGTCTTCTCCATGTCTTCAGGAGCCATCTTGATTTGGTTGTAACTGGAGAAGCCGTCCATGAAGGAGAATACCTTATGCTGAGCAGTGTTGTCCACCAGAACGTCGATGTGAGGCAAAGGGAAGTCATCCTTAGGGCTCGCCCTGTTTAAATCCCTGTAATCAACATACATTCAGACCTTACCATCCTTCTTCGGCACTGGAACCACGTTGGCAACCCACTGAGGGTAAGAAGTCACTGCTAGAAACCCGGCATCAAATTGTTTCATAACCTCAGCTTTGATTTTCTCGGACATCTCTGGACGCATACGGCGGACCTTCTGCTTAATCGGAGGGCAGTCTTCCTTGGTAGGCAGGTGATGAACCACAATGTCGGTATCCAACCCAGGCATGTCTTCGTAGGACCAGGCAAAGATTTCCACATAATCATGCAGCATCTGAATCAACCGCTGTTTCACACTAAGCTCCAGATTGGCACCAATCTTGACCTCCTTTTGTCTGTCTCAGTACCCAGATTTACCGTTTCCACTGGCTCTTCATGTGGCTGAATGGCCATCTCTTCCTGGAGTAACAGTCTTGCAAGCTCACCAGGCACTTCACAATCATCTTCACCTTCGTCTTCGGCTAAGTTGATCGGATTTTCGAAGTCATAACTGGCAGTAGCAGAGTCGTTACCAGTGAGATCCAGAGTGGATTGGAACCTGTATAAGTGAGTGTGTGTAAATATAGCTGTTTTGCAATATATAAAGAAAGAAAGGGAGCGCAAGATTTGAAATGTGAAAAACGTCCAATGCTTTTATTCATGATATATGAAAGTGACAAATAACAAACCCTCACAAATGAAACCACGGTGCCCCGGGTAAGACACCGGGCCATAAAGTTTCAAAATTATTGTCTGTTACAACTTTAAAACAAAGGAGTTCATTACTGAGTGACAAAAGTAATCGGTATGAAATCTTTTGCAGTCCAGTTGCTTGGTCCACCGTCGGTCGTTGGGTAGATCCAGCTGTCAAAATCAGATTCCTCCACATCGTCTTCAATAGCATTCACTCCCGGGTTGGTGATGAACACATGAGGTCTTCCAATCCTCGCCTTACGCACAGCCCTCTGAGCCTCTGCAGTGAAACCCAAGCCAAATTTGTCAGTCTTTGGAGTGAAATCAGGAAGTCGGCCCCAGTTTGCACACTCACCTTTCTCAACCACAGCCTGGGCATCCTTCAAGGAAGCCATCTTCAAAGGAGGGTCTTCTTCAGTCACTGTCTCTGCTGCTGCCAATGTCTGAGGCACCTCTTCAAAGTGTTGAAAGGGGGTCTCAATGAACTCCCCATCCATTTCTACGTACCAAAACGAGTTGAGGTGGCTGACCATGTATTCCTCCTCCCCTTGCACTAACGATCTTCCCTCTGACCGGGTATTTAAGCTTCTGATGTAATGTGGAGGTCACAGCTCCTGCCTTGTGGATCCAAGGACGACCCAGCAAACAAGAGTAGGACGGTCGGATATCCATTACATAGAATTTTGAATCAAAGACTTGTGAACCAACCCTGATTGGGATGTCAACCTCGCCATGTACCATCCTTTTGGACCCGTCAAAGGCCCGGACAACAATGTTACTTGGTTTGAGCTCTAAACCCTCACAGTCCAGCATGTCTAGAGCTTTCTTGGGTAGTACGTTCAACGAAGAACCGATGTCTACCAACACATGGGCAAGAGTAGTGCCCCTGCATTCAATGGAGACATGCATGGCATCATTATGGTTCTTCCCCTTGGCCATCAGATCGGCGTCAGAGAAACCCAACCCATTATCAGCAGTCAAGTTGGCCACACAGTCGGTGAATTGATCAGCAGACTTTTCTTGTGGCACGTGGGCCGTCTTCAGGAAAGCAATCAGGGCCTTGGCATGGGCCTCTGAACACAGCAACAGTGATAGCATAGAAATTTTAGAGGGGTTGTGCCCCAGCTGCTCAACGACGTTGAAATCACTTTTCTTGATGATCTTAAGAATCTCTTCCATCTCTTGATTGGAAGCTTCAACATTGGTTGTCTTCGGTGCCTCCGTCCAGGCAGGCACATCAGTAGCAATCCCTTTGCCCCGAGTGTCAGATGACTCGGTAGCAGGGGTAGAAACAGGAACTTGGTCAGGAGGAGAAGTGGGCACACTTGCAGGTGTGATGACAAGAGGCCTCTGGATTGTTGGTGGCGCAATATCTGGTGAGAACAACCTACCACTACGAGTAACCTTGGCAGGCCCGGTGATGTTGCTGACACCAGTAGCAGTATCAAACTCTTGCTTAACTCCGAGCACATAAACATCTGCCCCATAGTGCCACGGGACAACTTTGTCAGATTTATAGGGGATGGGCCCCGGAACAGTGATGGTTATAGGAGCAATCTTGTGAACAAGCATAATTTTGACAGGCTTCTTTGAGGGAGCCTTAGGGGGGTTATTGAAAATAGTGACAATTGAAACTTCTTCAACAGGGACAGCAGGAATAGCAATCTTCTCGAACAAGATCTCTTTATTATCCATCAAGCTTTTGATACCTGACTTCAACAAAGAACAACCAGCAAGTGAAACAACACATAGAGAGCAACCTTTACTACATCCCGGAAATAAACCGGCTAGCAACAGGTTCCTCTTGACGGTCAGCAACGGAGTAACAATCTCATCCATAGAGGCTATATACCGGTCTCCTTCCATAACATTCACTCCATGCTGAGGCATGGGAGCAGTCACAACATTGGGCCTTTCGGGCGCCTCGAACTGTATTTCCTTAGCATCAATAAGGTCCTGAACCTTATTCCTCAGAGCCCAACAATCATCAGTAGAATGCCCTGGGCTATCAGAGTGATAAGCGCAACGGGCGTTGGGGTTGTACTTCAGAGATGCTGTGTTTACCACCTTCGGAGCTTCCTTGACAGTTACCAGGCTGGTTGACAGCAGTTGCGGTAATATTTGAGAGAGGGTCATGCTGAGCCGAGTATATTGTCTTTTGGGCCTCTCAACTCTTGGCTGGTTATATTGTTGAGGAGCAGTAGCAGGCTTAGAAATTACCACTGTGTTGACAGCTTGGCGGCGTTCTGGTTTGTTCTGTCTTCTGGGACCATACACAGCACTAGCTTCTTTCTTGAAGGGCTTCTTTTCAGAGCTCGAGGAGGCACCTTTCTGTATTTTCCCTGACTTGATACCAGCTTCGATCCTCTCACCAGTCAGGATCAGGTATGTGAACCCAGCAGAGGAATTACCAATCAGGTGGTTAAAGAATGGACCAGACAAGGTCCCCAAGAACATGTCCACGAGCTCTCGGTCAGTCAGCGGTGGCTGCACCCTGCCAGCCAGGTCCCTCCATTTCTGTGCGTACTCCTTAAAACCTTCACCTGTTCCTAGTGACATACCCTGGAGTTGGGTACGCGTATGAGCGAGGTCGGAATTATACTGATACTGCTTATAAAAAGCAGTAGCCAAGTCCTCCCAGTTTCGAATACTGGTTCCATCCAGCTGATATAACCATTCGAGATGAGTCCCTGAAAGACTCTCCTGGAAGAAATGGATCCATAGGTTCTTGTCTGTAGTGTAAGGCTGGATCTTCCTTACATAAGAACGAAGGTGCATCTTAGGACAGGAAGCCCCGTCGTACTTCACAAAGGCAGGCGCCTTGAACTTGTGTGGGATCACCACCCCAGAAGATAACCCTAAGTCTCCAAAATCCAACCCAGGCACACGTTGAATCTCCATAGCATTTAACCGGTCCTCCAGCTGTTTGTACCTGTCCTCAGCAGGAGGGTACTGTTCATCATTGAAGTCTGTCTCGGTGTCAGAGACCACAAGACTAGGAACCTCTCTCCCTTGGTGACTGCCTTCCCCAACAGATGGAGTAGTCCTCTCAGCTTCATTCTGCGGTGTATTCCCGAGTCTGCGTCCAGTGTTGAACAACACAGTCCTCTTCTTCTTCTTCTTCTTCTTCAGGAGCAAAGCCTTCAACTCCTGTTGTCCTTGGGCTAAGTTCATGACCATCTCTTGAAACTGGGCGTTCTGGGCCTGGAGGGCCTTGATAGCTTGCTCGGTAGTAGGTTCAGGATTCATGATGATTGAGTGCTAAAATAAACAGCGAAGAAGATTAAGAAACCTGTAGAAAAAGGGTACCTGTGATGCATATGATGAATGAAATGCGTATGAATTATGTTTTCAAAGACAATCGGGAATCAACTTTGTAGACAAAAGGAACACACTTTATTAGATTTAAACTTTGGAATTTAAATTGTTCAACAAATTGCCCTTAGGCGTTACAGGAATGAAAAAATACTGAAAAGGAAATAAAAGCTCCAAAGCCCATCAGTGCTCCCATGGCCTCCTCTTCTCAGTACGGATGTAGTCATTCATGATCCGCTCGTTCTCCAATTGCTTGGTCAGCTTCTGGATCTTCTGTTCCTGTTCGTTGAACTTTTCCCGATAATAATCCCGCTCTTCCTGTAGTTGCGCCCAAGACCTCTTTAGGGTATCAACATCAGTGGGTATCTGAGGAGGGAGTATGGTTGGAGGAACCCCGTCTCTATCAGGAATTTCAAGAATGATAGGCCTGACAGCTTCATATGGCATACCTAACTTTTGAGCACGGATGCGGACCCATCTGTAATAGGGTTCCATTGGTAGAGAAGTCTTCGGTCCTAACTCATGTGGGTCAGCTTTATGAATTCTGTCCCAAGCTTTGATGAATCTACGACGTAGTTCGTCACTATCTACCTGAAACTCAAAACTGATGTGAGGCACCAACATCTCATGAGGCCCTGCTCTTCTGGCTCTTCCAAACTGACGGAGAGCTAAACATGGATTATAAGAGATTCCGCCCTGAGTACCAATCAATGGAACATTAGGATATTCTCCGCAATGATCAATAACAGCCACCTCATCTAAACCTCTGAGAGTCCAAATGATGTCATTATCAGTGAGAGACATTAACCTATGAGCCCAGCCTCTTCCTTCTTGGTTCTTCAGCACGAACTTGGGGAGGTGCGAAATAAACCACCTCACTAACAAAGGAGTACAACACCACAGAGTTCCTCGTCTTCGGGCAGTACGAGCATAGAGTTGTTGCAGGATATCACCCAAGAGAGTGGGTACAGGGTTTCGAGACATGAAGATCCTTATGGCATTGATATTGACAAAGTTATCAGGATTTGGAAACAATACTAGACCATAGATTAAGAGAGCCAGAATGTCCTCGTACGCCCTGAAGTCTAAGTCATTCCAGAAACTGTTAGCTTTACCAATCAGAAACTTAGCCAAGAAGCCCTTAACTCCGCTTCTAGTCACTCAGTTGTCCATTACCTCCTTGTTGGTCAAGGGAAGGGCTGCAACAATCTCCTCAAGCCTAAGAGTCTTTTCCCAACCAGTGAATGAGGTCTAATCCAAGATAGGGATACCAAGCAAATCAGAGAATTCTTCCAGGGTAGGGACCAGCTGGAAGTCTTGAAAGGTGAAGCAATTGTACAAGGGATCATAAAACTGGGTCAAGACACTCATCAGTTGTTGGTCCCACTTTGAAGTGACTAAACCGAGAAGAGAACCATGCCTCTGGATGAAGGAAGCAGTGTTTAGAATTCTGTCAACCAACTCTTTAAGCAAATCAGGTGGGTGAACAAAGTTGAGCCAGATAGTGTTCCTTCGCACAGGCATCATGATGTCCTACAAAACAGAGCAAAGGTGAAACCCTCTTGTCTTTGAAATAGGTCAGTCTTTATGCAGGATGCATGCAATGGTATGATGGTATGATGTTTTAGTAAAGCACACCACAAGTATTCACAAAGGCAAACATGATAAGGCACACAAGTCACACCAGACAACCCTTATAGATGCCATTTGGAGATATGACAAAACCTTGTCGGGAATGGGCTTATAGATGCCATTTGGAAATGTAATGGACAGTTGTGGAGATGGGCTTATAGATGCCATCGTGGGTGTTGATCGCGTAAGAGATTCCTTAGCGAGAACTTGCGTACCTGAGAAAGAAAGATGGTTTCCTGGCCTGTTACAGGTGTTGATCTTCAAACTCTTCATGCAGACATGCCCTGGCTGGATACAGGTATCGA
Source organism: Vicia faba (assembly GCA_948472305.1). NCBI lineage: Eukaryota > Viridiplantae > Streptophyta > Magnoliopsida > Fabales > Fabaceae > Vicia > Vicia faba. Next base: position 549,772,185 of record OX451737.1, read on the forward strand.
ATCTACAATCGATTGCTCACAGATATGCCCTGGCTAGATACAGGAATCGAATCCAAAACTTCAAAAGGTTGCTTACAGACGTGCCCTGGCTGGGTACAAGTATCGAATCTCTAAACTCTTCATGCAGACATGCCCTGGCTGGATACAGGTATCGAATCTACAATCAGTTACTCACAGATATGCCCTGGCTAGATACAGGAATCGACTCTGGAATTGGTCGTCTACAGATATGCCCTGGCCGGATACAGGAATCGAATCTCTAAAATCTTCATGCAGACATGCCCTGGCTGGATACAGGAATCGAATCTACAATCAGTTACTCACAGATATGCCCTGGCTAGATACAGGAATCGAATCTGGAATAGGTCGTCTACAGATATGCCCTGGCCGGATACAGGAATCGAATCTCTAAACTCTTCATGCAGACATGCCCTGGATGGATACAGGAATCGAATCTACAATTCCAAAAGGTTGGTACGTTGTCTCTACTGACAGGTTATCTCAGAAAAATCTTCAGGAATCGATTTAACTGAACCAAGAGGTTTTGTCTTTTTTGACGAGTTGTCTCTTTTTAACGGGTTGTCTTCAAGGACGAGTGTCTATAATGACGAGTGTCTATAACGACGGGTGTCTATAACGACGGGTGTCTATGACGACGGGTGTCTATAATGACGGGTGTCTATGACGACGGGTGTCTATGACGACGAGTGTCTATGACGACGGGTGTCTATAACGACGGGTGTCTATAACGACGGGTGTCTATAACGACGGGTGTCTATGATGACGGGTGTCTATGACGACGAGTGTCTATGACGACGGGTGTCTATAACGACGGGTGTCTATAACGACGGGTGGCTATAACGACGAGTGTCTATAACGACGGGTGTCTATAACGACGGGTGTCTATGACGACGAGTGTCTATAACGACGAGTGTCTATGACGACGAGTGTCTATAACGACGGGTGTCTATGACGACGAGTGTCTATAACGACGGGTGTCTATGACGACGGGTGTCTATAACGACGAGTGTCTATGACGACGGGTGTCTATAACGACGGGTGTCTATGACGACGGGTGTCTATAACGACGGGTGTCTATGACGACGGGTGTCTATAACGACGGGTGTCTATAACGACGGGTGTCTATAACGACGGGTTTGCATCAGAAAAATCTTTGATTTAAATGGATTTGTCTTCTTTGACTGGATTTGAGAATTTGACTGCATCTTTCCTGAAAGATAAAGGTCAGTCATATGTAATGCATGATATGGATCAAGCAATGATGTTCTCAACATAAATGAGATTTCATGATATGATGCGTGTATTCATGTATCATGACAATGACAATGTGATGTTTATGAACGTATTTTCGTCTGGGAAAATAAATCCTTGACGAATGCCGGGGAATTAAATCCTGGGCTGATGTTGAAGAGTAGAGTTCTTCGTTTCCGCTGGGGATGATGATTGCAAGAATAAACCGGTAGGAGAAGATGACTTCGTTGGGGAATAAACTTGTCGAAGAGATTACTCTGCAGGGAATTACTCTGTGGGAAGAGATACTTCGCTGAGGTTTGATGATAACTCCGCTGGGGATACCGTTGATAAGTTCTGTTGGAGGATTTGATGAACTCCGCTGGGGATAGGAAGAACTTCGCCGAGGACGATCTTTCCGTCGTAATTAACTGAGGATAACCCAGTTAGACCCTGGTGGGGAATAACCTTTGAACATGGTCGGGGAGAGATATTTGCACACTGCAGGGGATAAGCTTCCAGACTCTACTGGGGATAAGCTTCCAGAATCTACCGGGGATAAGCTTCCAGAATCTACTGGGGATAAGCTTCCAGAATCTACTGGGGATAAGCTTCCAGAATCTACTGGGGATAAGCTTCCAGAATCTACTGGGGATATGGTTCAACTCTCTTGGGGAAACTTTTGAACTGTACTGGGGAAGTGGCTCCACTGGGTGTCTGTATTCCACCGGGGAACAATCTTATATTAAGACTGCCGGGGATGCTTGTTTAGGAACATCTGTATACTCCGCTGGGGAATGTTGAGATTTGCTGGGGATATCCAACTTCCTTAAGGCTGACAGTAGACTAACTCTGCTTGGGGAGAGTACTGCTGAATCTTGTCTTACTCTGTGGGGAGTGGAGATGTCTTGGTTACATTCTTCAGCCGAACATACCTTGTACCTGGTGGACAGAGCAACTTGTACAGCTTGGACCATTTCTATTGCCCCAGCTTCTGTGGGAGTAGGTACCTGTGGAGGTGCTTGATAACTGCTGATTGACAAATCTTCTTCTGGTAGGCAAGTGACGAGATGACGGGACATAGTCGTACGCTTTGATCCCTAATTTTTGCCTGGACCGCCCTTTCGGGTTTTCAGTCCACCGGGATACCCATTTTTGCCCAAGCCGCCTTTTCAGGTTTTCGACTTGCCGGGTGTACAGATTTTTTTATTTTCATCCCTTATTTTTGCCCGAACCCTTTTGGTTCGCCGGGAAGCCCTTATTTTTGCCTAGGTGTGTCAACCTAGCGGGTCTTTGATTATGCACAGTATTTTTTCTCGACTATGTCCATGCTCTCAGAGTGTAGGGAATTGTCACTGTCGGTAGCATTGTGTTTCCATACCACCAGAAGATCGTCGTTTGATCGTGCAAGGTTCGTTGCTGGAAGTCCTGTCCAATGCCCCAAGTGATTCAGATGGAGATTTGCCCCTGTCTATTCGGCATTTTGAGAGATTCTCTGAATCTTGACTTAACTGCCCCAGATGATGGACAATGATCACGTCTGCCCCTTGGTTGGAAGTGCTTTTGTTCATTAGATATTCTTCGTGTGAATTTCTCTGTTGTTCGAACAAATAGTCATATGCAAACAATGTTATATCAGAAATGCAACGCTTATGTCTGTCTTGAAGATTTTGAAAATGCATTTTTCAGTAAAACAAGCAAATTTTGTAAAATGCAATGTCAACTCGTTGTTTTTACCGCAAGCCTTAAGGAGTCAGGATACCTTTTGTAACAGTATGCTTTCGAACTAACCCATGCTTCAGCTAGGACTTTTATGAGGGTTGTAACGTGGCCTGGTTCACGGTTTAAGAAACAAAGGATAAAGGCTCAAATTTTATTTGTACCCACCCGCTCTTCGTGATGTTCTTCAATCCTAAACCCAGCTAATCGTGCATTAGATCTTGTTTGAGTCTTTGCTCTGATATTCCGGTGATGGTTTGGATTTTGACAATTTATTTTGAATAGGCAGTCATTTCCTTTTTTTGTTGAAGGTTTGTAGGACCTCTTTATTTTTGATTTTGTTATCCCTATTTTTTTGCCTGAACTGTTTCTTTTGTGATTACAGTCAGCGGGATGCCCCAGTTTTTTTGTAAGTCTCCTTCATAGGTTTTGACTTATTGGGCTTTTATTTTTGGGAGATAATGACTGCCTGTCTTTATGATTATACGGAACCATCACCGTCTTTTTGTCTCGGAAGGACTTCTTTGATGCAATTCATTGTGCACCTGGATCAACTGAGAGAACTACCCTGCCCCAGGTTATGATTAAGGGTTTTAATTTTTGAAAAGAAAAACTCCAACTTCTTTGGCTCAAAGGGGTTGGCTAGGGATTATCTTCCTTATTACTCGACTGTTTAGGATTTGAAACAATGCCTGTACCTCATCAGCGGGGTCTGTTCAAAAGCATACTGTAAAGATCGTGGTATAGTTTTCGTCATCCTCCCTCAAAAGGCTTAGAATTATTAATCGAGAGTTGAACATCAAAAAATGAAAGCAGTTTTAAGCATAGTGAACATAGTTACTTTAAAACAGACACGTGTAATGCATTAATGAAATAACAACGTTTGACATGAATAAATGTTTGAACAATTAAAGAAAAATACAACTTGAACATTCGAATGAACAAAAGTTTTTTTCTTCCACCCTAGCCATGTTTTGGCAAGGGAGCAGTGACCACATTGGGAGCCTCGGGCGCTTGGAACTGGACCTCCTTTGCATCGATTAGATCCTGAACTTTGTTCTTCAAAGTCCAGCAATCATCTGTAGCATGCCCCGGGATGTCAGAGTGATAAGCGCAGCGGGCGTTGGGGTTGTACCTTGAAGGTGTCTTGTTGGGATTCTTAGGAGGGTCCCTTAGAGCTACCAAATTGGTCTCCAGCAACTGTGGCAATATCTGGGACAAGGTCATGCTGAGGGGAGTGAATTGCCTTTTAGGTCTCTCTTCCCTTTGTTGGTTGCGATGCTGAGGAGCACCAGCAGGCTTTGAAATAACCACCGCGTTGACAGCTTGGCGGTGTTCAGATTTGTTTGGCCCTTTTGAACCATAGACAACACTAGATTCTTTCTTGGATGGTTTCTTCTCAGTGTTCGAGGAGTCACCTTTCTGTATCTTCCCAGACTTGATACCAGCTTCAATTCTCTCACCAGTCAATATCAGATCTGTGAACCCAGCAGAAGAATTTCCAATCAGATGGTGGAAGAACGGACCAGACAGGGTCCCCAGAAACATGTCAACAAGCTCACGGTCAGTTAGAGGTGGCTGCACCCTTCCAGCAAGGTCTCTCCATTTTTGCGCATATTCCTTGAATCCTTCACCCGTCCCTAGTGACATACCCTGGAGTTAGGTACGCGTAGGAGCGAGGTCGGAATTGTACTGATACTGCTTGTAGAATGCAGTAGCCAAGTCCTCCCAGTTACGAATACTGGCTCCATCCAGCTGATAGAACCATTCGAGTTGAGTCCCTGAAAGACTTTCCTGGAAGAAATGGATCCATAAATTCTTGTCAGCAGTGTAAGGTTGGATCTTCCTTACATAGGATCTGAGATGCAGCTTAGGACAGGAAGCCCCGTCGTACTTTGCAAAAGCAGATGCCTTGAACTTGTGTGGGATCACCACCCCAGAGGATAGACCTAGATCTTCGAAGTCCAGGCCGGGCACTTTCTGTATCTCCATAGCACTTAACCGGTCTTCGAGCTGTTTGTACTTGTCCTCAGCAGGAGGGTACTGTTCATCATTGAAATCCATCTCGTTGTCGGAGACCACGGGACTAGGAACCCTTCGCTCTTGGGGACTGTCTTTACCCACATATGAAGTAGTCAGCTCAGCCTCATTCGGTAATCCATTCCCAGATCTACGTCTAGTGTTGAACAACAACGTCCTCTTCTTCTTCTTCTTCTTCTTCTTTTTCTCTTTCAGAATCAGAGTTTTCAAGTCCTGTCGACCCTGGGCTAGGCTCATTACCAACTCCTGGAACTGGGCATTCTGGGCCCGGAGGGCCTTGATAGCTTGTTCAGCGGAAGGTTCGGTAGACATGATGATTGCTGAAATAAACAGCGAAGAAGATAAGTGACCTGTAAAAAGGGTACCTGTAATGCAATGATATGTATGTATGCATGCAATGTTTTCAAGGATCTTGCGGGGTAAACAGAGAAGCTCGTTAGAATTTGAATCCGGCGGTTTGATTGAAGGAACTTCATGTTGTTGAGAGTCCTTCTTCAAGAGTCAAATCTCACCATATCGAGTGGGTCATAGCCCCTGACTAAAGTCATTAACTTTGGCTAGAGGAAAATAAATCCCTTTTGCCCCTTGCTATACATTTGATTCATCATGACCTGCATCACAAGCCCTTGAGATCCTTGAAATGGATTAGTCCTTATGTAGGATGTATGCAATGGTATGATGGTATGATGTTATGTTATGCATGGAGTGATGTAAGTGAACCCTGTTATGAGTCCAGATTAAGGACTGTAAACAAAACCTGCAAGAAACTCACGTGTTAGGTAACAAGAACGTGCAAGTAGTTCAAGTTTGAAGGCACACAAGTCACACAAAAGAGCCCTTAGATTTCAGGCTGGTATGAGGTCTAGGTACTACCCTCTTTCAGTTTCGTTGGTTAAGACCTGTCCTAGAAAATAGTAACCGGGTTCTAGAGGATCTCAATATCACTGACTACCCTCAATCGGTCATAACTCCAGCTTCGCAATCTTTTCTTGCGGCCAGAACCATCGCGAGAGTTTAGCCTCAATGAGTGTAGCATACTGCTACTGTTCTATGGCCAAGTTGGGTCAATTTAGGGTTCTAAGGTCGGTTGGTGCTTAATGACTCCTCAGAAGACCCATATTCTCCTCGTTGCAACACAAGGGATATCGGTACAGACCAATGTGTCACACCAACGTAGCCACTGCTTCACCCGTGTCGGTCTATGCCGGACAGGTCCTTCACAGCTTATGCTACCTAAAGGGTATTCCCCAGATCTGGGTTAGGATATATGAAACTCCGATGCAAGGCCCACAAATATAAAAGCAAACAAAGCAAGCAATTGAAAACAAGAGTGGTCTAATCCTAAGGTACACCTCACTTTATAATTGTCCCCAGCAGAGTCGCCAGTTCTGTGTTCGGTGGAAATAGAACTGACTGTTTTAAAGCTGGTTCGCGAAATGTCGCGGTAAGCAAGAGTCGCCACCGTCTTTTATGTTCTCCAATATGGAAAGGACAAAAGCACAACAAAATTCCTTTTCGAGATGTTTCTCGGGTTCGGGAGGTAGATTATAGAAAGGGAAGGTGTTAGCACCCTTTCTATCCGTGGTTATCCACGGGCTCTTAGGTACTTGCTCACTATGTTTTCAAAAAGTTTTGCTTTTCTTGTGTTTGTGGGTTTGAAAAAAAGTTTTGTTTGAAATCTTCGATTTAACTCTTGTATCCGTCCTCAAGAGTGTATGAAGTGTTGTTTGAAAACTTTTGTCAGAAAAGTGTAAGTGCGAAAAGTATTTTTGTTTTGAAAGAGCAAGTACCTGAGAACCTCTACCTACTCAAAAGAAATTAAGCTGTGTAAATGTCCTTTAGACAGTACTATCCCACTATTGAGAAGTAGGTAGCACCGTCGTTGGAGTTGTTTGGGTCAATTCGATTAAGGGACAGTGTGGTCACCAAAGCAATGGTAGGACACCTTAGCGGTAACCCTAATGTCCTAGATCCTTTTTATCCGAGGCAACCGTTTCGAGGCAACTGGATCTTAGACAGGAGGGCGACCTCTAAAACACCCTATACTTGACGACCACGTTCGAAGGCAACGAGTGAGGCGTACCCTAGGAGTGGCATGTGCATGTGTGTTCAATTCAGTTAATGTTTATCTTGTACATGTTATTTGTGAGCTACGAGTTAATTTTATTTGGCATACAGTCTTGCAGGCATAATTAACAGTTAAGAGTGCGGAAAATAAAGTGCGGAAAGATAAGTCTATGCTATTACAAGGCGCGAGTCTATACATCGCCAAAAACAAAAACCCGTTTTGAAATAAAGTGCGGAAAGGAAAGAAAGCGGTAAATCCTAATTACTATTACATCCTTTGAGCAGATACATAAATATGTTTAAAATAAATTAAAGCGCGAAAGAATTAAATTGGAACGTCCTTAGGGTTTTGACCCTTTTGAGAAATAAATAGTAACTTGTCCTTTTTGCAATTAATTAAAATATTAAACCTAGTTTACTAATTAATTATTTAATTATTTACAAGAAAAAAAAATGTTGTTTGGTGTTTTTTAAGTCTTTAATGAAAATAAAAAGAAAAAGGAAATTAAAAGTCAAGAAAACCCTAATTCTAAATTATTTTACTTATTATAAAAATGTCAAAATTACCTAATTAAAACTAAGTCAATTTGGTTAATATTTATTTACAAAATAATGAATTAAAGTGAAATTAATAATTAATAAAAATAAATAATATTTTAAGTTCCTGATTTTATTATGAAAATTAATTTATGGATTAAACTAAATAATAATAATAGTTATAATAATTAAAAAAGGAAATAAAAAGAAAGAAAAAAGAAATAGAAAGAAAACCAGGGGGGGTGTTGGACCCATGGGAGGTAAATGTTAAGCAATTCTGGCCCAATAGCACAAAGCCTTTGTTGACCTTCCTGGTTGTCCAGAGGCACGTTGACTGAGGAGCATGGTAGTCCCCCTTTCTTGGCCTTCAGATTGTTGATTGGGACACATGGCATGATGACGCTTGGAGGCATATGGTGGACATCATTGCAAAGCTTGCACATGAACACATTAGGAAAAATATAATCAAAGGTTTGGGGGGACCTGGGAATCGAACCCATGTCCCAACGATTGCCAGAAACGTCCTCTTCCACTAAGCCATTGCGTTGTGTTTGTTAATATACTGATCAATAAATAATATATTAAGAAACCAAACAATTATGCCATAAAGCAAAACACGCGCATATTATTTGAATTATCCAGTCACATGTTGCCAGCACGTCATCTTCTTTGTTGGCCTGTAAGAAAAACAAACAAATAGCGGGGGTTTTAAACCCCCATAAAATGCAACCACATAAAATAGTGATTAGGCGTACAGTACATATAAAAAGGGCGCGATGGTCTTATTCAATTCGTCTTGTCCAGGCGGTTTCAACTATATGCGTGAGATAGTCCAATTTTACTGTATGTTGAAAGCCCTAATCTGAGAGCTCTGAAACCCTAGATTTCATTAATGGTGTTTTGCAATTCTGGGCATTATAATGCAATTATTGTGTACCAAAAGCTTCGTATGAGTCCTATAAACACAACACAATCAATAAAAGATTGTAAAAATGCATGAATCGATGATTATGATTTTGAAAAAAAGTGGTAAACTGTATGACTGTGTAGAACGATTCTTTGAGTGTTAGAGCTCGTTCTTGATTTCAATAGGTTCCTGAGTGTCCCAACAACGTGTTTGAATCAAGAAATCTCCTTGAAAGGGCCTGGAAAGGGGAATTCAGTTTCAAGCTTTCTTGGAATTTTTTCAATTTGATAAGGGTTCTTTGCAGCAGTTTTGCACGTGAATGATTTTAGGTTTAGCTTCAGCACATCTAATAGAATGAAAACTAGGGTAAATCTTGGTCAAAGATCCATTGTATTGAAGTTTGTATATTTGATTTTCAATCAAATATTTTTGCATCTTTTTGATTGCCAAAACTTGCCAAAATTGGATATTCTTGTCTCTTTGATTGGCACATGAAATCTCCAGCTCATATTGGTCCTATTTGCTTCATGAAAAGATTTGAAAACCATATCTTCATATTTTCCTACATTTAAAATCAATTAAATGAATTAATATTAATAAAAATTCAATTAATTAATTAAAAATAATAAAATAAATCAATTTAAGCTCATTGGGTCGTGCATAGGCCTTGGACAAAGATTCAAGAAGAAATTTGAGGCCCATTAGCAAAAATGAAGTGTTTTGGGCAAAGTTAACTTTTGCAAATTCCCAAAAATTTCCCAACTTCTCCAATGCATATCTTGCTCAATTTTGATCATATGAACATGTTCTTGGACATTTTGGAAAGGTCTTGAAGTCCTCTAACCAATGCCTTTGGTACCATGTCATTTTGATTTATCAATCTCAAGTTATGGTCTTTGACTTAAAGTGCCTTTTTGTTGACTTTTGAAAATGACCTATAATGTAGAAATTGATAACTTTTTGTGAGAGCATTTCTTGGACTTGGAATGTGAATATGAGTTGTAGGAAATGTCATCCCCTTAAAAATGATAATTGGATTGGATTTTTCTGATGAATCATGAAAAAATTATGCATTGGTCAAGTTGCAGTTGACTTTTCAGCTGTCCAAAAATGGAAACTTTTGCATCTTGATGATTTTTGAGCCATGCTTGTGAAATCATGATCAAGAATTGATCAAATGATGATTGTGGCTTCAAAATAAGATGTTGACCAAATTTTTTGACTTTTGACTGCCAAATGACCATTTTACCCCTACAGTTAATTATGAAGTAATTAGGGCTTTTGACTGTGCAACTTGATGCTGTGAATCTTGAAACTTGGCATGTAGATGCTTGGCAATGTATATAGGTACATGAGACTTGATTGGACCATTGAAAACCTCCAATTTCTTGAGAGAACCAAAACCCTAGTTTTTGATTGGCTTAGGAGGCATTTGAACTGTGCAACCTTTGAGAAGTCTTGAAGCATTTGAAGATTGATCTTGACAAATCTTGAAGAATATGGGAGGGCAAATTTTGGGGTACAACAACCTCCTTCATATGGATTTGGATATGGAAATGTGGGGACTTTGAGTGAGGCCTGAGGATCGTGTGAGCTTCCTTGAAGTTCCCTCAACCTATTCCAATGCCTAGCTTGCTTTGTAGATGGCTGAAATTCTCTGTAGAAGTTAAGCTGCAACCTCCAAATTTGAAAATGGCAATGATTGAAACAGAGCTCACAGGTACAAGATGAATGCTTAGACTGCTTTGATATGATATGGATGAAGTGTTTCAAAGGTTAAAAGGCAAAATGCACGAGCCAAAATGAAGTTGGCAAGGATTTTGCAGAAGCTGGATGTTTGGGCAGAAAAATGAGGTTTTTCAGTTTGGGAGAGTTTTGGATGCTATCAATTCGTGTTCTAGTTTGTGATAAGTTTATGAAGATGTCTAGAATGATACAAAGTCCACCCCTTATCAGCTTGTACAAGTTCTGATCTTTTGGCCACTTTTCTTGCTTTTGAAGAAAAGTGAAGTGACTTGTGCAACAGGCTTGTCCTTGCTTGCTTGTGGGCTGCAGAGAGTTGGTGTACATTGCTTGATATCTGTGGAAATTGTTTGTACCAAAGGAACAAGTCCAAGGCTCAAGGCTGATAAAGTTGGAAAAGCTTGCCTTTATGAAAATGGCAATGTGCCCTTTATGCCTAAAATGGAAAAATCCCTTGTACAATGATCCAAAAGCAAAGATAAAGCCCTTATCCTCTGAGTTTGCATTTAATTATGGAGTGTAGAATGATTTTAGGACCTGTAATGCAAGGTACAAGCATCCTTGATCAGATTTGCAACTTGACACTTTGTAAAAATGGCTTGATCAAAAGTGACAAAATGCCAATTTCTCTTCTTCGATTATCCCTAACCACAAATGATCTTGGAGAGTTCTTGGTCATTTTGGAAAGCTTTCAACATTATCTATAATACATCTTTGAAATTCATTTTGATATACCTCTTGGAACTAGGTGAAAAATGTCCATGAAGTTAGGTAAAAAACCTGCCTAGATTAGGGCAAATTTTCACTAAGTCATTTAGTTCATGGACCTCTATTCACAAATTCATAACTTGAGATCCAAGCATATTTTGGGAAAAATTTGTGAATAAAAGTTGTAGATTTCATGGAGGAATACAACTTTCATGTTGTAAGTCTTCTTTGAATCCAATTGCATCATGGTGAAAAAGTTGGGGGAAAATAAGAAATTTTTTATACTTAGAAAATTTCTAAGTTATGAAATTTTTTCAAATTAAAACCCTAATTTGCAAAATTGGTTTTCTTGGCCAACAAGTTTCACATTTTGACATATATTGATGAACTATGACCCTTGGCACTTGATTTTGACCAAAAAGTCAAAGTTTGACTTTTCAGTACACAGTTGACTTTTGATCAGTTGTTTGGAAAATTCATCTGTCAATCCAATGAACTTGAGATCTTTTGAACCATGTGATTAGGTCAATATGATGCCATTGAGTACTTGAAATCATGTTTGAACCCAATTGGTCATTGGCTAGGTTAAAAATCAGAAATTGCCCTTTCTCAGTCAAAACCCTAATTTTGACCATTTTGCCCTTTTGATGATTTGATCAAATTTCTTGAGGAGTTGTGATCTAAACTTGATCAAATGGTACATAGGAGTCTAGAATGTTGTTGTGGATAAAAAATTATGAAGTTTGACTGTAAATTGGCCATGGTTGACTTTTCCCCCAATACAGTTGATCTTTAGGTCAACTGTCCAATTGATTGAGCAAAAATGTGATTCAAGGTTTGAAAATTAACATGAGCAATCTTAGGGGTCCAAGATGGTGTATGAAAGTCACATGAAGCATTGATGGTCCAAAAATCCTTGTGCAAACTCAAACCCTAATTTCAGGTTATCGGTGCAAGGTGATGTCTTGAGCTGACCAAACCCTAATCTTGTCTTGGGTCCAAGAAGTCTTGTGAGCAAAATCTTGATAAATGAGACGGCAAATTTTGGGGTACAACACCATCCATCTTTGAGTGCAAATTTATGGGCACTCTAGTGTTCAATCATCTTTCACCTTAAAGTCACGAATGGCGGCTCCTCCAGTCTAACTCTTAAGGTTCAAGAAGTTTGAACAGGGGCAGTTGTTGCACCCCAAAATTTGCCCTCTCATTTCTCAAGGAATCACCCTGGATCCTCAAATTTCCTTTCATCCAATTCCAAGCCTTGAGTTATAAATTTTTTCCAAGCAAATCATTCACAAGGACAAAATGGTCATTTGCATACTAAGAAGTCTAACTTTGACTTTTGGATCAAAATCAAATCTCAAAAAATCATATTTCATCAAGACATGTTGGAATATGAAGTTTGCTTCATCAAGAGTTTCAAAAGTCAAATTTTATTTTGAAAGAATCAAATTTAAAAGACTTAGAAATTGTTCTAAGTATTTAATAAATATGACAATTTCAGAACTTCTGGGCCAATGTTCACACTCAGCAAATTCTGGATATTCTCAAGACAGAGTTTGGTCAGAACTTCTGGGCCAGTATTCACAAAGGTTCAGTCAGAATTTGCAAAGATTAAATCAAAGAAGGTAACAAAGCATGTTGTAAGTATACTGGAAGTTCTGAAGGATCCTTCAGAATACGCTGAAATCAGAAGATAAGAGGTTCAGAAGATGAGATGCTACGCTGAAGCATAACTTCTAATCCAGAGTCAAGCAAGGATCCAGAGTTTCACATGGGAACCCATTTAATGCTTACAACCACTTGTGAAGTCTTTATCCAAGGGATTCACACCACGTGTACCCCTACTGTCTTGGGAAGACAAACTTCTATGAAAAAGTATGCTAGAACCACACATTGTTTCTACTTTTCCTTAATTCACGCTGCCAAATCCAGCTGAGGCGCTGTTAACCACCCAACTTGAATGCATTGAACCCCCACTTGTTTAAGCTTACTTCAAGAGTAAGTCAGCATCTAGCATATGATGTTGGTGCCACTTAAACGCCCTAATTGCAAAACTCTGCCTATAAATAGAACACCATTGACCACTGAGAAAGGGCCCAAAAAAAATTGAAAGAGAGAGAAAAATTTGTGAAAGAGGCGAGAGAATTGAGAAAGAAGACTTTGAACCACTGCAAAAATTCCAAGAACCCAGGAAACTATAAACACAAAATACCAAAATCTTAGCAATGATTCTGTTGTACCCCAAAATTTTCCCTCCCATATTTCTCAATACATGTCAAGAGAAGTCCTCAAATTGCTCAAGGAAGTCCAAGGGTTGACCACACAAACTCTCTCCTAAGCCAGTCTACCTCAAATTAGGGTTTCATTTTTCATCAAGATGCTTGAGTCCAAAGGATCCCAAATGGCTTCCATTGACCTAATATGTTCCCAAGATCATCCATGTTAAGTTTCAAGCCTTGCAGAAGAAGTTTGCTCAGTCAATTACTCGAATGCCTGAAAATCGACTGTGCTAGGTCAAAAGTCAAATATGGCCCACATACAGTCAAGATTCAAGATTTTTGGTCAAAATCCTTATTTTGAAGTATAATTTATCATTTTATAAATTGTTGATCATGATTCATCAAGGATTACTAACAATTCATCAAAACCCAAAAGTTGCTAAATTAGGGTTTTGCAGGAAAAGTCAACTCAACTTTAACCAAGCATAACTTTCTCATACTTTATCAAAAATGGCCCATCCAAATCTCATTTTGAAGAGGATGCAATTCCCTAGAATTAATCTTCATCTCCCAAGTTTAAAATGTGAATTCACAAAAAGATATGAATTTTGACATTATAGGTCATTTTGAAAAGTCAACAAAAACACCTTTTGGGTCAAAGCTTCATACATGAACATGGAAGACTCAATTGAGATGAGACCAAAACGGTTGTTTAGGGGACATCCTAAGCTTTCTAAAAAGTCCAATAACATCTCTCTAGGGTCAAAATTGAGAGAGTTATGCATTGGACAAGTTGACCTTTTTTGCAAAATTGCCAAAAGTCAAATATGCTCAAATTTGCATCTTTTGCTAAATGGGCCCAACTTTTTATGCTTGCATCTCATTCCTAACATAGTCCACAACCTATGGGACCCTCCATGATTTATTTATTCATTTATTTAATTTATTTTTATTTTTATTCATTTAAAATTCAAATAAAATCAAATAAATCCTAATAAATCATATATTGCATTTTAGGGATGATCTTTTGCATTGAAAGAAAATATTATATACTGTCAATTGAAGATCAACTCGTGCAAGGTCAATTTGGTTGGAAAATATTGGATTTGAGCAAAATTGGAAAGGAATCATATGCCATGAAAGATAAAATCAAATCTCCATGATGAGCAAGATTGAGGTCGTTTTTGTTGACCTAATACCTTGTATTACATACACAGAAGGAGACCAAGGCATAAAGAGGTTAGAAGCAGTCGTGCAGAGGTGAAACAAAACTAAAAAAATTGCAAGAAAAGTGGTGATTCAATTTCCACATTAGAGGCCAATTCATACCATTCTCACGATACCAACAGGTTCTTGGACATCTCCAGAAGGAATTCCAACCATTTGCAAGCTCTCTCACGCCTGAAATTGTGAGATATAGGTATCACGACTTGCTTCCAAATTCAAATTCGATTCCATTGATTTACTCATCCATTGCATATTTTGATGATATATTCGTGTTTGTCATTGAGTTTGCAAACTGTTGGTACCATTTAATTGTATTTCTAACGCTTATACAGGAAGTTGCCATAGCTAGGGTTTTATATTATTGATTAGGGCTTTGCAAGATAGGCAAAATTGAGTATTGATTCTAGTACCATGAGACTCGTGAGGATGAAATGAGTAGAATGGTACCAACCATGGCCATTTATCTTGAGCGCACACGATTTTGGAGATGGACATGGATATACCTACAACCAGTGTCTGTAGGTAAAAGTTTGTTTACCCAAAACGACGGATGAGAGGTAGACGATGATGCGTGTCATCCTTTGGTTGGGCCATTTAAATTTAGCGCGTTTTTTTTCTTCCAGGATTTAGTGTTTTCATTATATAATATTTATGTTTTATTGTATATACAAACAAAACACTTGGCTCAGTTGGTAAGCGTGCATGGGGAAAGTGCAAAGGACCTGGGTTCGATTCCCAGGTCCCAGCCTTTATTTCTAAAATTTTTCCATAGGTAATTCAGTGCATAGCAAGTCAAGGAGTTCACCTTACACCCTCAGGATCTGGCCACCCAATTCATCAACGCCTCAGATCAACATGCCATCATTGGAGGACCACCATGCGCCCCAGTCAAGCGTGTACATGGGATTGGGCAAAGTCAAAAGGCCAGGATTTTTTGGGCTCAAATCTCAAATAACACCCCCCCTAATTGCTAATGCAGGCCCATTTACTAACTTTTCTTTATTTCTTTTTCTCTATTTCTTTTTATTCTTTATTTTTCCATTATTTATTTAATTGGCAAGTTAATTAATTTTTCACAAAAAAACAAACATAAAATCAATATCTCACAAAATTAAGATTAGTTTTTTTATTTATCAAAATTAATTTAATTTAGTTTAAATTAGAAAAATCATAATTTGTTTTCAAAAATAAAATCAAATAGAAATTAGGTTAAACTTTTGATTTAATTTTGTTTTTGCTCTTTTTCTCAAATAAATAAAAATACAAAAATAGGCTCTTAGAGGAATTAATTTATTTTTCTTAGTTTAAAATTAATTAGACTTAGGATTTTCCTTTAAATTCCATTATTTTCTTTAAAAAAACATAACAAAAACATTTTCTTAATTAATCGCAATTAGGTTTAGGCAAGGATCAAAACCCTAGTTATCTCGTATTCGATTCACCGCGCGCATATTATTTATTTTTTGGTCAATATTGTTGTAACTGTGCATGGTTTGTAATAGTTTAATCTAAGGTTTTTTATTTATCGATTTTCCCGACTTTTTGGCTATGTAATTAATTCCCCTCCCCGAAGCCTTGTAATAGCGTAGATTTACTTTCTCGCATCTTAATATCTGCAAATATTTAACTGTCTAGATGTATGTTAATAGGATTGTATGACAAGATTGCATGATAATTTAATACAGTTAGAAAACCCTAATGTGCAAAGATAAAATAACTGAAACAAATCACTCGCACATATCACTCTTAGGGTATGCTCCCACTTCGGTTGCCTTCGATAAACGATCATTAAGTATAGGGTGTTTTAGTGGTTGCCCTTCAGTCTAAAAAAATCAAATATCCCGTTCGGATGTTGCCTCAGAATGTTGCCTCGGAAAGGTTGCCTCGGAAATGTTGCCTCGAATATGATCTTAAGACTCTAGGGTTATTACTAAGTCATCCTAACATTGCTTTAGTGATCGTACGTCCCTTTCGAATTGACCCTTTACAACTCCAACGACGATGCTACCTATTTCTCAATAGTAGGATAGTGCTGTCTAAAGGAAACAAGGATAGAAACAATCTTTTTTCGAGTAGGTAGATGCTAGTAGGTACTTGCTCTAGTCAAAAAATTTCACACTTACACTTTTCAAACAAATTTTCAAAACAACTTCGTCACACCTTTGAGGACTGATACAAGGGTTATCACGAAGTCAAACATTTTCAAAAAACAAAGCACATACACAAGCAATTTTAAAAGATGAGAAAGTACCTAAGAGCCCATGGAAAACCATGGATAGAAAGGGTGCTAACACCTTCCCTTTCTATAATCTACCCCCCGTACTCAGAACATCTCAAAAAAGGATTTTTTATGTACTTTTTTCCTTTCCGATTGGATGAAATAAAAGTCGGTGGCGACTCTTGCTTACCGCGACATTTTGCAAACACAAAACACAAAACGCAAACTAGCATTTCAAAACAGTCGGTTCTTCCATCGTATCATAGAACTGGCGACTCTGCTGGGGAATTAATAAGTAGGGTATACCTTAGGACCTAGTTCATCATAATTGCTTCTCTTGATTGCTTTGATTGCTTTACTTTTAAGGGTTTTGTTTGGGAGTTACTATAGATCCTAACCTGGATCTGGGGACACCTTTTAGGTAAGTAGTAATAGTCTGTGAGCAAACTGTACGGCATAGACCGATACGGTTGAAGCAGTAGCTACGTTGATGTGGCACATTGGTTGGTACCGGTATCCCTTGTAGAGAAACAAGGAGAAAATGGGTCTGCTGCATGGTGTCGTTAAGCATCAACTGACCTTAAAACCTTTAATTTCCCAACTTGGCCATTAGAAAGTAGTGAGATAGCCGACCTCGATGTAAAGCTGAGAACTTGTTGATACTCAATGCTACACTCATTGAGACCATACTGTCGAGATAGTTCCAGCCGCAAGAAAAGATTACGTGAGCTGAAACCATGACCGATGGAGGATGGTTAGTGATATTGAGATCCCCTAGAACCCGGTTACTTTTTCTAGGACAGATTGAAACCAACTTAACTTCAAGAGGGTATTACCTTTGACCTCATGCAAGCCTTAAACCTAAGGGATTTTGTGTGATTTGACTGTGTTTGCAATATCTGTGTTTGCTATACATGTGGTTTACCATGACATCATGCATCATAACATGGCATTCATGCTTCATTACACTAACCATTTCAAAGACCAAGGGAATTTATCTTTATTCTGTTTTGCAGGTTATAGCTTCCGTGCGCAGAAATACCGCCCGAGTCAACTTTGTGCAAATACCTGCCCAACTTAAAGAGCTAGTCTCAAGAGTTTCCGAGACTTCTATGTTCATTAAGAGACATAGTCAACTTCTCAGCCTGGTCACTTCAAATCTTGATGAGCAGATGATGAGTGTACTTTTCCAGTTCTTCGATCCTATGCATCATTGCTTCACCTTTCCAGATTACCAGCTGGTTCCCACCTTGGAAGAGTTCTCTCACCTATTGGCCATATCCATTCTTGAACAGGTACCTTTCACAGGTATGGAAGAAGTTCCTAGACCAGAAGATATTGCCTTACCTCTGCATTTGAAACGGGCTGATGTAGTATCCAATTGGGAAACACGAAGTGGGGTCGAAGGTTTTCTAGCCAAATTTCTGATAGACCAGGCTCAGCTATTCTGGGATAATTTGGATTTTCAGGCTTTCGAAGATATCTTGGCTCTCCTTATCTATGGGTTGGTTCTCTTCCCGAATCTGGATTCCTTTGTAGATGTGAATGCTGTCAAGATTTTACTTTCTCGCAATCCTGTGCCTACCCTGCTGGGTGATATCTTGCATGCCCTCTATACTCGTACCGTGAGGAGAAGAGGGACTCTTATGTGTTGCATGCCGCTGCTATCGAGGTGGTTTATTTCTCACCTCCCTAAGCCTGTGCTGAAGGACGAAGAAGGTTTGGGTTGGTCCTACAGAATAATGTCACTTGCCCATACAAATATTATTTGGTGTTCCCGGACTATGGAAGACACTGTTGTTATTGACCGTTGTGGGGGATACCCTAATGTCCCATTGCTTGGAATTAGCAGAGGTATAACTTACAATCCTTATCTAGCTTTGCGACAATTTGGTCGTGCCCGGAGAGATGGTCCCCATGAGCTACTTCTTGAGAACATTGTATTTGACTATAAGGAGAACATTAAGGAGCATCGTAGGAGGTTTATACGAGCTTGGGGCATGGTGAACAGATCTGACCCCCAAGAGTTGGGACCAAATACTTCCCTGCCTATGCAGCCTTACCTCCAATGGGTTCGAGCTCGTGCCCAGAAGCTTGGGATGCCCTATGAGGCTGTATTACCAGTGATTGTGGAGCCCACTAATGAAGAAGGAATTCCTTACACGGTTCTTTATCCTTACATGCCCACCGATACTGGAGAGTTGCAGAGGTCTTGGATTCAGCTGAGGAATGAGCAGGATACTTACCGGGAAAAGTACCATGAGCAAGAGAGGAAGATTTTGAAGCTCACCAGGCAGCTCGAGGAAGAAAGAGTGATCAATGACTACATCGGCACAAAGAGGAAGCGACCATGGGATTTTTGATTTTTGCTTTTTCTAGTTTTGTTTTATTTACTTCTTTGTAACGCCTTAAAGGCATTGTTGAACCTTTTCAAAGTTAATCTAATAAAGTTTATTTATTTTTGGTTTGCAAATTTAAATCTCCCAAAGTCTTTGAAATCATTACATGCACATCCCATTATCATGTACATCATTACAGGTACCCTTACAGGTTTCTCATCTTGTTCGTTGTTTATTTCAGCAAAAATTTCTTCTGATCAAGCCATCAAATATCTTTAGGCACAAAATGCCCAATTCCAACAGATGTTCATAAGTCTGGCTAAAGGGCAGGAGGATCTGAAGACCCTTATTCTGAAAGAGAAGAAGAAGAAGAAGAAGGTCGGTGTTTTGAACATGGGCAGAAGATTCAGAGAAAGGTTGAGACAACCAGCTGATCTGACCTCCTCATCCAAGGACAGGGAGAACCAAGAGAGGGTAAAAGACCCTAGTCCAGTAGTTTCTGACAATGATATGGATTACGATGATGAGCAATATCCTCCTACTGAGGATAGGTACAACCAGCTAGAAGACCGTCTAAGTGCTATGGAGATTCAGAAAATCCCTGGTTTAGACTTCGGAGAGTTGGGACTGGTATCGGGAGTGGTCATCCCTCATAAGTTCAAAGCTCCAGTTTTTGCTAAATATGATGGAGTATCCTGCCCAAAACTCCATCTCCGCTCGTATGTCCAAAAGATCCAACCCTACACTACTGATAGAAATTTGTGGGTGCATTTCTTTCAAGATAGTCTGTCAAGGACTCAGCTTGAATGGTTCTACCAGTTGGAAGGATCCAATGTCCGAAACTTGGAAGATCTTGCTGCTGCTTTCTACAAGCAGTACCAGTACAACGCCGACCTTGCTCTCACTCGTACTCAGCTCCAGGGTATGTCCATGGGTGCAGGTGAAGGTTTTAAGGACTATGCTCAAAAGTGGAGAGACCTGGTTGGAAGAGTCCAACCCCTTTTGTCTGATAGGGAGTTGGTTGACATGTTTCTAGGGACGCTATCTGGTCCATTTTTCAATCATTTGATCGGCAGTTTGTCATCTGGGTTTACTGAGTTGATTTTGATTGTAGAGAGAGTAGAAGCTGGCATTCGAAGTGGTAAAATACAGAAGGATTCTTCATCAAGTGCAACAAAGAAGCCTTTCACTGGTAAGAAGGAAGCTAGTGCAGTCTATGGCCCGAGGGGCCAAAGCAGACCTGAACACCGTCAAACGATAAATGCCGTAGTGATATCAAGACCAACAGTTGCTCCACAATGCAACAATCCGCAAAGGGTAGAAAGACCGCAATGACAGTTTACCCGCATCAACATGACTTTGGCTGAAGTCCTGCCTCATCTGTTAAAATCCAACTTGGCAACCTTGAAAGAGGCTCCCAAGAATCCAAACATTGCTTCTCCCAGATACAATCCCAACGCGCGGTGCGCCTACCATTCGGAGAGCCCAGGCCATGATACAAACGATTGCTGGGCTCTGAGGAATAAAGTGCAAGATTTGTTAGAAGCTAAAGAGATTGAGTTTGATGCTCCGGAAAAGCCAAACATTATAACTGCTCCTATGCCCAAACATGGTCATGGAGTCAATGATGTGGACACCAATTCATGTGTGACCTCTGTGGAAGAAATTTCTACTCCTTTGATGATGGTTAAGAAGAATTTGTTGTTGGCTGGTTTATTTCCGGGTTGTGGTGAAGGTTGCCACATGTGTTCA
Source organism: Vicia faba (assembly GCA_948472305.1). Classification (NCBI taxonomy): domain Eukaryota; kingdom Viridiplantae; phylum Streptophyta; class Magnoliopsida; order Fabales; family Fabaceae; genus Vicia; species Vicia faba. Next base: position 549,792,915 of record OX451737.1, read on the forward strand.
ATTCTGCCTTCCAGTTGTTGTTTATTGAAGTCAGGTGTTCAGTGCCTGATGGATAATAAAGAAATTTTATTTGAGAAGACTATGATTCCGTTTGAAGATGTTGCCATTATCACCATTTCCGCCAACCCTTCCAAGGTTTCCTCGAGAAAACCTGTTAGGGTTACACCTATTCCAAGAATTGCTCTGTTAATAATCACCGCTCCTGGCCCCATCCCATATACCTCAGAAAAGGCTATCCCATGGCATTACGGTGCCGATGTATATTACCATGGTGTTAAACAAGATCTGAGGGTTGAAGAAGCCGATACGGATATCAGTAATATTGTTGGGGCAAGCAAGGTTACCAGAAGTGGAAGACTCTTTTCTTCTGAGATTTCCCCTCCGACTGTCCACGAACCTGTTGTTATTCCGTCTAATGGTACGTCAACTACTGCCCCAATTCCTATTCTAGTTATCACCCCTGTCACCGAGCCATCTAGGACTCGGGGCAAAGAAATCATAGGTGAGCCTGCCCGGACGGAGGCACCTAAGAAGATCATCGTAGAAACCTCTAAACAAGAGATAGAGGAAATTTTGAAAATTATCAAGAAGAGCGACTACAACGTAGTCGAGCAGCTGGGGCAGACCCCGTCAAAGATCTCCATGTTGTCCCTGTTATTGTGTTCTAGAGCCCATGTGAAGGCTTTGATTGCATTTCTTAAGACTATGCATGTGTCGCAGGAAACGTCTATAGATCAGTTCAAAGATTGTGTGGCTAGCCTAACTGCTAAAAATGGGTTAGGGTTTTCAGATGCAGATCTGACTGCTAAGGGGAGAAATCATAATGATGCTCTTCATGTCTCAATTGAGTGCAGGGGCACCACTATGGCCCATGTGCTAGTAGATACCGGGTCCTCACTGAATGTTCTACCGAAGAAAGTGCTAGACCGTCTGGATTGTGAAGGTTTGATTCTAAAGCTGAGTAATATTGTGGTAAAGGCTTTTGATGGGTCAAAGAAAATGGTGCACGGGGAGGTGGACATCCCTATCAAGGTGGGTTCTCAGACCTTTGGGTCCACCTTCTACGTAATGGATATCAAACCATCATATTCTTGCTTGCTGGGTCGTCCTTGGATTCATAAGGCTGGGGTAGTGACTTCCACACTCCATCAAATGCTGAAATATCCAGTGAAGGGGAAGATTGTCACGGTACGAGGTGAAGAGGAGTATATGGTAAGTCATCTCAATTCTTTCCGCCACATGGAGATGGACGGGGAGTTCATAAAAATGCCTTGTCAAAATTTCGAAGAGGTCCCTCAGTTCTCGGCATCAGCTGAAGTTACTACCAACAAACCTCCGCTGAAGATGGGTTCTCTCAAAGACGCCAGGGCTGTAATTGAAGAAGGTGGGTGTACCAATTGGGGTTAGCTCCCTGATTTCACTCACAAAACTGACAAATTTGGTTTGGGCTTTACTACAGGGGCGCAGAGGGCTGTTAGGCGCGCACGGATTGGGAGACCTCCTCTGCACATCGGCAATCGGGGAGTTAATGCAATTGAGGATAATGAAGAGGATTCAAACATCGACAGCTGGATCTACCCAACAACCAATGGTGGACTGAATAAATGGACGACGAAGGACTTCATACCTGTTTCTTTTATTTCGCAGCAATTGACTTTTTGTTTTAAGATTTGTAATAAACAGTTTGGAAATTTGTGGCCCGGTGCCTTGCCCGAGGCACCTTGACTTTGCTTGTGAGGGTTTATTACTTGTCATTTTCATATATCATTAATAAAACATTGGACGTTTCTTGCATTACAAATTTTGCGCTTATTGTTTTTCTTTTCTGTATCTCACTTTACCAAAACAGCTATTATCTTACATACACTCACGTATCATAATGCAGATCCATATCCACTCTGGATCCCATTGATAACAGTTCTGCTACTGCCAGTTATGACTTCGAAAATCCGATCAACCAAGCTGAGGACGAAGGTGAGGATGATTGTGAGGTGCCTGGAGAACTAGCTAGACTGTTACAACAGGAAGAGAGGGCCATACAACCTCATGAAGAGCCAGTTGAGTCAGTGAATTTGGGTATAGAGAAAGACAAGAAAGAAGTCAAAATAGGTGCGAATCTGGAGCCTAGTGTCAAGAAACGGTTGATACAAATGCTACACGACTATGTTGAGATCTTCGCCTGGTCCTACGAAGATATGCCTGGTTTGGACACTGATATTGTGGTTCATCGCTTGCCGACTAAAGAAGACTGCCCTCCGGTAAAGCAGAAGCCCGTCGTATGCGCCCTGAAATGTCAGAGAAAATCAAGGCAGAGGTCATGAAACAATTCGACGCAGGGTTCTTAGCTGTCACTTCTGATCCATAGTGGGTTACCAACGTCATTCCGGTACCTAAGAAGGACGGTAAGGTACAGATGTGTATGGATTATAGAGATCTAAACAGGGCAAGCCCCAAGGATGACTTCCAGCTTCCTCATACCGATGTTCTTGTTGACAACACCGTGCAACACAAGATCTTCTCTTTCATGGATGGTTTTTCTGGTTACAACCAGATCAAGATGGCTCCTGAGGACATGGAGAAGACAACCTTCATTACACAGTGGGGCACCTTCTGTTACAAGGTAATGCCTTTCGGGTTAAAGAATGTTGGGGAAACTTATCAGCGCGCTATGGTCGCTTTGTTCCACGATATGATTCACCACGAGATAGAGGTTTATGTTGATGACATGATAGCCAGGTCTCAAATTGAGGAAGAGCACCTTGATCATCTCCAGAAACTGTTTGACAGGTTGAAGACGTACAAGCTGAGGTTGAATCCGAACAAGTGTACCTTCGGGGTAAAGTCTGGTAAGCTTTTGGGTTTTGTCGTCAGTGATAAAGGTACTCAGGTGGACCCTGCAAAGGTAAAATCCATACAAGAGATGCTGGCTCCCCGCACATAAAAAGAAGTTAGAGGTTTCTTGGGACGTCTAAATTACATCGCCAGGTTCATTTCACATATGACCGCTACTTGTGAGCCAATCTTCAAGCTGCTGAAGAAGGATCGAGTGGTAAAGTGGAATGATGAATGCCAGACTACTTTCGAAATAATCAAGGAATACCTTCAAGAACCTCCAATTTTGATGCCTCCAGTTGAAGGAAGACCTTTGATTTTATACTTGACAATGCTAGACAGTTCAATGGGGTGTGTGCTGGGGCAGGATGACGAGTCTAGCCGAAAAGAGCACACTATTTACTACCTTAGAAAAAAGTTTACCGACATTGAGACCTGATACTCATTGCTCGAGAAAACTTGATGCGCTTTGGTATGGGCTGCTCGCTGGCTGAGACAGTATATGCTGACTCACACTACCTTGTTGATATCAAAGATGGATCCAATCAAGTATATTTTCGAGAAGCCTGCTCTCTCTGGAAGGATAGCAAGATGGAAGATGATCTTAACCGAGTACGATATCCAATACACAACCCAAAAAGCAATCAAGGGGAGTGTATTGACGGATCATCTGGCGCATCAGGCTGTGGATGACTACCAGTCCATGAATTTCGAGTTCACGGATGAGAATATCATGTTGGTAACCGACTGTGAAGAATCTGGACCGGATGAAGGACCCGAGGAGGGATCCCGATGGTCTATGTATTTTGACGGAGCCGCGAACGCATTGGGTAATGGCATTGGCACCGTAATCATATCCCCCGAGGGCTGTCATACTCTGTTCACCGCCTGATTATGTTTTAACTGCACCAACAATATGGCAGAGTATAAGGCATGTATCATGGGTCTTCGAGCTGCTATTGACCTGGGGATTAAGTTCTTGAGTGTATTCGGAGATTCCGCTTTGGTGATAAGTCAGATCAAAGGCGAGTGGGATACGAAGCACCCAAATCTTATTCCTTACAAAGAATATGTACTGACATTGCTCCCACACTTTGAGGAGGTAACCTTTTGAACATTTACCCAGAGAAGAGAACCAGTTAGCGGATGCGCTAGCTACCATGTCTTATATGTTCAAAGTCAGATGGGACAATGAAGATCCCCAGATTACCATTGAGAGGTTGGACAAACCCGCACATTGCTGTGACATTGAGACTGAAGAGGTAGCAAATAAACCATGGTTTCACGAGGTAAAGAGGTATCTTGAGGCTCAAGAATACCCCGAGGGGGCATCTGTTAATGATAAAAAGTTTTTGAGAAGATTCGCTGCAAAGTTCTTCATCAGTAATGGTATCCTCTATAAGCGTAACCATGATTCAACCTTACTACGGTGCATAGACAAGAGCGAGGCAGAAAGGATCATGGCAGAATTACATGAAGGTACCTTAGGAACTCATTCCAGTGGACATACCATGGAGAAGAAAATCCTACGGGCAGGATATTACTGGTCTACTATGGAAGCCGATTGTTATCAGCATTCTCGAACCTATCATAAGTGCCAAGTCTATGCTGATAAGGTGCGTGTACCTCCGGTTCCCCTGAATGTTTTAACAACTCCTTGGCCTTTTGCAATGTGGGGCATCAACATGATTGGCAAGATCAGACCTACTGCGTCTAACGGGCATCATTTCATTCTGGTGGCTATTGATTACTTTACAAAGTGGGTTGAGGCAGCTTCCTTTGCTACAGTAACCAAGAACATCGTGGCGCGGTTTATCCGACACAATCTGATCTGTCGATATGATGTACCAGAGAGGACCATTACTGACAATGGTACAAATCTCAATAATACAATGATCACCGAGCTCTGCAAACAGTTCAATATTTAGCATCACAACTCTTCTCCCTACCGGCCGAAGATGAATGGGGCTGTTGAAGCAGCTAACAAGAACATCGAGAAGATTGTGCAGAAGATGACGGTGACATACAAAGATTAGCATGAGATGTTACCATTTGCTCTTCATGGGTACCGTACCTCAGCACGGACGCCAACAGGGGAAACACCCTACTCTTTGGTGTATGGTATGGAGGCAGTCCTACTCATCGAAGACGACTGAACCCAAACCCGACTTGATCAGCTGAACCTAATCAATGAAAAAAGACTTATTTCTATTTGTCATGGTCAGACGTAACAAAAGCGAATGATCAAGGCTTTTAACAAGAAAGTCAGACGTCAAGAATATCAAGTCGGGGATCTAGTGATCAAACGCATCATACTACCGCAAGGTGATCCCAGGGGCAAATGGACCCCCACATACAAAGGGCCATTTGTGGTTAAGAACATTTTCTCGGGAGGAGCTATGATCCTTACAACCATGGATGGTGACGACCTTCCTCACCCCGTAAATGCAGACATAGTGAAAAGATACTACGCCTAATCAAAGACCCGCTAGGTTGATTAGCCTAGGAAAAAATAAGGGCTTCCCGGTGAACCAAAAGGGTTCGGGCAAAAGTAAGGTATGAAAATGAAAAATCGTACACTCGGCAAGTCGAAAACATGAAAAGGCGACTTGGGCAAAAAAGGGTATCCCAGTGGACTGAAAACCCGAAAGGGCGGTCCAGGAAAAAATTAGGGATCGAAGCGTAACACTATGTCTCATTGGATCATCTTGCAATCAGACTTTGGTATCGACTATCAAGCTCAGACGACGCCAATCAATCTGATCCATCTTCGACCAAGTAGCAAAGTGATGAGGCGCTTGAAGATATAAAGGCAATAGCAGAGTTGAAACTCGATGGGATTGTTTCACATAGCTGTTTTTCTTTCTTTTACACAAATTGTAATTTCTATCTTTCGGCGGCGTTCTCTTACTAGAGCGTTAGCCTCTTTCTACAAAATGCCTATTACATGCCTACTTCAAAAATCAATACAATTCATTTTTACAAGAAATTTCAAATTGTTTTTCTTTTTCTGTTTTGTTTTGCAAGAATGTCCAATGATTCATTTTTTATATATGCATTTGGAAATAATTGTTGCTCATAAAATAGTTACATAAAAAACAAAAGACAATTGCTCGTAATTTCAGAAACAGGGAAAACAAGAAGTGCCCAAACCTTACAGTTACTCTGCCCATCAGGTACCGGGATCGAGCCAACTCGGGAACATGAGTAGTGATACATACAAAGTAAAAGTATCCAAAGGCAGTGATGTTAACTTCCCCAAACAGGACATAACTCTTCCCAACTGAGGTTCGCAGTCGCGAGTGAGTCGGTAAATTTTTTCCCCAAGCAGAGTTTATTTCTCTCACAAGCAGAATTTCAATCTCCAATAGAATTCATCATCAGCAGTAACAGTAATTCATCCCCAGCTGAGTTGTTTCCTCAAGTCAGTCGATCTATCAACAGAGTATCTCCTCTCCAACAGAGTTGTTCCCCGCAGAGTTATCCTCAGACAGAGTTTCGTCCGGCAGAATATTTACCAGCCAACTGGAAAATCCCCAGCATGGTCATCTTTGTTCACCATCCCCAACAGAGGTGGAGTAACTATGGCTTTCATAGAAATCTGAGATTTATTTTCCCAGATTCAGATTATCACGACAACATTTCATGTTCATATATTATGACATATGCATACATCACATATAACATAGTCTCATTTATTTTGAGAACGTCAGCATACAATGCATCTCATGCATCACGCATAACTAACCCTGTAGTTCTTTCAGGAAAGACATTATTATCAATAATTTCAAACAAGTCCATGATCAACACTCAAAGCTAAACAGAGTAATCATCGGCAACAAATGTAACCTTATCCAGGTTCCTTCTTAAGCCCTACTATCTAGGATTTCATATCCAAGTAGCCCTACTATCTAGGTTCCTTCTTACAGCCCTACTATCCAGGCTTTCATACCGAAGTAACCCTACTATCCAGGTTCCTTCTCACAACCCTACTATACAGGCTTTCATACTGTACTATCCAGGTTCCTTCTCATAGCCCTACTATCCAGGCTTTCATACCGAAGTAACCCTACTATCCAGGTTCCTTCTCACAACCCTACTATCCAGGCTCTCATACCAAAGTAACCCTACTATCCAGGTTCCTTCTCACAACCCTACTATTCAGGCTTTCATATCGAAGTAACCCTATTATCCAGGTTCCTTCTCACAACCCTACTATCCAAGCTTTCATCTCGAAGTAACCCTACTATCCAGGTTCCTTCTCAAGCCCTACTATCCAGGCTTTCATACCGAAGTAACCCTACTATCCAGGTTCCTTCTCACAACCCTACTATCCAGGCTTTCATCTCGAAGTAACCCTACTATCCAGGTTCCTTCTCAAGCCCTACAATCCAGGCTTTCATATCGAAGTAACCCTACTATCCAAGTTCCTTCTCACAACCCTACTATCCAGGCTTTCATACCGAAGTAACCCTACTATCCAGGTTCCTTCTCCTAACCTTACTATCCCCAGTAGAGTAAAGGACAACTGAAGCTCCTAAGACTCTATTTCTCCCAAGACGGAGACCAGCATTCCCCAACAAAGTCTACCTCAACAGCAGGTATATAGGTTCTCGCAAAGGAATCTCTTATGCGATCGACACTTTTTCGGATGGCATCTTTAAGACCATCGCCGAAAATTCTCTAGCAACTACCAAATGGCGTCTATAAGCCCATTCCCGATAGCATAAATCAAGTGCTACTTCATGTGAGTGCAAATTTATGGGCACTCTAGTGTTCAATCATATTCCACCTTCAGATCACAAAAGGCAGACAAGCCAATCTACATCCTCAAGTTTAAGAAGATTGAACAAGGGCAGCCGTTGTACCCCAAAATTTGTCCTCTCATATTTCTCAATACATGTCAAGATAGGTCCTCAAATTGCTCAAGAAATTCCAAGGGTTGACCAGACAAACTCTCTCCTAAGGCAGTCTACCTCTAATTAGGGTTTCATTTTTCACCAAGATGCTTGAGTCCAAAGGATTCCAAATTCCTTCCATTGACCTAATATGTTCCCAAGATCATCCATGTCAAGTTTAAAGCCTTGCAGAAGAAGTTTGCTCAGTCAATTACTCGAATGCCTGAAAATCGACTGTGCTAGGTCAAAAGTCAACTGTGGCCCACATACAGTCAAGCTTCAAGATTTTTGGTCAACATCCTCATTTTTAAGTATAATTTATCATTTTATGAAGGGTTGATCATGATTCATCAAGGATTGCTCACAATTCATCAAAACCCAAAAGTTGCTAAATTAAGGTTTTGTAGGAAAAGTTAATTCAACTTTGACCAAGCATAACTTTCTCATACTATATCAAAAATGGCCCATCCAAATCTCATTTTGAAGAGGATGTAATTACCTACAATTCACCTTCATCTCCCAAGTTCAAAATGTGCATTCACAAAAAGATATGAATTTTGACATTATAGGTCATTTTGAAAAGTCAACAAAAACACCTTTTGGGTCAAAGCTTCATACATGAACATGGAAGACTCAATTGAGATGAGACCAAAAGGGTTGTTTAGGGGACATCCTAAGATTTCTAAAAAGTCAAATAACATCTCTCTAGGGTCAAAATTGATAGAGTTATGCATTGGCCAAGTTGACCTTTTTTGCAAATTTGCCAAAAGTCAAATATGCTCAAATTTGCATCTTTTGCTAAATGGGCCCAACTTTTTATGCTTGCATCTCATTCCTAACATAGTCCAAGACCTATGGGACCCTCCATGCTTTATTTATTCATTTATTTAATTTATTTTGATTTTTATTCATTTAAAATTCAAATAAAATCAAATAAATCCTAATAAATCATATATTGCATTTTAGGGATGACCTTTTGCATTGAAAGAAGATATTATATGCTGTCAATTGAAGATCAACTCGTGCAAGGTCAATTTGGTTGGAAAAGATTGGATTTGAGAAAAATTGGAAAGGAATCATATGCCATGAAAGATCAAATCAAATCTCCATGATGAGCAAGATTGATGTCGTTTTTGTTGACCTAATAACTTGTATTACATATACAGAAGGAGACCAAGGCATAGAGAGGTTAGAAGCAGTCGTGCAGAGGTGAAACAAAACTCAAAAAATTGCAAGAAAAGTGGTGATTCAATTTCCACATTAGAGGCCAATTCATACCATTCTCACGACACCAACAGGTTCTTGGACATCTCCAGAAGGAATTCCAACCATTTGCAAGCTCTCTCACGCTTGGAATTGTGAGATATAGGTATCACGACTTGCTTCCAAATTCAAATTCGATTTCATTGATTTACTCATCCATTGTATATTTTGATGATATATTCGTGTTTGTCATTGAGTTTGCAAACTTTTGGTACCATATAATTGTATTTCTAACGCCTATACAGGAAGTTGTCATAGCTAGGGTTTTATATTCTTGATTAGGGCTTTGCAGAATAGGCAAAATTGAGTATTGATTCTGGTACCACGAGACTCGTGAGGATGAAACGAGTAGAATGGTACTAACCATGGCCATTTATCTTGAGCGCACACGATTTTGGAGATGGACATGGATATACCTACAACCAGTGTTTGTAGGTAAAAGTTTGTTTACCTAAAATGACGAATGGGAGGTAGACGATGATGCGTGTCATCCTTTGGTTGGGCCATTTAAATTTAGCGCATTTCTTCTTCTTCAGGATTTAGTGTTTTCATTATATAATATTTATGTTTTATTGTATATACAAACAAAACACTTGACTCAGTTGGTAAGCGTGCAGGGGGAAAGTGCAAAGGACCTGGGTTTGATTCCCAGGTCCCAACCTTTATTTCTAAAAAATTTCTATAGGTAATCCAGTGCATATCAAGTCAAGGAGTTCACCTTACACCCTCAGGATCTGGCCACCCAATTCATCAATGCCTCACATCAACATGCCATCATTGGAGGACCACCATGCGCCCCAGTCAAGCGTGTACATGGGATTGGGCAAAGTCAAAAGGCCAAAATTTTTTGGACTCAAATCTCAAACAGCACCCCCCCAATTGCTAATGCAGGCCCATTTACTAACTTTTCTTTATTTATTTTTCTCTATTTCTTTTTATTCTTTATTTTTCCATTATTTATTTAATTGGCAAGTTAATTAATTTTTCACAAAAAAAAAAACATAAAATAAATATCTCACAAAATTAAGATTAGTTTTTTTATTTACCAAAATTAATTTAATTTAGTTTAAATTAGAAAAATCATAATTTGTTTTCAAAAATAAAATCAAATAGAAATTAGGTTAAACTTTTGATTTAATTTTATTTTTGCTCTTTTTCTCAAATAAATAAAAATACAAAAATAGGCTCTTAGAGGAATTAATTTATTTTTCTTAGTTTAAAATTAATTAGACTTAGGATTTTCCTTTAAATTCCATTATTTTCTTTAAAAAAAAACATAACAAAAACATTTTCTTAATTAATAGCAATTAGGTTTAGGCAAGGGTCAAAACCCTAGTTATCTCGTATTCGATTCACCGCGCGCATATTATTTATTTTTTGGTCAATATTGTTGTAATTGTGCATGGTTTGTAATAGTTTAATCTAGGGTTTTTTATTTATCGCTTTTTCCCGAGTTTTTGGCTATGTAATTAATTCCCCTTCCCGAAGCCTTGTAATAGCGTAGATTTACTTTCTCGCATCTTAATATCTGCAAATATTTAACTGTCTAGATGTATGTTAATAGGATTATATGACAAGATTGCATGATAATTTAATACAGTTAGAAAACCCTAATGTGCAAAGATAAAATAACTGAAACAAATCACTCGCACATATCACTCTTAGGGTATGCTCCCACTTCGGTTGCCTTTGGTAAACGATCATTAAGTATAGGGTGTCTTAGTGGTTGCCCTTCTGTCTAAAAAATATCAAATATCCCGTTCGGATGTTGCCTCGGAATGTTGCCTCAGAAATGTTGTCTCGAATATGATCTTAAGACTCCAGGGTTATTACTAAGTCATCCTAACATTGCTTTAGTGATCGTACGTACCTTTCGAATTGACTCTTTACAACTCCAACGACGGTGCTACCTATTTCTCAATAGTAGGATAGCGCTGTCTAAAGGAAACAAGGATAAAAACAATCTTTTTTCGAGTAGGTAGATGCTAGTAGGTATTTGCTCTAGTCAAAACTTTTCACACTTACACTTTTCAAACAAATTTTCAAAACAACTTTGTCACACCTTTGAGGACTGATACAAGGGTTATCATGAAGTCAAACATTTTCAAAAAACAAAGCACGTACATAAGAAATTTTAAAAGATGAGCAAGTACCTAAGAGCCCATGGAAAACCATGGATAAAAAGGGTGCTAACACCTTCCCTTTCTATAATCTACCCCCCGTACTCAGAACATCTCGAAATAGGATTTTTTTTGTACTTTTTTCCTTTCTGATTGGATGAAATAAAAGTCGGTGGCGACTCTTGCTTACCGCGACATTTTGCGAACACAAAACGCAAAATGCAAACCAGCATTTCAAAACAGTCGGTTCTGCCACCATATCAAAGATTCCTTATATTCAAACTCCATTTTTCCTTAAGTGTTATTGACTAAAGCCATCCACGTAACTGCTGATTCATACCTTAGAAGCCACCTTAAACTTTTGTATTCCTATTGCCATACACTCTCCATTCATTTCTACCTCCAAGGAGTCAGAATATCACCCTTTTGGCTGTTCCAGAAGTTGCAAACTTCCATCTTGCTGAGTACGTGAAGAAGTTACTCAGAACATCACCAGAATTCAAGACCAATCTCCAGTTCACAGAATCATTTCCAGTTGCAAGGTAAGTTTTTTGCTGACCCTCATCAAAACTGATTAAGCATTGTCAGATTTTGCATATTTAGTACAATGTAGATATTCAGATTCTGAGGATGTACATATTCTGAAAATTCATGCATCTGCCTGCCTAAGTAGAGGAAATCCCAGTTCAGAGCTTCATAAAGAAAATAGGACTCAGAATTAGAACTAGCAAATACATCTTGCTTCTGATTCATGCTTCTGATACTTCTTGAAATTTGTCATAACTATTATGCATGCAACTTCTGTTCTGTAAATGACTAAGTTGCAGATGTTCTGACTGGCATGGAGAGAGGCAAAGTTCTGACAGTTGCATCAGAACTTCTGAAAACTTCTGAGTTCTCAGAAGATCCAGAACTTCTGAACTTCCATATTTTTGCTAACCTGTTTCTGTTTGTGCAGCCAAGTCAGAGTCAGAACTTCTAACCTCTTCTATTTTCAGCACTTTGCGCTGATTATGTTTTATTTCTCTTTTTTATTTTTCCATCATATTATATTTTATTATTAATCAAAAAACACCAAAAATATTTTATATTTGCATGATATATCTTCTTTTAACATAAAAAGCCAAAAGTATTTTCTTAAACAAAAGTTATTTCCCTTTTTAAAATAGACAAACATTTTACATTTCCCGTACATTCTTATCTATTTCAACGTGGTTGTAATAGTAACCTAGAATTTTAACTTGCAACCCCCATTCATAAATATGTACCCCCATCCCCTTAAATATTGTAATAGCGTATGACTTTACATTTCTGCACTGTTATTACTTTCAATATATGCTAGTAATTAGGGTGTGTATGACAAGACATGAAAATTGACAAATAGATCACCCTAATAAAGACAAATTATGCATGCAATCAAACAACCTTGCACACATGCATCCTTAGGGTAATTCCACTTGTTGCCTTACAAAATGGCCATGTTATGCATGTGGGGTGTCTTAGCACAAACGAATTGAAAATACAAGATCATAGTCTCTCGACGACGCTATCAAAGTTGCCTTTTAAAATGATCTTAGTCCCTAAAGAAAATGTGCTAAGTCATTTCACAACATTTCTATCATGGTCATACGATGACCCACGCTCGTCCCTTCACATCCAATGATGGGGCTTCTTACCAAAACAATGGTAAGGTAGCAACATCTAAAGGAGGAGGAAAAATACATCTAAGACCTTTTGAGTAGGTAGATTAATTTTAGTTACTTGCTCAATTTCAAAACAAACATCCTTGCTATTTTCAAAAACAATCACATACACTTTCCAAGACTTGAAATATTTTCAAAATCTCAACACTTTGCATACATTCTTACGAACAGGAATCATTGCAAAGTTCGCCTAAACAATGACACCTTTTCAAATTACTTTCAAAACCACACAAAAGCACAATTTTCAAACAAAAAGCAAGTGATCTAGCAAGTAACTAAGAGCCCATGAAAAACCATGGATGGAAAGGGTGCTAATACCTTCCCTTTTCATAATCTACCCCCCCGAACTTAAGAAAACATCTCTAAAGGTCTTTCCTGTGCTTTTTCACCTTTCCTTTTGGATAAAAGAAAAGTCGGTGGCGACTCTTGCTAAACCGCAACATTTGCAAACACAAAACGCAAACACCTCAAGTCAGTTCTCCCACCGTATCACACTAATCATTCAACACCTCCACGACATAATCGTTAACAACTTATTAACCACTTTAACAATATCTTGACATATCAACATTTTAAAGTAGTAACACACTTATACTTGGATATACAACATCACAACATCATATTATCATCTTAACAATATTTTCAACACCAAAACACATACATAATTTCATTCCCATATATATATATATATATATATATATATATATATATATATATATATATATATATATATATATATATATCAATTATCAACAACTCAATTCATATCGTCGTATCACCCTTATAGTGACATCAACAAAGCCAACATAATCAACTTCGTCATATTATAGAGTACTATTCATACTTTACGGTAACCAACAACAATATCACGACAACGGGAACAAAGTCATTATAACATCAACTTAACAATATAACTCAACAATTATACACACAACTCACCGTCAACCAACAACCATATTAATATCCTTATAAAATCAGCAAATGTTTACGAGAAACATAGTACCCTGGCACACCATCCCTATATCAACAATCCACCAAAACAAACATGTAGATGAAGACATATCATTCCAATAGGCTTCTGATATTTAGTCTGTCACTTCTAATGAGTCGTACACGCATAGCAATTGCGCCACATCACGCTTCGGCTGCACAACTATGATCATCCATCTTACATCACTGTCCTCATTACAATTTTTGTCAAATATATGGTTTACAAGTTTCAATCTAGTTTCAGACTTTCTTTAACATCCACCATAAAATATGTGTTCACTTGATATTCTCAATCTTTCACTTTGCAACGTTAGCTTGCATATAAACCCACTACTCCGATTTGTTTAACATGCCTCAACTCTTTCCTAGCCACTCCTCTATTAATTCACATAAACTGGTGAGTGACTATCATCACGACATAACATCAATCACTTTACACAGTGTTAAGATAACAAGACAAGTCTATACCATCCAACACGATCTCGTTTACTATCTGTGATCGGTGGATCCGGAACTGACTGTTTAACGCTGGTTCGCGAAATGTCGCGGTAAGCAAGAGTCGCCACCGTCTTTTATTTTCTCCAACATGGAAAGGACAAAAGCACAGAAAAATTCCTTATTGAGAATGTTTCTCGGTTCGGGAGGTAGATTTATAGAAAGGGAAGGTGTTAGCACCCTTTCTATCCATGGTTATCCATGGGCTCTTAGATACTTGCTCATTGTGTTTTCAAAAGGTTTGCTTTTCAATTGTGAGTGGGTTTGAAAAAAAGTTTCTTTGAAAGTTTCAGATCGACTCTTGTATCAGTCCTCAAGAGTGTTTGAAAAGTTGTTTTGAAAGCTTTTTGAAAAGTGTAAGGTGTGAAAAGTATTTTTGATTTGTTTTGAATTAGAGCAAGTATCTACGAGTCATCTACCTACCCTAAGGAATTAGGCTGTGTAAATGTCCTTAAGGTAGTGCCATCCCACCATTGAGAGGTAGGTAGCACCACCGTTGGAGGTGTTCGGGTCAATTCGAGGGTTAGGGGCAGTGTGGTCACTGAGTAATAGTAAGATACCTTAGAAGCTACCCTTATGCCATTGATCTTTTTATTTCGAGGCGACCGTTCCGAGGCAACTTATTCGAGGCAACTAGATCAATGGAACATAAGGACTCACTAAGACGTCCTATACTTGACGACCACGTTTCGAGGGGCAAGGAAACAGTGTGATCACCAGAGCAACGGTAGGACACCTTAGAAGCTACCCTTATGCCATGCTCATGGACATAAGGACTTACTAAGACGTCCTGTACTCGACGACCACGTTTCGAGGGGCAAGGCAACAGTGAGGCGTACCCTAGGAGTGGTGTGTGAATTGTGTGTCATTTTCAGTTATTATTTATCTTGTCATGCATTGGTGATCTACGTTTTGATTTTTATTTTTGGGCATTCATTCTTTCATGTGATTGTTAACAGTTTAAAGGTGCGAGAATTTAAAGTGCGGAAAAGATAAAGGTCCTACGCTATTACAAAGGCGCGGGTCTACATCGCCAAATTAATCCAGACCCGATTTAAAATAAAACGCAGGAAGCAAATGCCCTACTTAATCTATTACATGGCTTTGGGATAAATACATTATGTTCATAGAAAAGAAATAAAATAAACGCGCGAAAAGAAAATATAATCGAATGCGAGGGCGTTGGACCCTTTAAAGAAATTAAAATGAAATTATTAAATTAATTAAATTAAATAAAGGAAAGGGCTTATTTTTTTATGTTTTTGTATTTATGACATTAAAGAAAATTAAATTGGAATTTAAAAGTCAAATAATTCTAGTTCTAATTGTTTTTTTATTTATTTATTAAAGAAGAATGTCTAAGTTAAACCTAATTTAAACCTAATTAATTAATTACAAGTATTTACAAAATTAATTAATTGGTTAATAATAATTATAATAAGAAAATATAAATATTTATTTAAAAAGGATAAAAATGTGCTAAAGACCTATTTTTTTATATTTTTTAGTTATTGAGAAGAAAAACATTAAAGTTAACAACTTAAAATTAAAACTAAATTAATGATTGAATTTATTTACAAAAAATGTTGATGAATTAAAATAAAACATATTTTTATTTTTTATGATTTTATGATTTTTTTGTTTTTTATGAAAATTGTTTTAATGAATTAATTAGAAATAAAACAAATAAAAAAAATGAAAAGAAAAGGAAACAAAATGCAAACTGTGGGGGGTGTTGACCCCAATTTTGGAGGTGATTTGATGAATGCTGGCCCAAAAGGAGGAGGCCCTTTGCTGACTTTTTGAATCATGTGGAGAACGTTTGACTGATGCCTATGGTGGATGGCAGGTAGCAGCCACTGGATTGACCATTTGAGACACATGGCAAGCGCCAACGCTAGGGTGTATGATGGCTCGCTGGATAGTGTACTGCACAGGAACGGGTTAAACAAAATAATAGAAGTAATGTGAGGGGACCTGGTATTCGAACCCAGGTCCCAGTGTTTACCAATGAAAGCCTTTACCAAGTGAGCTATCAACGCGTTTTGTACATAAGATAAAAGACAAATAATATAAAACAAAATGGACATTAGTGTTATGAAATAAAAAAAAGGGCGCTGGATTTCAAACCAACCACTCACGCCATGCCACGCAATCGTCTTCTCCGAATGGACCTGTAAAAAAGGGATAGCGGGGGTTTTGAACCCCCCCAAAACACAAGCTTTTTGAAAATAGCGAATAGGCCGTGTTCAATCATAAATTGGGCGCGACCAGTGATTTGGAATCCTCATGTTGCCACGATCCTGTTCCTACTGGTTTTAGAGTCCAATTTTACCATATACCTAAAGCCCCAATTTAAAGTTTCAGGAACCCTAGTTTTTGTTCATGGTAGATTCAGATTCAGATGCCTATAACTCAATTGGATGGCACCAAAAGCTTCAGAGAACCCTTATTAGTACAAATCAAGCAAGAAAAATCAATGAAAATGGATGAATCGTGCTATGCATTTCTGAAAAAAAGAACAAATCGTGTAGCTTTGTGGGACTGGTTCTTTGCACGTTTGAGCGTGGTTTTGATTGCTAGAGTTTCCTTTGGACCTCAGGAAGGTGTTTGGATCAGAATGGGGGCTCAACAAATGCTCTAAGGCAGTTTTCAGTTTTGCAAATTTTATGTGAAAATGTAAAGTTTGCTCTGAGTTTTTTGTGCAGTTATGGTCGTGTCTATCTTTGTGATCACTTGCATATGTGTTATGTAACATGTTTTGATAAGAGTTATGGCCTCATAATGCCTTGCCTTCATGTTCAAGATTTTGACATAACTCCATTAACAAACTTTCCTCTTTTGAGCCAATTTTGAATTCTTGCTCCATTTGGCCTTGAAACGAAATTGGGATGTTGCATAATGATGTTTCAAAGCTAGTTAAGACCAAATATCCCCCTTAATTGAACTTCTTGATTTTTATTTGATTTTAAAGGATTTAAAATGAATTAAATCCAATAAAATCAAATAAAAATGAAAAAATTAAATTTAAAATTTGAAATAAAATGTGGGACACGTGGGAAGCATGGCCAAGCTGATTCAAGTGAAAAAAGTGGGCCCCTTTTGTCAAAAATGAAATTTCAAGGATAAATGATTTTGGCCATTTCACAAAAATTTCCCAACTTCTCCAATACATATCTTGCTCAATTTTTAAGATTTGATCATGTTCTTGGACTTTTTAGAAAGGTTTGGAAGTCCTCTAACCAATGTATTTGGTCCCATGTCATTTTGATTTACCAATCTCAAGTTATGGTCTTTGACTTAAAGTCCCTTTTTGTTGACTTTTGAAAATGACCTATAATGTTGAAATTGATAACTTTTTGTGAGAGCCTTTCTTGGACTTGGAGTGTGAAGATGAGTTGTAGGAAATGTCTTCCCCTTCAAGATGAGCATTGGATGGGATTTTTCTGATGAACCATGAAAAAGTTATGCCTTGGTCAAGTTACAGTTGACTTTTCAACTGTCCAAAAATAGAAACTTTTGCATCTTGAGACTTTTTGAGCCATACTTTTGAGAATCATGATCAAGCATTGATCAAATGATGTTTGTGGCCTCAAAATAAGATGTTGACCAAAAATTTTGACTTTTGACTGCCAAATGACCATTTTGCCCCTACAGTTGACTGTTGAGCAATTAGGGTTTTTGACTGTGCAACTTGACCTTGTGAGCCTTAAAACTTGACATGTAGGTACTTGACAATGTGTATGAGCATAGGAGACTTGATTGAGCTCTTGAAAACTTCAACTTCCTTGCAAGAACCAAAACCCTAGTTTGACTGTCTTAGGAGGATGGTTTGACTGTGTGGCCCTTGAGTAAACTTGAACCAATTGTGGATGATTCTTGTCAAAACTTTGAAGATTATGGGAGAGCAAATTTTGGGGTACAACACTATCAACAAGAGATTAAGGGTGATCAGTTCCTCAATTTTTCAATAGATAGCCGATAACCATAATGGAGTATAAACCATCGTTACCAAACCATAATAGTGTTCCTTTAGAACTTGTACTCAAGTCTCCTCAAGCACCATAATCCAATAATTTCCAATGAGGTTTACAAATACTCCCATAGTTTCCATCTCATTCGATCTTGTCGATGAGCCACCAATGCTCAAAATATTACACGATCCACATTACACTCACTTAGCCTCACACGAAGGTTAAGTATCCTCCAACTCAAGAATTAGTTTCCTTATCTCCACATCATCAGGAATACAAATTCGATTACAGAATCTCAACACACCCTACTCGTCTAACTTGAAATCATCATTCTCAGACTCATCAAGTCCAACCACCGAATCTACCAATTTCACATCTAACTTATGAGCTTCTTTGATACTGTCCATAAAATCATTGATAATTTTCAAAATCCCTAACATAACACTCTTCAGTGTCACTTCCCAAACTAAGCTCATATCCCTGAACTGTTCAATTAATTCCAACTCTTTAACCATCATTACCGACAGGTGCAAAGTCCTTTGGCTTAAAGCATCCGCCACAACATTAGTTTTACCTTGGATGATAATTCAAACAGAAATTATAATCTTTCAACAACTCCAACCATCTTCGTTGCCTCATATTCAATTCCTTCTGATCAAATAAATACTTTAAACTCTTATGGTCACTAAATACTTCAAATATAGAACCAAAAAGATAATGTCTCCAAATCTTCAACATAAACACCACCGTTGCTAACTCTAAGTCACGCGTGGGATAATTCCTCTCATGAACTATGAGTTCTCTAGAAGCACAAGCAACAACTTGTCCATTAAACATTAGCAAACCACTAAGTCCCCTCTTAGACGCATTCATAATACACTATAAATGGCTCACTCGGATTAGGCAAAACCAATACTAGAGCAGTCGTCAATCTTTTCTTTAGTTCTACAAAACTTTCTTCACATGCAACATCCCATACTTGAAATGATGAACGACTATCCTTTTTAATGTTGAACATCTCATTTCCCAACTTATTCGCTAACAACATATTATGCTTGACCTCGTCTCGAACAATTGCAATAATAATCATTTATGCCCCAAAAAGCCTTTAGTTTCGCAAACGACTTCAGAGTTCCTCCATATGGGAATGCATCATTTGAAAATACTTTCACATGATAGAGTATATTTCTATCTCTCCATAGGTTCAAATGGAACACCAATACGATACTCGGAACACAAGATATGAATTTCTAAAGTTATCCGAAAATGCGAACACCGACGTCATGCAGCGACATACTAATACACACCTTACAATAACATCAGAACATAATTTCTTTGTACCAGTACCAACACTTACCATTCTTATTTCTTGAAATCATACTCATGTCCTTGCATTTATGACTCCTACTCGCGATTCAAAACATTCCAACAACTTTTACAATCACTCACAAGGATCCCACGACAAGATCTACAGCAATCTGTCACTCTATCACTATTTAAACATCGACATCTTACGTAAAGGGCTACTCAAACCGACAACTTCACAGTCCACCAACAGCGTTGAAACATCACAACTTTCTAAGTTCCATCTTCTAAAGATTATCCTTGTTACTTAACCATCACCTTCAGAAACATCAGGGATTTACACTCTACTTGTATATCAACAACTGTTACATTGCCCCTCATCTTTCGAGAAGTAAACATCAATAAGGTCTGATTATCCTCCCTCAAGATGCTCCAACTTGATTAACAAATAAAATCTTAAATCCATGTAATCTTCGGATTCGGGAAATAACAAAACTTCAACAATACTTGCACTGTCGCCGTCAGCAGCATACTGAACTAACATCTTACACCCAAAACATATCCGAGAAGCAAAGCTTCTCCCCCACTTATCTTCAAACCAACTCCAGCATACAAGAGATTAGAAAAGCAAGCAAGCACCGACAGTGTTTCACACACATGTCACGTACTAAGGAATAAAAAACATTAGACAACTTGGCTGGACGAACCGACTTGCTCTGATACCAACTTTGTAACACCCCAATTCTACCCGACAATTATTATAAAAATCAGAGTTATAAAATTCAGACAACCGAATCAGGATACTACAATTTTAACTTAAAACAACGACATTCATTACAGATACATAACACATTAAAATGGAATGAACCAACAACAACATAATTTTAACTTTTAAAATTAACAACTTTCATAACTACACAGCAAAATCAAATATTCAAGTTAAAAGAATATATCATCTTTGTCCAACTAAACAACTTCAAATAATAATTACTTAACGAACAATAACTTAAGGTTCAATCAATTGAAATAATAATAATAATAATAATAATAATAATAATAATAAAAAAAGCAAGCATTCATCCCCCCGAGTGTTACGTATCAAAGCAATGACATCGACTCGAACTATTAAAGGTAAACTGCCTTCACTCTGGATTACCTGCACGTTACCAACATCAGGGTAACATTCAAATAGAAGGGGGTGAGATATCGAACAATATAATCATATATATGATAATATTACATTAGAATTAGTTTATGCCAAATCACCACTTCATAACTATAAACAACATCAATCACAACGAAAACATCAACAAAATATAATAAATAATTTACCTACACAACAACTCAATATGCAACGTGAAATGCAACCTGTTACTATGCACATGTATGTGGTACCAATGCAGCAAAATTCCCAACTTAAAAACGGAGCAGAACTCCCAACTTAGAAATTTCCAATTGATATAGGCATCAACAAGGCATAAGCCTTCAACTTAATATTTTTCCAATCCATACCAATTTAACGAGCATCGGGTCCAACTTGATATGTGATGTATGCGACAACATGATTAAATGCAACATCAACAACAACAACATAACAATGTTGGCATAAGCCTACAACTTAATAATTTAACTTAATTCAGCATTGGCCATAAGCCCACAACTTAATAATTCAACTTAATTCAACATTGGTCATAAGCCTACAACTTAATAATTGCCAATTATAAATGCAATACAACATAACTCATTACTACCTGCAACTTCAACAATTAATAACAACAATACCACAACTTCCACATGCCAATAATATTATTGACACGATCCTACTAAAATACTTCTACTAAATTATTCTGCCATAAGCCTCATTAATAGTTTTCTGCTAAATTAGTGAAATTATTATTTTCCTACTACTTACATTATCTCTACTGCTAATATATTTTGGGTACTAACACTTCTGTTATTTACTACTAGTTCTGAAACTAAAACTATACCATTTATTAATTCTACAATTTAATAATTATCCTTACTAAACATCTACTGCTATTACTTTCATAAATCACTGCTACCAGCAATTTTCATTACACTGTCTGCTAATTACTAATTTTCTGCTAACATTTACTAACTCTGCTACTCATTAATATTACCTGCTATACTTATGCTAATTCATCAATTTATCACTTCTGTTGTTAACAAATAACCTCTAATGTTATTCATCCTTTTTCTAAGCCTACCGTATACATTCTTGTAATAACATGCTAAGTAACAGACACCCAAAATAAACACAACAAAAGACCTAAAGGGAATATTGTAATTGGGATCCATGCCCCTCGGCATGCAAACCGTGCCCCTCGGCACAAAAGCATGGTGTCGGTCGACATCCTTTATCAACACATGTGTCACCTGGCACATGTCCATAATTCCAGTTGCAATTCTGCAACTTCGTTCCAAATTTCGTGCGATTAGTGATTCTTTCCATTCCCATGATCTCAGACCAACACAAAAACTATTTACAGCAATATAATAATTGTATCCACATCAATACATAACAAATTCTAACACTTAATTCATCGATCAGATTGCTACAATGTTAGCATAATTATCATAGATGCCAAACAACAATTTATTCATACAACCATCACATATAGTAACAATTTCACACAACCCAATTCCCACATAACATGCATCATATACCAAATTATAGAGTCAGAACCCCACCCTTACCTTGGATTGAAGGTTGCTCTATAATTTTCCGATCGAATCCCGCTTTGCCTCTTTTTCTCTTCTCTGTAACTTCTACGTTCTCTTTCTCTCTTCCAACCCTTATTCCTCTTCTTCCTGACAAAAACCTGTTTTATATTATAATAACTAAACTTAATAATAATAGTATTTCTATTGGGCCTAATTCTCACACCCCTTAATACTACATACCACAAAAATAAACCCAACGACTTATAATAATAATTCCAACATTATTATTATTAATCAACTAATTAATTAATTAATAATAATCTAACAACTTATACCAACAATTCTCAACATCTCACAACTTCAACAAATAATCCAAAAATAATTTAATTAAATAATTAATTAAATTAACGGGCGTTACAAGAGGCGATCCTGGTTGACAAATAGGGCAACACACTTTATTATGAGAACGGGGTTGTACAAACAGAGCTACTCTCAAAGATCCCCTTCCACTGGGGTGTGACTCACTTTGATCATATCCTGGGCTATTACCTCACCCCGGAGGGTCCTATGGGCAAGGAGGACGAGGAGTCTTATGCCAAACTTTGCAAGTTCTTTGACGGCTTTTACCTTGCCCAATAGGTCACAATGGAGGGAAAATATTTCCTTGATGACGGTAGTGAGGTCGTGTTTGAGGCTCAGGCAATTGATATTAAGGCAATCCTCGAGTGCCACTCTTACGAGGCATATGTAGTGCTCTTAGGTATCTTCTCGTGTTTTTTTCCTTTGGCTGTAACCTTTTTAGCATGGTCGTGTGAATTTTATCAACATACTAACCTTGGTTTGTTTTTTTCTGCAGGTAGCATGTGGGATTTCTGCGAGCGTTTGCTCAAACTAGTGCGGGACACATCGAAGAGAAAAAAGATATTGAAGACTAGTCACTTTGCCCTAAGTTAGGATAAATATGGCTCCAGTACCTCCTTCATGTCCCCGGCTACCGACCAATCTCAACCTGCGTAGGGTCTCTCGGGAAGAAAGAGGGGTCATCTCGATGGTGATACTTTAGAACTGACGGGAAATGATTCTGATGTCAGGATTTTTCATTGCCCATATTCCTTGCTCAGAGGGGCTTCTTTGACAGGTATCCTTTAAGCGCGCCTAAGGAAGAATCATCGGTCATCCAGGGTCTCGATTCAACGGGCAAGAGGAAACAATTAGTTGAAAATGCTACAAACATGATAAATGTTTTGGAGATGGTGGTGGTCCTCTCGAGCGAGGAGGCTGGCTCCGCAGCCGTGCTAGATAAACTGAAGACGAAGAAAAAGGCCCCCGACGACAAAGAGAAAGAGTTGAAGACTGCACTCGATAGTCATAAAGAGATATTTCAAGTTCAGGGGACTGAACTGAAGAAGGAGGAGGAAGAGACGACCAAGCTTCCTAAGGAGAAGAAAAGTCTCGAGGACAAGACAACCAGTTTAAAAGATGTCACGACGCCTGTTGAATATGAGTCTGACGGGACGAAAGTTTTAAAGACTCGTGTTGAGTTTATCGCTGGGGTTCAGCTCATCGAGTTAGAGTGTTTGGAAGCGACAACGATGGGTTTCGACACTGCGGTGACCCAGCTCGAGTTGCTGAACCCCGAGCTAAATACCGAAGGGATTGAGCTAAATACCGAAGGGATTGAGCTAAATACCAAAGGGATTGGGCAAGGGGATCTTCCCGGTTAATTTGTAATATTTGACAATGTCGTCCCATGTGGTCGACACTTTAGATGTTGTTATTTTGTATGCTTGTATCTCATGTTGAATATCTTATTGTTATTTATGTTTGCGACCTGCATGATATTGATTGCTCGATGTGACTCGTGATCGATAGTTTAGGGAGACTTGTCGAGGAGGCAGAGTTGGTTCCGCCCCATAACTAGACTAAGACCGTAGTCGAGGTCTTGATCTCGTGGTGTGAATGTTCCCATCTTGAGTTGGGTGTTCTACCTTATTAGTACTATGATGGCGGAGCTCGATCAATGTATCCCCATTGGGCTGAGGCTCTGCTCGTCCCATGAGCGAGAGCACGCCTTGTGGTTTCAAGTTTGGGAGGCTATGTTCATACCTTAACACACTTCTATGGTCGGACATGCCCTATTGCCCATTTAATGGTGCAAGATGGTTGTTATTTCCAGATGTAATACTATTTATGACTAATTGTAATATTGCTTGAGCTTTTATGCGTTCCATGGTCAAGCCAAAAATTGTTCCTCGGTTAAATTTTCAAGGTAATAGGCCCCGCTTTCTATTTTTGCTTGGACGCGGTAAGGGCCCTCCCAATCCACAACAAGTTTTCCCTCGCACAAGTTTTTGTGATTTCTTTGCATGACTATGTTGCGGACTTGGAACTCGTGTTTTATGACTTTGGCATCATGACGAAGAGTTATCTTTTGTTTTAAAGTGGCCTCGCAGAAGGCTGATACTACTCGAATTTCTTCGACCAGGTCGAGTTCCTCTCTTAAGTCCTCGTCGTCCATCTTCTTATCGACAGGAGCTTCAGTTTTCCTTGATGGCTCTCTGACTCCCACTGGGATTACTGCCTCCGTTCCGTAGGCTAGTCGGAAAGGAGTTTACCCCATGTTCAAGTGCGGTGTTATTCTGTAGGCCCATAGTACATTGTGCAACTCCTCAACCCACCTCTTTTTGGCTTCACCCAATCGTCATTTTAATCCCCGCAAGATCACTATGTTCGTGGCCTCGACTTACCTATTTGTTTATGTGTGCTCGACAGAGGTGAAGTGTTGCTTGGTGCCTATATTGGTGAAGAAATCTTGAAAGTTTTTGTCGGTGAACTGCATCCTGTTATCAGTGACGGGCGCTTGAGGCAACCCAAGAGGGATAACACGTTTCTCTTGTAGAAACGTAGTATGTTATGGGTTGTGATATTGGAGAGGGCTTCGTCCTCTTTCCACTTCGTGAAATAGTCGACAACGGTGGTCAATTACTTGTTGCAATAGGATCCTACGGTGAAAGGCCTGAGGATGTCTATCCCCCACCAGGTGAAGAGCCACAGGGAGGATATAGATTTTAGCTCATTTGGCGGTGCCAAGTGCATGTCTTCATGGCGTTGGCACTTGTCGCATTTTTTGACATGCTCCTTCGTGTTGTGTTGCATAGTGGGTCAGTAGTAGCCTGCCTGTAGGGCCTTTTGTGCTAGGGATCTTCCCCCAGGTGTTGGGCGTTGATTCCTTCGTGAACTTCCCGCAGGATGTAAGGGGAACTGGCCTCGTCGATGTATTTTAAGAATGGGATAGAGAATCCTCTTCGATAGAGTTTGTCTTCGAGAAAGACATAGAAGCACGCTCTTTGCTTAGTCACACTGGCTTCTTTTTGGTCGGAAGGAAGCTCTCCCATGGTGAGGTAATGGTACACTGGGGTCCAGGCAAAAGTTAGGGAAACGAAAAAAAATGAAAAGCAAAAAGCGAAAAGGATTACGAAAGAAAAAGATCCTCAGTAAAGAACAAATTTGTGTGATCAAACACCAAAAACAAAAAGGTGAGTGACTGCCCTGTCCAAAAAACCTCATTGGTTCCCCAACCATAATAAGCTCCTCTTGAGATATGAGCGCTTGTACCGAGTTAACTGAACGTGTGAATGAAGAACATCATGGAGAATGGGTGGATACAAATAACTTTGAGCCTTAAATCCTTTTTTCTAAAAACGTGAACCAGGCCACGTTATAATCCTTAAAAGTCCTAACTGAAGCATGTGTTAATTCGAAAGCAATACTGTAACAAGAGTACCGTAATTTGACTCCTAGAATGCTTGCTAAAACTTTTGAATTTGTATCACTCCATCTTTTACTTTCTTTCATACAAGAAAAGTCGTTGTTGCGACATATTTTCAATAAAAGTTTTTAAACTTAAAGACAAACATGAACTTTGCATTAGAATTATCATTCTTAGAATAAACATTCTTTGCATATTAACAAAGTCCTTAACATCAAAGAAGCTTCCATAATGAGCATCAAATGAAGAGTTTGATCATCTCAAGGGACAAATTGCTTCAGGAATCTATTGAAGAGCAAATCATTTTGAAAGAATGATCTTAATCTGGGGCAGACCTTCTATTGACTCCGATGAGTAAAAGAAGACCAGTTCGAGAAATGATCAGAAGTATATTGTTTGGAAATTTTGATAATTGCAAAAGTTTGATCGCCCAAAGGTCTCTATTAAGCAAGGGTATATTACTTTCAGTTGGTCCTAAGGGATAAATTACTCTAGTATCTATTTGAGCATGAAATATATCAGGTTGAGAATCATGGTTGAGTGATAACTTGCTTTCAAATTTGACCGTGTTAAGAAATAGCTTACTTTCAAGATGTAAGCCAATCACCCTAAGGGGATGTTATTTTCCAAAACTTGGTGAGCTTCTCATTCCTCCACAAGCATGAAATGAGGAAACAGATTGTCAAGACTTTGTTGAGCAGGGGCATGATATTTCAATGGTAGTACTCTGTTGAGCAGAGGTAAAAGTATCTCGAAGTCAGATTACCCTAAGGGGCAGAAAAGCAAGTTGAATACTCCATTGAGTAATAGTTCAATCAATCTGGCACAGTTATGTCAAGATTCAAATCATCTCTCAAAGTGCTGAGTAAGTAGGGGCATACATCCAAGCATGGTTGAAGCCATCTTTAACTTTGGTTAGTCAGTGTTCCAAAGTTCATAACACTTGGGCATACTATCTATGACGATACAGATCTCAGGAAGTCCTCTTGAGACAAAATTCTTTAAAGGCCCTACAGGCTGGGGCAAGGTACTATGCAAGGGAATTTTCTCCTCTTCAAGGATTGATAATATTAAGTTCGGGCGCATGCTAAACAACTTGTGACTTTGAAGAGTATGTCGGGAAGTCAGGATTGTTATCCTCCTCAACAGAAATCAGAATTTTTATCCTCAACAGAGATCATAGATTTAAGTCCATGTTACTGGAATTCTTCAGCAAAAATCAAAAGGCTTCATGCTTTGAGCTATCAGTAGATTTCTTCGCCTCGACACAATGCATATTGTAATCATCATTATATTAAATTGCATCCTCAGAAGCGTGTAGCATTTCCACTTAGATGGAGCATTACGCTAAAAAATATCAAACATGCATCGAAGCATAAGCCAGATTCAAGTCTTTCTCAAGCACCATTTTCTTCCCCAGTTAGGTTGGTGGAACCTCTCCAAAGATAACTCTATAAGATATCCCAAGTGATATTTCCCGCAGGTTTTTCTTCAAATCGTATCTTCTTCTTGTTGTTATCTGCAAGTATTCTTGACCTTGTGTCATTGTATTCCCACAAATCCACAATCCAATTCACATACCAAACATCTTGCTTTTTAAAAAAACTCTTGTTGTAGTATTTTTACCCGTATTTGCCTTTGCAGTTATAGTGCGAGTCAGAGTTGGTGTATAACCTGTCTTTATTCTTAATTGTTTGAGTATCCATACTTTGTGTGTGGGTATTCAAATAATTGCCACTCTTGAAGAATTACACCTTTCTTTGTACAATGGGATAATGTAGCTCTTTTGTTTCACACAGATAACCAATCTCGGTTGTTACTTACCTTTTGTAAGTACCCTCATTGCCTTATACGTGGGGTATTTGTTTCTTCTCTGATACTTGAGTCGCGAGTTTCCAACCTTTGAGTTATCAGTTTGTTTCTTCTATGATCCTTGAGTCACGAGTTTCCAACCTTCGAGTTGTCAGTTTGTTTCTTCTCCAATCCTTGAGTCGCGGGTTTTCAACCCTTGAGTTATCCGTTTGCTTCTTCTCTGATCCTTGAGTTGCGAGTTTCCAACCTTCGAGTTGTTAATTTGTTTCTTCTATGATCCTTGAGTCGTGAGTTTCCAACCCTCGAGTTATCAGTTTGTTTCTTCTTCGATCCTTGAGTCGCGAGTTTCCAGCCTTCGAGTTGTCAGTTTGTTTCTTCTCTGATCCTTGAGTCGCGAGTTTCCAATCCTCAAGTTGTCAGTTTGTTTCTTCTCCAATCCTTGAGTCGCGAGTTTCCAACCCTCTAGTTTTTAGTTTGTTTCTTCTTTGATCCTTGAGTCGCGAGTTTCCAACCTTTAAGTTGTCAGTTTGTTTCTTGTCTTATCCTTGTATCACGAGTTTCTGATCCTTGAGTTGTCAGTTTGTTTCTTATCCGATCCTTGAGTTACGAGTTTCCAATCATTCATTTTCTTTCCGACCTTTGAGTCGCAAGTTTTCAACCCTCAAGTTGTGATTAGTTTTCCGACCCTCGAGTCATGAGTTCTCAATTCCTGAGTTGTAGATGTTTATCATATACTCCCCTAACATTCGTTTTATAACTTCTGGTTATCTCTTCTATCTCCATAATGTATGTTCTCTTCCTTGTGCACAAGAAATCTCATTCTCCAGTGGAGTCCGTATTCAGCTTTTGCAAGTACACTTGGTCAAGCATCATGTTCATCTTCCATTTGTCTGTTCGCAGATATACAATATGATTTCTCTTTCCATTGTGGAAATATTGCAAGAATATCAGTCCATTACATGCCGAAGCTTATTAGTGGACGCATAAAATAAATAAATAAAACAGTACATCATTCACCTTTTCTTCGGAGTCCAAATTTTCAGGTTCTTATGGTATTTAATCTTCTTTTACCTCAAATGCTAGAGAGGCTAGCGCCAATCTCACCTTCATGTTTAAAATGATTAAATAGGGGCAGCTGATGCACCCCAAAATCTGCCCTCCTAATTTATTGTCATCTGACTTAGGCTTTGCATTTCATTTGCATACATGCCATTAGGGCATTTACATAGTCATGCATTCATTCAAATAAAATACATGAGGGTCAAAAGACCAATAGTGGTGTAAGCTAAGGTTTTCTATTGGTTTTAAGGTGCATATATTAAATAAAGCCTAATTCTCATAATTCTCTTGATTCTTCTTCAATCGATGAAGTGTGAAATTAGGGTCTCTATTTGGTGTGATACTTACATATCAAAAAACCTAGTTTCAACTGAGGATCCCTAGATCGTGGAATTAGGGTTTGCCTTTAGGGGCTTGTGGTGATCAAATGAACTTCAAGGGTTTGATTATACATTTATCGTGAGTTTCTCAAGGTATTTTATTGCTTGGGCTCAAGGTATTTTATTGCTTGGGTCATCATACGTGGTGTGTGAATTCATTACTTGTGATGCAAGACGTTTTATTTGGCCTAATTCAAAAGCATTGGTCTTCGAAAGTCTTAAGGGTCATAGAGTGATACACGTCTTCTTATGATCACAATTATCATGAGATTATGGTTCATATTACCATTTAAGGATCAGTTCATTTGGTCCTCTCCATCATTTAAAATTGTGTTTCATTACTTGTTATACAAGTCTAGGCTTAAGACCTTGTGCAAAATATTTTGGGCTTTCATTCGTGGTTTCACTCAAAGTGATGAGATCGAGGAGGAAATCATGATTCATTTGAGATGGAAAGCATCCTTTTTAAATTCAAAAATCATGGAATTATAAGGATTGTGTTACTTGGAAAACAAAGCATCTCAAAAATATCAAGTTTCATTGGATGTTTACAAGTTAACATTCAAAGGCCTTAATCAAATAAGGTTGAGATTTCAAGTGCATTATGAAAGAAGAGGTTGCTTTGAATATATATATAGTTTCATCACTTGAATTCAAGAGAGATACAAAAGGTTTCAATACAAAATCACCACCATTACCATTATTACATCAAAGAAAATTACATCAAGACACATTCCCAAACCTATCCTGAACTCTATGCTAACTTCATGCTTAATCTTCTTGTTCTATTTCCCTCCACATCTTTATCCAAACACCAAAGTGTCCATAAAAACCAATGTCCAAATTGCATAACCTTGTGTGATACGGTGGGAGAACTGACTTGAAGGTTTTGTGTTTGATCGCAAATGTTGCGGTTAGCAAGAGTCACCACCGACTTTTCTTTTATCCAAAAGGAAAGGTGAAAAAGCACAGGAAAGACCTTTGAGATTATTTCTTGAGTTCGGGGGGTAGATTATGAAAAGGGAAGGTATTAGCACCATTTTCATCCATGATTTTCCATGGGCTCTTAGTTACTTGCTAGATCACTTGCTCTTGTTTGAAAATTGTGTTTGTGTGGTTTTTGAAAGTATTTTGTAAAGAGGCCATTGTTTAGGCAATCTTTGTAATGATTCTTGTTCGTAAGAATGTATACAAATATGTTGATCTTTTGAAATTTTTTTCAAGTTTGTAAGATGTTTTGAAATGTGTAGGTGTTTATTTTTGAAAATAGCAAGGATGTTTGTTTGAAATTGAGCAAGTAATTAGGAGCATTCTACCTACTCAAAAGTCTTTCTTGTACATTTCATTTTCCTTTGATATTGTTATCTTACCATTGATTTGATAAGTAACCCTATCTTTGGATGTAAACGGAACGAGCGTGGGTCATCGTATAACCATGATTAACAATATTGCAAGGCATCTTAACATTCTCTTTAGGGACTAAGATCATTTATAAGGCAACTTAGATAGCATCATCGAGGGACTATGATCTTGTATTCGTTTGTTTTTGCTAAGATACCTCATGTTGTACCCCAAAATTTTTCCTCCCATATTTCTCAAGACATGTCAAGAATCATCTCCAAGTTGTTCAAGATGGCTCAAGAGTTGGACAGACAAATCACCTCCTAAGGCAGTCAATTCAAAATTAGGGTTTTGTGTTGCATCAAGGTCCTCACATCCAAATGGTCTCAAGTGCTCCCCAATGTCCTAATATTATCTCAAGTTCATCCATGTCAAATTTCAAGCCTTGCAGAGAAAGTTTGGTCAGTCAATTGCTCAAGAAGTCCAAAAATTGACTGTGCTAGGGCAAAAGTCAACTGTGACCTAAATACAGTCAAACCTCAAGATTTTTTGTCAACATTCTCATTTTGTAGGATAATTCATAATTTGATCAAAGGGTTGATCATGATTCATCAAGGATTGCTCAAGATTCATCAAGATTCAAAAGTTGCTAAATTAGGGTTTTGTAGGAAAAGTCAACTCAATTTTGACCAAGCATAACTTTCTCATACTTTATGAGAAATGACCCATCCAAAGCTAATTTTTAATAGGATGCAATTTCCAACAATCCATCTTCACACCCCAAGATCAAAAAATGCTCTCACAAAAAGTTACAAATTTGGACATTATAGGTCATTTTTGAAAGTTAACAAAAACACCTTTTTTTCCAAAGCTTATAACTTGAGCATGGAATATCAAATTAAGAATAGACCAAAAAAGTTGGTTAGAGGACATCTCAAGGTTTCTAAAAAGTCCAAGAACACTTCCAAAAGTTCAAAATTGAAGAAGTTATGCATTGTTGAAGTTGGGCATTTTTCCAAAATTGCCAAAAGTCAACTATCCTCAAAACTCCAATTTTTAACAAAAGGGCCCACTTTTCTCCACTTGATATGATCTTGTCACACCACACACGTGTCCTATTTTCAATTTCATGACCAATCATTTATTTTTCTATTTTATTTAATTTTTATTGATTTAATTCATTTTAAATCAATATTAATTCAAATAAAATCCAAAAATTAATGGAATGAGATCTTTGTGATCATTAGAGCTTGCAAATCTCATGATACACTCAATCAAATTCGTATCAAGCATTGTTGTGCACAAAATATTGGATTTTAGGCATTTTTGGAAACTTGTTAATGGAAGATCATATCAAATCATGATTCATCAACTCCTATGGATTCAAGCCCAAGTTTTAACCTAAATGCATTCCAATATACATGTACAAGAGAGGCATACAAAGAACACAGGCAAAGAACTGCAGAAATGGCCAGACAAGAATTGAAAAAAGCTTGCAAAAGTGTGAGATCAAAACCTTGGTTAGAGCACGATTCAACCCAAGATCTCAATGCTACTCCCTTGCCTGACATCCAGTGGAGCTAAAGCAATTAAAACCAGGCCTTGAGACCACTTAAAATGCGCTGTAATTCATCCTGAACATAGCCCTGTGCACGAATTCGTAACCTTGGATTCTTGCGTTTTCTTGCCAAAATATTGATATACTTGTGATCCTTGCATAATTTCCAAGCATTCTGCATTGTTTGATTTCATTTTGTGGCTTATAACCCTGTATCCAAAGCTAGGGTTCGTGTTCTTGCTTTTTAGGTATTTTTTATACAGGCAAAATCAAGACCAACCATGGACA
The DNA here is from genome assembly GCA_948472305.1 of Vicia faba. NCBI lineage: Eukaryota > Viridiplantae > Streptophyta > Magnoliopsida > Fabales > Fabaceae > Vicia > Vicia faba. The sequence continues at coordinate 549,825,387 of OX451737.1, forward strand.
TGGTTGTGTTTAGGGAAGAGAGACAAACACATTGATGTTCTCCATCTGCCTTTATATGGCCTGTAACTCATGTTAGGATGGCCCTGCGAATTTTGCTACGGACTCAAATCTGCAGGAAATAAACCAGGTTGTTCAAGGAAGAAGACGACCACGCGTCCTCTCCCAATTGGCTGATTCAAAGATTACGCGCTTTTATTTTTTTTATTCAGGCATAATTGATTGTTGTGCATATAATATTTATTGTTTATATTATTAACAAAAAGGACCAATAGCTCAGTTGGCAGGGCGTTAGTGCATGATCCATTGGGACCTGGGTTTGAATCCCAGGTCCCCCAAAACCTTTGTTTAATTTTTCTTCAGATATTCTCATGCAACGCCTAAAGTGTAGTGCACCATACGCCTCAAAGATCTACATGCCAGATGGTCTGCAAATCAAATCCAATGGCTCAAATGAGATATTCACCATACTCTCCAGTCAACGCACATGCATGGAAGGGCCAAGGTCAAAACAGGCTGAACGTTAATGGGCCAAATAATTGCCAATCACACCCTCAAATCAGGCCCAGCACCCCCCATATTTGGTTATTTCTTTTCATATTTCACTTTTTTATTTAATTGTTTTTATTAATTATTATTATTATACTAACCAATTTATTTTGCCTAATAAAAATCAGAAAACAAAAAGATATATATTTATTTATTAAAACTAATTTCATCATTTTTTTTTGTAAATAAATATTAACATAATTTTTTTAGTTTTAAATAGGTGTAACATTTAACATTTTTGCAATAAATTAAAATCAATTTAGAATATTAGGTTTTTAATAATTTTAATCATTTTATTTTATTTCCTTAAATATAAAAAAATCCCAAAAAAATATTTTCATTAATTAATTAATTTAATTATTAACCTAGATCTAATTTCCATTTAATTCAAAAATAACAAAAAAACATGATTTCTTTCAAAAAAGGGTCAAAACCCTAAAAATGCGCCGATTTAATTTTCTCGCACGCGATCCATATTTCAATATTGTAATTGCTCCCAGTATATAATAGTTTTTTAATTATGACTTTTAATTATTTATCGCTTTTATTTACTTTCCGCAATTTAAATTAAAGGATTTGTTTTTGGCGATGTAAATACCCGACGCCTTGTAATAGCTTAGATTTAATTTCCCACAATTTAATTTCCGCACAATATTAACTGTTAAATGTTTGATAATAGGGAATGCATGACAAGATCAATCTTTAACCTAAAATCAATATAGCTCACCCATGACATGTACAGATAAAATTAACCGAAATGACACACTTGCACATGCCACTCTTAGGGTATACCTCACTTGGTTGCCTCGAACGTGGTCATTGAGCATAGGAAGTTCTAGAGGCCGCCCTCTTATCCAAAGATCATAGTTGCCTCGAAACGGTTGCATCAGAAAAATGATCTAAGACATTAGGGTTACCGCTAAGGCGTCCTAACATTGCTTTAGTGACCACACGTCCCTTAATCGAATTGACCCGAAAAATCCAACGATGATGCTACCTACTCCTCAATAGTGGGATATCATTGTCTAAAGGACATTAGCACGGTTTAATTCCTTTTTCGAGTAGGTAGGTGGTTCTTAAGTACTTGCTCCTTTTAAAACAAAACAAAACTTTTCGCACTTACACTCTCTTCAAAACAAAAACTCTTTTCAAACCCACAAATACAAAGAAAAGCAAAATTTTGAAAACACAATGAGCAAGTACCTAAGAGCCCGTGGATAACCACGGATAGAAAGGGTGCTAACACCTTCCCTTTCTATAATCTACCTCCCGAACCCGAGAAATATCTCAAAAAAGGAATTTTTCTGTGCTTTTATCCTTTCCTTGTTGGATAAAATAAAAGACGGTGGCGACTCTTGCTCACCGCGACATTTTGCAAAAACAAACACAAAACGCGAACCAGCATTCCAAAAACAGTCAGTTCTATTCCCACCGATCACAGAACTGGCGACTCTGTTGGGGAATATTATAAGTGGGGTGTACCTTAGGATTAGATCACTGTGTTTTCAATTGTATGCTTTGTATGATTTACATTTGTGGGCTTGTATCGGAGTTCTATAGATCCTAACCCGGATCTGGGGATATCCTTTAGGTAAGTAGCAATAAACTGTGAGGGATCTGTACGGCGTAGACCGATACAGATGAAGCAGTAGCTACGTTGGTGTGACACTTTAGTTTGTACCGATATCCCTTGTGTTGGAACGAGGAGAATATGGGTCTTCTAAGGGGTCATTAAGCACCAACTGACCTTAGAACCTTAAATTGACCAACTTGGCCATAGAACACTAGCAGTATGCTACACTTATTGAGAATAAACTCTCGCGATGATTCCGGCCGCAAGAAAAGGTTGCTAAACTAGAATTATGACCGATTGAGGGTAGTCAGTGATATTGAGATCCTCTAGAACCCGATTACTATTTCTAGGACAGGTTTAAACCAACTCAATTGAAAGAGGGTAGTACCTAAGCTCCATGCCAGCCTGAAATCTAAGGGCTCTCAGTGTGACTTGTGTGCCTTTACCATGTTTGTTATTTGTGGATACTTGTGGTGTGCTTACTGTGATACGGTGGGAGAACTGACTTGAGGTTTTGCGTTTGTTTTTGCAAATGTTTCGGTTTAGCAAGAGTCACCATCGACTTTTTATTTTATCCTAAGGAAAGGTTAAAAAGCACAGCAAAAACCTTTGAGATGTTTTCTTGGGTTCGGGGAGTAGATTATAGAAAGGGAAGGTATTAGCACCCTTTCTATCCATGGTTATCCATGGGCTCTTAGTTACTTGCTTAGATCACTTGCCTTACATTTTCAATTGTTTTAAATGGTGCTTTGTGTGTGATTTTTGAAAGAGGTTTTGAAAAGAGGCCATTTGTTGTGGCAACCTTTGTAATGATCCATGTTTTGAATGTATACAAAGGTGTATTTGTCTTTTGAAAAGTTTTCAATGTTTTGAAAGTTGTTTTTGAAATTGTGTTGTGGAGTGTTTTTTGAAAAATGGCAAGGATTTGTTTTGCAAGTTGGTCAAGTAACCAAGAGCTATCTACCCTAAATTTCTCAAAGACCTTTCCTATGTTTTAACCCTTTTAACAGTATTGTTCCACCATTGTATTTGGTGGACAATCTTGTGTTAGGATGTTAACGGGACGGGCGCGGGTCATCGTTTAGACCATGAATGCAATAGTGTTAAGTATCTTTGGCATTTTTCTTAAGGGACTTGATCATTCTTGTTTAGGCAACTTGATAGCATCATCGAGGGACTATGATCATTTGATTTGTTTTTGTTTTGCCAAAGATACTCAACATGCAACATGGCCCATTTTTGAAGGCAACAAGTGGAGTAACCCTAAGGGTGCAAGTGTGATTGGTGTTGTCCATTTTCATGCTTTTTTGTCTTTGTATTAGTCAAGCTATTTGTTGGTTGATTTGCATACAAACCCTAAGTCTATCATGGCATAATTTGAAAGCTTTTAAATGCGGAAATTTAAAGTCCTAAATTATTACAACATAATTATGAGGATGGGGGTACAAATGTTTTAATGGGGGGATATTTAGCAAGAAATTAAATCTAAAACTATTACATCCATATTGAATATACAAATATCAAATTGTACAATATTTAAACAAATATAATAAACATGCAAAATGTATTATGCACAAAAAGGATTTTTTTATGTATGAGAAAGTATTTTTCAATGTGAAATATAAACAAAATAAAAAGGTCAATTTTTGGTGATTTTTATTGTCTTAAGGCTAAACCCTAATTTTTTGAATAAACATTATTATTTATTGAGTATATATAAAATAAATTAATTTATGCACAAAATAAAAAGTATATGGCTAAAAAGGTATTTTTGATGTCATATATTAATAAAAATAAAAATGTATTATTTCTATATTTTAGTCCTAAATATCTAATAAAATATACAAGTATTCATATTATATATTAAATACACTAAATATATATACCAAAATAAAATATTAATTATTTACAAAAGTGTATATTTTTAGAAAATGTTTTCAAAATGTAAACAAAAAATAATAACTAAAAAAAATATATTTTTGTATTATTTTTTGGTGTTTTAAATAAAAAGGAAATATATTTGTTTATATATATATATGCTAAATAAAACAAATAAATGCCAAATAAATGCAAAAATGGATGGAAAAATATTTTTTATGTTTTTTATGTTTTGACAAAAAATATCAAGTCAGAAGAAAAAATAAAAAGTCAAAAATAATGTATATTTCACACAATGGGCCAGGGGGTGTAAATGGAAAAAAGGGGTGTGAACAGCAAGGATAGCTCAGGCCCAGCCCAAGCCATCATCTTCTTCCTCCAGCTTCTGTCAAACGCGCGCTTCTTTGTTCAAAATACAAACTCCTAATTCTTTGATTTTTAGCAAAAACTCATAACACAAACAATGTAGAGCATTAAATCACGATTCCAAATATGTAAGAAACTTAACCTAACTCTAAGAAACCAGGGAGAATTTCTCCATCCCCAATTTCTGACCTAATTTTTCTTCAATGTTCATGGCCAAAATTCTCACAGCATACTCAATATAAATGAAAAGTAAGTATATGGATGGCTTCAGGGCTATGAGGAGAACATGTTTCATTCACAAACCTAAGCCTAACTCTTCCTATATTGAGAGATAGAAGTTCATGTTTTTACCTGTTTCAGCTTGAGTCGTGTACAACAATGGAGGTATCTTCAATGGAGTTTGAGCTTTGGTACAACTTTCCTGAAGTCCAAGGATGCTTCTCCTATACCTGGCTTGCTCTGAAACTGCCTGTATCGTGCTATGGAAGTCCACCTGCACAGCTTGAAAATAAAAATGGCAAACGTGGTTATAGGTGTTACAGCTTGAGTTCAATGCTTGGGATAGCTTCAGTGGATGATATGGAACATGTTTGAACTCTTTTTGGCCAAAGTGCACGAGTGGAAAGGTTTGTGGAAGTCAAGTTGCAGAACTTGCTCTGTTTCTGCAGCAAGAGGGTATTTTTATGTATGGGGAGGTATTGAGGATGAAAGACTCGTGTTTTAGGTCAGTTAGGGAGTGTGAAAGATGTTTGCAAAGTTATCTTTGGATGGTTTTTACAAGAATGGGAGATTGGAGTTGTTTTGCAATCTTGCTTGTTTTTTAAGTAAGTAAACTCAAGTCCTTATGCAGGCCTGTATATCCTCTCTATCTATGCTGCACTTCTTGTTCTTGATCAGAGTGATTTGTGTACAAATGCTAGCCTCAAAGATCTGGCCCATGCCTCTTGGATTTTGAATTTGACATAAAGCACTACTTTACAAAAATGGCAAAGTTGCTTTTTCTAATTATGGATTAGTTCTTTGTGTAATGACTAAATGCACAAAACAAAGCTTGAACACAAAGGTTAGGCATTTAATTATGGAGTGCAAACTTGGTTTAGAGGCCTGCAAACAAGTTCCAAGCATGTTGATTTGAAAATGAGACTTGTATGAACATGCCTTTGGTTATGAACAAAAGTGAATTTTGCCCAACTTTGCAAATTCGATTCTCCCTAACCACAAGGGTGTTTGAGAAGTTCTTGGACAATTTGGAAAGCTTGGAATGTGTAATACAATACATCTTTGTAATGAAAATTGAAACTCCAAGTGGAAGCATATGAAAAATGGCCAAGAAGTTGGTCAAAAATCCTGCCTAGAATAGGTCAAAATTTCTCTAAGTTAAAAATGTTTTGCACCCTTGTTCCAAAAATCATAACTTGAGCTACAAGCTTCCTTTGAGAAAACTTTGTGAATCAAAGTTGTATATTTTGCAATGGACTACAACTTTCATGTTTTGAGTTTTGTTTGAATCCATTTGTATCTTGATGAAAAAATGGGACAAAGTTAGGGAAAAATAAGGGAATTTCATAACTTAGAAAATTTCTAAGTTATGAAATTTCTTCATTTTAAACCCTAATTTGCAATTTTGGATTTCTTGATGAACAAGTTTCATAATTTGACATGTCTTGATTAAAAATGAATCTTGGCACTTGATTTTGGCCAAAAAGTCAAAGTTTGACTTTTTAGTATACAGTCAAATTTTGATCAGTTGACTGGAAAATTCATCTGTCAATCCTATGCATTTGGGATCTTTTGAACTTGTAGAATGTGTCAAGACAATGCCATTGAGTTCTTGAGTCCATATTTGAGCTTGGTTTGCCATTGGTTAGGTCAAACAGTCAAAAATTGCCTTTGTGCAGTCAAAACCCTAAAAATGACCATTTTGCCCTTTTGGTGATCTGATCAAATTTCATGTGGAATTGTGATCCAAACTTGATCAAATGGTTCATATGAGTTCATTATGTTGATGTGGGTCAACTTTCATGAGGTTTGACTGTCAATTGGCCACAGTTGACTTTTTCCCCAATACAGCTGATTTCTAGGTCAACTGTCCAATTGACTGGGCAAAGATTGGAATCAAGGCTTGAAACTTGGTATGGATAAACTTGTGAGTCCAAAATGAAGCATGAAAGTCACTTTAGGCATTTTAGGTCAAAACATCTTTGTGCAAACTCAAACCCTAATTTGGGTCAACAGTGCAAGGAGGGGTCTTGAGCAGAGCAAACCCTAACTTGATCCTGAGCTCCAAGAGTCTTGTGATGAGAAGGGAGGGAAAATTTTTGGGTACAACAGTTTCCCCTGTTCAATCTTCTTGCACCTGAAGAGTTAGATTGGCAAGTTTGCCTTTCGCGTCTCGAAAGTAAAAGGAGATTGGACACTAGAGTGCCTTTAAATTTGCACTCGTCAAGACATAGGTGCAGGAATGGGCTTAAAGATGCCATTTGGAAATGGGCTTAAAGATGCCATCTGGAGATGGGCTCAAGGATGCCATCTGGAATGTTTGTTGAACTGCAATGTGATGGATCAGAAAAATGAGGATCAAAATGGTATCCGTGTCTGGAATGCATTTGAACTTGTATCGGGAGACTGAGTTTGTATGAGCAAAAGAATGGCCTTCGTGTCTGGGGCGTATCTGAGCTATAACTGTGTTCGAATGTAGAATGAATATCAGAATGACTGCCGTGTCTGGAGTGTATCTGTATTGTATCTGGGTAACAGAGAAACATCTGTATATGGAGCAATTGCGTGTTGGGGACAAATTATGAATGAGTGACAGAATGGCAACCGTGTCTGGAGCGTATCTGGACTGTATCTGAAGTTGAAAGTTGTATGAGTAGCAGAATGACTTTCGTGTCTGGAGTGTATCTGAAACTGTAACTGGGATTGAGATCCGTATGAGTAATAGAATGACTTCCGTGTCTGGAGTGTATCTGAAACTGTAACTGGGATTGAGATCCGTATGAGTAATAGAATGACTTCCGTGTCTGGAGTGTATCTGAAACTGTAACTGGGATCTAGATAAATGACAGAATGACTTCAGTGGCGAATGCACTGGGGAGAATCAAACTGCTGTTGTAAGGGTCCGAATGGTATCCGTGTTTGGAATGCATTGAACCTTGAGGTGGATAAGTGAATCTGAATGAGAGATAGAATGGCTACCGTGGCTGGAGCGTATCTAGTCTGTATCTCATTGCTGTAGTCTGAATGAGTAGTAGAATGACCGCCGTGTCTGGGGTGTATCTGTACTGTATTTGACTTGAAATTCTGAATGAGTAATAGAATGACCGCCGTGTCTGGGGTGTATCTGTACTGTATCTGAATAATTGTTAATGATAGCCTTTTAATCTTATCCTCAAAAGGATGAAATGTTAGCTAAAACACAAAGTTATGTTGCATGGTATGTATGATGCAATATATATGTTATATCAATGTTTATGATATATGAATGTAATGAATGCGCATGTAAGCTGATGAGCTATCTTGTTGAGGATAGATAAATCCTGGATAGCCGGAGATGAGAGAATCTTGATCGTTGCAAGGGAAAATGAATCATTGACTGCTGCAGGGGATTGTAGGAATCTCTGAGTGCTAAAGCTGAGATATCCTTGTTGACTGCTGACTGCTCGGGGAACAAGATCTTCAATTGTTGAGGGATCCTAGGATCACTGTTGGGGATTGGAACACCTTGGTGACTTGCGGGGCAAGAGAATTCTGATGATCTCTACTGGGGAGTCCAGAACCTGGTAGACTTATGCTGGAGAAGTAAGACTGAGAATCTTCAGTCTGGCGGGAAGTGTCTCTGTGGGGAGAAGGTTCACTAGTCTGGTTCCGCTGGAGATTGATAGTTGGAAGTTTATGTTCCGCTGGGGATTGGTAGTTTTGGCTTCAACTGGGGATAGGATTTTCAAATTTTTAAGGCTCCACTGGGGATACTGAAACTTAACTCTGAGGGGAATTGAGTTCTAGAAGGCTCTCTGGCTGGGGGAAATCAGTTTTGGAAAAAGCTTATGTTCTGCTGGAGATCTTGAAGTTTAATTCTGTTTGGGGAATTAAGTTCTGGATTTTGACTTTGTTGAGGAATTTGGAGTTTAGAACTGCTGGGGATTCCTTCTGAAAGGGCATCAAGATATCTATCCATACCTTCAACCTATCAGCAATCATCTCTCTTGATTTGTAAGGAAAATGATTATGTTCAAATGCATATGCCTATTTAACAAAACATTGGACGTTTCTCAAATAAAACATAAGTGCAAAAGAGAAAAAGGAAGACAAAGCAAATTTCTGTATTTGGAAAAGTATTTGTATTAACTTTCTATGAGTATCTTTGTACAAAGGAGACAGGCATCCTAGTAAGAGGATGTCGTCGTAAAAATTGAAAATTTTATACAAAAGAAAGATGGCTATGTGTAACAATTCCATGGGATTCCATTCTACTATAGCCTTCACAACTCTGAATATTTGTCCATTCAATGCTTCGTCCGCCGATGACTGGATTGATCAGAAGCTTGGAGCTGGTTGATGAAGAGATTGTCCTTAAAGTGATCCGACGAGACATAGTCATACGCTTTAATTCCCTAACTTTTGCCTGAATCGCCCTTTCGGGTTTTCGATCCACCGGGAAACCCTTTTTTGTCCAAGCCGCCCTTTCGGGTTTTCAACTTGCCGGGTGTATAGATTTTTTTGTTTTATCCCTAATTTTTGCCTGAACCTCCCTTTCGGGTTTTCGGTTCACCCGGGATGCCCATTTTTGCCCCAGTCGCCCTTTCGGGTTTTCAACTTGTCGGGTTGTTTTATGCGTAGTATCTTTTGACTATGTCTGCGTTCGCAGGGTGCCGCAAATCGTCGCCGTCCATGGTGGTCAGAATCATTGCACCACCAGAAAAGATGCTCTTGATCACAAATGGTTCTTCGTAAGTAGGAGTCCATTTTCCCCTCGGATCACTTTGCGGCAAGATAATCCGCTTGATTACGAGATCTCCGACTTGATATACTTGACGTCTGAATTTCTTGTTGAAAGCCTTGATCATTCGTTTTTGGTACGTCTGACCATGGCAAACAACAGTGAGTCGCTTCTCGTCGATCAAATTGAGTTGGTCAAGCCGGGTCTGAATCCAATCGTCTTCATTCAAACCAGCGTCCTTCATAATCCTTAAAGAAGGAATCTGAACTTTCATGGGTAAGACAGCTTCCATGCCATATACCAAAGAAAACGGAGTTGCCCCGGTTGAAGTATGTGACGTGGTACGATATCCATGCAGAGCAAACGGTAACATCTCATGCTAGTCTTTGTAGGTGACTGTCATTTTCTGAATGATCTTCTTAATGTTTTTGTTCGCAGCTTCAACAACACCGTTCATCTTCGGCCGATAGGGAGATGAATTGTGATGATAAATCTTGAATTGTTTGCATAGAGCGGTGATCGTAGTATTATTCAGATTTGTACCATTGTCTGTGATGATCCTATCGGGGACACCATACCGGCATATGAGGTTCTGCTTGATGAAGCGGGCAACCACATTCTTTGTAACAGAGGTGAAGGAAGCTGCTTCGACCCATTTGGTAAAATAGTCAATGGCGACCAGGATGAAGCGATGTTCGTTGGACGCGGTGGGCTTGAACTCTCCAATCATGTCAATGCCCCACATTGCAAATGGCCAAGGAGCCGTCAGAACGTTAAGAGGAACATGAGGAATATGAATCTTGTCAGCGTAGACTTGACATTTGTGGCAGGTACGAGAATGTTGATGGCAATCAGCTTCCATGGTAGACCAGTAATAGCCTGCCCTTAGAATCTTCTTAGCCATCGTATGCCCGCTCAAGTGGGTGCCACTGTGCATCTCAGTCATGATCAACTCTGCTTCAGCTTTGTCTACACATCAGAGTAAAACACAATCATGGTTGCGTTTATAGAGGATGATGTTGCTTGGAAAGAACTTGGCAGCAAATCTCCTTAGGAACTTCTTGTCATTTACGGAAGCTCCTTCGGGATATTCTCTAGTCTGGAGATACCTTTTGATTTCTTGAAACCAGGGTTGTTCCACTACTTCTTCAGTATTAATCTCATGACAATGCGCAGGTTCATCCATCCGCTCGATGGTGATTTGGGGAGCCTCGTTATCCCAGTTGAGTTTAAACATAGAGGACATTGTAGCCAGAGCATCTGCAAGCTGATTCTCTTCTCGCGGGAAATGCTCGAAGGTGATTTGCTCGAAATGAGGCAGTAATGTCAAAACATGTTCTTTGTATGGGATAAGATTAGGATGCTTGGTGTCCCACTCTCTTTTGATTTGACTGATAACCAAAGCCGAGTCCCCAAATACGATCAAAGATTTGATCCCCAAGTCTATAGCAGCCTTGAGACCAAAGATGCAAGCTTCATATTCAGCCATGTTGTTGGTACAGCTGAAGCAAAGTCGGGCCGTGAAAGGTGTGTGGCAACCTTCTGGGGAAATGAGTACCGCACTGATACCGTTTCCAAGTGCATTTGAAGCACCATCAAAGTACAGGGTCCATCGGGATCCTTTTTCAGGTCTGTCATACGGTCCGTTACCTTCAATGTTGTCCAAAGTCATGATGTCCTCGTCCGGGAAGTCGAATCTCATGGATTGATAATCTTCGATAGCTTGATGAGCTAGATGGTCAGCTAGTACACTCCCTTTTATAGTTTTTTGGGTGGTGTACTGGATGTCATACTCAGTCAGGATCATTTGCCATCTAGCGATTCTTCCAGATAAAGCAGGTTTCTCGAAGATATACTTGATAGGATCCATTTTGGAAATACAGGGTGGTATGAGTCAGCATATACTGTCTTAGTCAGCGAGCAGCCCATACCAAAGCGCAGCAAGTTTTCTCGAGCAGTGAGTAGCGAGTCTCACAGTCGGTAAACTTTTTGCTAAGGTAATAAATGGAATGCTCTTTTCGACCAGACTCATCATGCTGGCCCAGTACGCACCCCATTGAGTTATCCAAAACGGTCAGATACATGATCAACGATCTTCCTTCAACGGGTGGCATCAGAATATGAGGTTCTAGCAAATACTCCTTGATCTTATCAAAAGCAGCTTGGCAATCGTCGTTCCATTCGACTACTTGATCTTTCTTCAATAGTTTGAAAATTGGCTCACAGGTAGACGTCAGATGAGAGATGAATCTGGCAATGTAGTTCAAGCGTCCTAAGAACCCTCTAACCTCCTTTTCAGTACGGGGGGCAGGCATTTCTTGTATAGCCTTCAATTTTGCTGGATCGACCTCAATGCCTTTGTTGTTGACAATAAATCCTAGAAGTTTACCAGACCTAACTCCAAAAGTGCACTTACTTGGATTCAGCCTGAGTTTGTACTCTTTCAACCTGGCAAACAACTTTTGCAGATGTTCAAGGTGTTCCTCCTCTGTTTGTGATCGAGCTATCATGTCGTCTACGTAAACTTCGATCTCATGATGTATCATATCATGAAACAAAGCCACCATGGCGCGCTGATAAGTTTCCCCTGCGTTCTTCAGTCCGAACAGCATCACCTTGTAGCAGAAGGTACCCCATTGTGTAACAAAGGTTGTTTTCTCCATGTCCTCGGGGGCCATTTTGATCTGGTTGTAGCCCGAGAATCCGTCCATGAAGGAAAACACCTTGTGCTGAGTTGTGTTGTCAATCAATATGTCAATATGTGGCAGCGGAAAATCATCTTTAAGGCTGGCCCTATTCAAATCCCGGTAGTCCACACACATTCTGACCTTGCCGTCTTTTTTGGGAACTGACACAATGTTAGCAACCCATTGTGGATAGGATGTAACAGCCAGAAAGCCAGCATTGAATTGCTTCATTACTTCTGCTTTAATCTTCTCAGACATGTCAGGCCTCATTCAGCGGACTTTTTGCTTGATCAGTGGACAATCCTCTCTTGTAGGGAGACGGTGAACCACGATGTCTGTGTCTAAACCCGACATGTCTTCATAAGACCAGGCGAAGATTTCAACGTATTCATTTAACAGCTGTATCAAATGCTCCTTGACACTTGGTTCCAGATTGGCACCCACTTGTACTTCTTTCCTGTCTTCCTCTGTTCCTAAGTTGACTGTTTCCAACAACTCTTCATGAGGTAAGATGGCCCTCTCTTCTTGTTGTAGAAGTCTGGCTAGCTCTCCTGGTACTCCACAATCTCCATCATCTTCGTATTCAGCCTGATTGGCCAAATCTTCAGAGTTATTGAAGGATACAGCAGAATAGTCGCCCGTAGAATCCAGAGTGGATGGGTACCTGCATTTGTGAGTGTGGGTGTGTGTAAGGGATAGCCATCCTTAAACAAACAAAAATTCAAAAAGGGAAGACAATGAACACAGCAGTTTATAAATGAAAAACGTCCAATGAATCATTAAACATGGCATATGAATATGAAGAGAATCAAAACCCTTACAAATGGACCTACATGCCCCGGGCAAGGCATGAGGTGAAAAAGTAGTGTGCAGATTATTTAAAAGTAATTATTACAGACCAACAGGAAATGTTCGAAAGATAAGTTACTGATTAATGAAAGTAATGGGGAGGAAGTCTTTCGCCTCCCAGTTGTGTAGTCCCCCTCCGATGGTTGGGAAGATCCAGTCTTCAATGTTACCCTCTTCGTCTTTGTCTTCCAAAGCATTGGCCCCATGAGGAGAAATCTTGATGGGTGTCCTTTCAATTTTTGAGCGACGCATAGCTTTTTGCCCCGTAACGGTAAATCCCAACCCAAACTTGTCTGTCTTATGGGGAAAGTCAGGCAACTGACCCCATGTTGAGCTCTTTCCTTCCTTCATTGCAGCTTGTGCGTCTTTCAGAGATGCCATCCTGGCCACCTGCTTGGGTACCTCAGCTACTGCCTTCGCTACTGCAACCTCGGGAGCAATTTCCTCGAAGTGCTGGAACGGTGTTTCAATGAATTCGCCCTCCACTTCCACATACCTAAAGGAGTTCAGATGACTGATCATGTACTCCTCTTCACCGTGTACAGTTATGATCTTTCCTTTGACAGGGTATTTCAGCATCTGATGTAGGGAGGAAGTGATTGCGCCAGCATTATGTATCCATGGTCTCCCTAGCAAGCAAGAGTATGACAGATGGATGTCCATCACATAGAAAGTTGAGCGGAATACTTCAGTTCCTACCTTGATAGGGATGTCGACCTCCCCATGCACCATTCTTTTAGATCTGTCAAATGCCCTGACAATGATATTACTTGGTTTCAGCTCCAAGCCTTCACAATCCAATCGATCTAGAGCTTTCTTAGGCAGCACATTTAGAGAAGAACCAGTGTCGACCAAGACATGGGCGAGAGTAGTTCCTCGGCATTCAACTGACACATGCAATGCGTCATTGTGCTTTCTTCCCTTCGGAGTCAGGTCAGCATCAGAGAAACCCAGGCCGTTGTCTGCGGTAAGGCTGGCTACACAATCCTGGAATTGATCGACTGAGGTTTCCTGGGGCACATGGGCTGTCTTCAAAAACCTTATCAAGGCCTTGGCATGAGCCTCCGAACAAAGCAGCAAAGCTAACATGGAGATTTTCGAGGGGGTTTGCCCCAGTTGCTCCACCACGTCATAATCACTCTTCTTAATTATTTCCAGAATCTCCTCCATTTCTTTCTTAGAGGTTTCGGGGATGACCAATGGCTGAGCCCTCGTCCTGACGAGCTTATCTTGGATCCCTTTCCCCTTATCAGCAGAAGTAGGAGGGACAACCACAGGAGTAACAACTTCTTTAATTAACGGAGTTCTTGCAGAAAGTTTTATCGGTGCGGGAGTAACCTTGGCAGCAGCTGAGGGTCCAAAGATTGCCTTTGGAGGGGCAATCTATGGAGAGAAAATTCTCCCACTTCGGGTAATCTTGCTCGTACCGGCAATGTTTCCAATGTCGGCATTTTCTTCGTCATAGCTCTCTTCAGTTATCTCAACTTGTTTAACACCATGGTAGTAGATTTCTCCACCATAATTCCATGGTATTGATTTGTCAGATTTGTAGGGGACAGGCCCAGACATGGTTATTTTCAGAGGAACAAACTTCGGAACTGATGTAATCTTAACAGGATTTTTAGGGACCTTTGAAAGATTGGTGGAAATGGTGATTATTGAAACATCTTTGATAGGGGTTGGAGTAGCAGGAATCTTTTCGAAAAGAATTTGTTGGTTGTCCATTAGGCCTTGGATGCCTATCTTCAGCAATGGACAGTCGATTGGTAGGGAGGAACAACAGTAGCAGTCTTCTTTACATCCTGGGAAAATCCCAGCTTTCAACAGATTCAACTTGATTGTTAGTAGTGGAGTTATCAGATCATCAACAGCAGCAACATACAGATCTTCTTCAATAGCATGGATATTGCGACCATGCTTTGGCATCAGAGCAGATATTACATTCGGCTTCTCTGGAGCATCAAACTCAACCTCTTTTGCATCTATCAAGTCTTGAATTTTATGCTTAAGCGCCCAGCAATCGTTGGTGTCATGCCCAATGCTGTCAGAATGATAGGCACATTTAGCATTGGGATGATAATGCGGGGAAGTTGTATTCACATTTTTTGGTGCCTCTTTGATAGTGGCGAGATTTAGCTTCAACAAATGGGGAAGAACTTGTGCAGGCGTCATGTTGATGCGGGTGAACTACCGTTGTGGCCGTTCTACCCGTTGCTGATTTGGTCTAGAATGATTGTTACGAGGCTGATCATTTGATGAATTTTGAATCATCATGGCCCCTACAGTCGGCCGACGCTCCGTTCTTCCCAATCTTTTCTGAGAGTATATAACAGCTACTTCCTTCTTGGCTGGAAATGATTTCTTAACAGTTGCGGAGGCAGAGGCATCCCTTTGAATCTTCCCATTCTTAATACCAGCTTCCACCCGTTCGCCAGTCAGAATCAATTCAGTAAACCCTGCGTGAAAAGCTCCCGATCAAATGGTTGAAGAATGGGCCAGATAGGGTCCCCAAGAACATATTGACTAATTCCCTATCAGAAAGAGGTGTCTGCACTCTTCCGTCCAAGTCGCGCCATTTCTGGGCGTATTCTTTGAATCCCTCATTTGAGGCCATCCCCATACTTTGTAGCTGAGTACGGGTTGGCGCCAAGTCAGCGTTATATTGATACTGGCGATAAAAGGCAGCTGCCAAGTCTTCCCAGTTATGCACTTCTGACCTCTCAAGCTGGTAAAACCAGTCTAGTTGTGTACCAGACAGGTTATCCTATAAGAAGTGTACCCAAAGATTTCTATCGGATGAATGAGGTTGAATTTTCCTGACATATGACCTCAGGTGCATCTTCGGGCAAGACAACCCATCATACTTTGCAAAAATTGGCACCTTAAACTTTGGAGGGATCACAATTCCAGCAATCAATCCCAATTCTTCAAAATCTAACCCAGGAACCCTTTGCAGCTCCATAGCTGCCAGTTTATCCTCCAGGTTTTTGTATTTGTCGTCCGCTGGCGGGTATTGCTGCTCTGAGTAGTCTTCATCTTCCTCAACCTCTTCCTCTTCAGCCTCGGACTCAGAAGGTAGTGCAGGTCCTTTACCAGTTCCCTCATCAGATGCGGAGGGAAATTCAAGAACTCTCCTTGCTTCATTCTCAAATTTTCTTCCCAATGTAGCTACCCCAACTCTTTTCTTCTTCTTTTTTCCTTTTTCTTGCTCTTTATTCCCTAGCAATGCTTTAAGATCCTCCTGACCCTTTGCTAAGGTCATTAGGAGCTGTTGAAACTGCGAGTTTTGTGCCTGCAGATCTTTGACCGTCTGTTCGAGATCCATCTTACTGAAATAAACAGCTGAAAGATAAGGAAACCTGGTGTGAAGACCTGCTTATGCATATGATGAATGATATGTTTATTCATGTAATGCATTCAAGGATTTAGAAATTCAAAATTGTTGCAAACAAAAAGAACACACGTCATATTAATAAGAAGAAATTTTGTCAGTACATGAATGCCCCATGGGCCAAATATTACAAAAACTTCTTAAGGTAAAAAGACGTTGCGCATCCTCTTTGGTGAGATGTAAGTGTTGAGGGTCTCCTCCTCGTGAAGTCGGCGGGTAAGCTCCAAAACCTTTTTCTCACTGGCGTAGAAGCTGGCTTCAAAAGTATTTTGTTCCTCCTTGAGTTGGATCCAACTCTTCTGCATCTCCTCCCATGATATTGGCATGTCAGGATGTAGGATGGTGTATGGAACCACTCCTTCCTTAACAGGCTCTTTAATCAAAGGGAGAATGTGAGGGTAAGGCATCATAAGACTCTGGGCTCGGGTTTGTACCCACTTGAGATAAGGCTCAAGAGGGATGGAGTTCTTGTGCCCCAGTGTCTTGCTATCTACCTTGTTAGGCATCCTCCAAGCTCTAATGAATCTTTGGCGAAGTCCTTGCGCATCGTTGTCGAAGTCAAAAACTTGGTCTGGAATCAGCATGTCATGAGGCCCATCCCTCTGTGCATATCCAAATTGTCTCAAAGCTAGACAAGGGTTGTAGGTAATTCCTCCCCTAATGCCAAGTAATGGAACATTAGGGAACTCACCACAACGATCGACGATGATGACATTTTCTCTGGACCGAGAACACCAATGTACATCAGAGTGTGTGAGGGTCATTGTGATACGGTGGGAGAACTGACTTGAGGTTTTGCGTTTGTATTCGCACTTGTTCAGTTTAGCAAGAGTCGCCACCGACTTTTTATTTTATCCTAAAGGAAAGGTTAAAAAAGCACAGGAAAAACCTTTTGAGATGTCTCGTGGGTTCGGGGGGTAGATTATGAAAAGGGAAGGTATTAGCACCCTTTTCATCCATGGTTATCCATGGGCTCTTAGTTACTTGTTTTAGATCACTTGCCTTTGATTTTCAATTGCTTGAAATGGTGGTGTGTGTGTGTGTTGAAAATGTTTTGAAAAAGACGCCTTGTCTAGGCAACCGTTGTAACAATTCTTTACTCGAATGTTTTACAAAGGTGTGTATCTTTTCGAAAAGATGTTTCAAATGTTTTTGAAAGTTTGTTTTGAAAGTGTTTGTGGAGTGGGTTTTGAAAAGTAGGCAAGCGTGTTTTGCAAGTTTGATTCAAGTAACTAAGAGTTGTCTACCCCTTAAATTTACTCAAAGGTTTTTTCTCATGTTTTAACCCTTTTAACAATTTTGTTCCACCATTGTATTTGGTGGACAATCTTGCGTTAGGATGTTAACGGGACAGGCGCGGGTCATCGTATGGACCATGAATGCAATGGTGCCAAGTGTCTTTGGCAATTTGCTTGAAGGGACTTGAACATTTTGATTAGGCAACTTTCGAAAGCGTCGTCGAGGGACTATGATCATTTTGTTTTGTTTTGCCAAAGATACTCAACATGCAAGCATGGCCCATTTTGGAAGGCAACGCGTGGGATTATCCTTAGGGGTGCAAGTGTGAATGTGTATTGATTGTCATGCATTTGTCTTGTATTTAGGTTATCTAGCGTTTGATTTTATTTACATACAAACCCTAGGTCTAACCATGGTATAATTGGAAGCGATAAATTGCGGGAATTTAAAGTCTATGCTATTACAAATAAGTATCCGGGAGTGGGGGTACAAATATTTACAAATGGGGATGAGACTTATTAGGAGAGTAGTGTCCAAATATTTACAACCAAATCGAATCAATCGCAAATGTAATATAAGATATAGCAATGTATAAGAATAAAGTAATGTAAGTGTGTCAATGTATTTGTGTAAGTGTATGTTTATTTACAAGTGCCAAAAAATGTTAACTTACTAAAAAAAATAAGTATTTATTTGTTTTTGGATATTTGTTGATTATGTACAGACAAGAAAATTTAATAAAAGAAAAGAAAATGTTTTAAGTTCTATTTTTTTTAATGTATTAATATTAATGTTTTTTAAGTTAATTATGTACAAAGTTTAAAATAAAAAAGTTTTAATAAAAGAAAATTATTTAACTCAAAGTTCTATTCTTATATATTTAAATTATAATAACTAAAAAAAAGTAATTAATGAACATTTTATATCACAGAGTTAATTTATTATATACAAAAGAATTAGGTTATAAAGTAAAAGAAAATTGAGAGATATTAGTTTTAAAGGAAAATAAAAGCTTTTAGTTTGAATGAAATAAAAATAAAGAAAAGAGTTAGATGGGCTGCAAAGAAGAAGGGGTGGCCCAAAATGAATAAACAGAATAATGAAAAGGGGGGTGCATTCTGTATTTTAATGGGCTTAGGCGCGCTGAAAGGTGAACCGGCCCAATGCTTGACACAATATTTTTTTCAAGGGTTTCAATGTTTTGTTTTCATTTGGGAACTAGGGTTTGTGAGTTACAGCGCCGTTCCCTTCGTTTTTGCTTCGTCTTTATCCTTCTCACGCCCTAGCCTCTGAACGCCTCTCCGTCTATGGCCGTCAAGCGCAACTTCCACTTCTTCTCCCTCCATGGGTTGTTCAAGTAGTGACAAGCAAAGGTAGGAAATTTCCCATTTACATCTCTTGCTTTAGTTCGTGCATGTTCTGATTATTATTTTTGTTATTTGTCTCGTGAGGTTTTTTTTAAAGAAAGGAGAGAAATTTATACCTTTTGGAGACGGATGAGGAGGCGGACCGGAGGTGCTTCAGGCGGCCGGAGGCGGAGAGATATGATGTGCTGGCTCTGTGGAGACCTGGTATTTATCCTTGCTTTTATGGTTTGATGATGAAACGCCTGAAAACCTTTTGCCTATCACTTCTTTCCTCTTCTTCTGCTTCTTTGCCTCGCCTTTTGAATAGCTTGCTTGCTTGTATGCTTAATTTTCCTCTCCGTCTGTTTGCCTGATATGCTGAGTTGCCTTGAAATGCTTGATATATTTTCCTCTCTGATATGCTTCTGAGTGATGGCCTTGATGATGTTTATGATTCTGAATATGTTGTTGCTACCCCTATGATGAGCCCAGCTCTGAGGGCTTTATGATTTTGAACGCTTTTTTGGACAAAGGCTTAAGGCTATATGCTTGACAGTTTGTTGGTAAACTTGTTTGATGGCCTTTTCTGGTTTAAGGTTGGGTGTGGCTTCTGTTTGGAGCCTGATAGGCTTGAACAGGTTTAGGCTTATGCTGTTTAGAGCCAGGTTAAGGCTTTTGACAGGTTGGGTTTGAAGCAAGTAAGGCTTGAAGCTTGATGTTCTGGTTGAGGGCAGTAACAGGTTCGAGCAGTTTAGGCTTGTGATATGAGTTTGTGTTTGACAAAGGAGGCAGGCTGTTGAAACAGGGCATAGGCTTGCGTTTATACCTTATGCAGGTTTTGGCTTGAAAGGCTTATGCAGGTTGGTGGTTTAGGACAGGTGAAGGCTTTAAATGATTACAGGCTTGGGCTTGAAGCTTGATGCTTCAGGTTTGCCTGAAGCAGGTTAAAGGCTTAAGGCTTTGAATGCAAGTTAAAGCTTCTGGTTGTTTGAAGTTTTTGGAGGCAGCTCTGTATCTTTTGTTGATACAGTTTTATGGTGTATTTGCTTTGTGTTATTTCTGCCTCCTCTCTCTATGTGCTCTGATACATCTTGTTTATATCTTCTTTTTAGCCATTAGCCTGCTGTACTGTAAGCTCCTTTCTTCTCTCCTTCTCTCTCCAGATTAAAGAAAGCATTTTTATTGCTTAATTTTGTCTTTTCTGAAAAAGCAATTGGCCTAGGGAGATGATGTATCTGAACATTGTTTGCCTTTGTCCCTTTCTTCTGCATATTTTCCATATTTCTTGCATACTTTGTGTACTTTATTGACAACTTTTTGGAGTTTGATATCTTTTGGCATCCTTGGACAATTTTTGTCAGCTTTTGGCTTAGTTTGAAATTGTGATTCAGTTTGCCTTTATACTTGTACATGCTGTTTGGAAACTTTGGTTGACAATTTTTGGATTTATGCAGTATGTTTGACAAACTTTGAATTTGTGCAATTTGTAAACTTGTGCATTTCATACTTTAATTGCAAGCATACTTCTATCCCTCTTTGTGAACCAAGGGAAATCTTGTGATTTGCAGAGAGGGCAAACTGATTCCAGCCAGTCGCTTTTAATGATGATTTTTGAATTAACTGTCCGCTTTTAATTTCATTTCATCTGCTTTTGACTTTTTCTTTTTCTTTGTTTTGCAGATAAAAATCAATGGAGCAAAAGAGGAGTAGCAGTAGAAGATGAAGATTTAGGAAATTTTAGGATGCAATTTTATTTTCCTTTTAATCATTGTAACATTATTATTGTAAATACTTTGTAAATAATTACTGTATTTAAATAACAATTGTACAAATAATTAAAGATAAATAAAAAGTCTTTTTATTGACATTCCTTTTTAATTCTTCTTCAAATGTTTATTTAATTGTTTATAATTCTTAAATTATAATAAAACGGAAATAAATTCCAATTATTCTAACTTAGAATAAATAAACAATTGATAAACACTGTGGTCTCAGCATCAATCAATAATAAACCCGGCGCTCCAAATATCCAAAGCAATGCACAATTAATCAAACAAAACATCCACATGCCTTTTTTGATTTACTGATTCAATCAAACACTGCAAGCTCCCAATCAGAAACCTCAGTCCATATTCCAAAGTAAATTGAAAAGCACTGATAGAATTAATTCTTTCTGAGAAATATGCGCATAAAACCCTGATTTTTGACTTGACACCAAAGAAACGCCTGTCTGATCAAACCCTGAGCCAAAATCAACCAAACCCTAATAATTTGTTTGAACTGTATCAAAAGTCCATGAAAACCCTAATTTGGCTATACTGATAAGAAAAATTCTGTTTGACTGATTCTTGACAAATCTTGGAGAATATGGGAGGGCAAATTTTGGGGTACAACAGTTGCCCCTGTTCAATCTTCTTAGACCTGAGGATGTAGATTGGCTTGTGTGCCTTTCGTGATCCGAAGGTGGAAGATGATTGAACACTAGAGTGCCCAGAAATTTGCACTCGCATAGTGGAGTATCAGCAGTGTGATGTCGGGAATGGGCTTAAAGATGCCATCCGAGGTGTCGATCGCGTAAGAGATTCCTTAGCGAGAACTTGCGTTCCTGAGAAAGAAAGATAATTTCCTGGCCTGTTACAGGGGTTGATCTTCAAACTCTTCATGCAGATATGCCCTGGCTAGATACAGGTATCGAATCTACAATCAATTTCTCACAGATATGCCCTGGCTAGATACAGGTATCGAATCTGGAATTAGTCGTCTACAGATATGCCATGGCTGGATACAGGTATCGAATCTGGAATTTGTCGTCTACAGATATGCCCTGGCTGGATACAAGTATCGAATCTGGAAATTGTCGTCTACAGATATGCCCTGGCTGGATACAGGTATCGAATCTCTAAACTCTTCATGCATATATGCCCTGGCTGGATACAGGTATTGAATCTACAATCAATCACTCACAAATATGCCCTGGCTAGATACAGGTGTTGAATCTGGAATTGGTCGTCTACAGATATGCCCTGGCTGGATACAGGTATCGAATCTGCAATCAATCACTTACAGATATGCCCTGGCTAGATACAGGTGTCGAATCTGGAATTGGTCGTCTACAGATATGCCCTGGCTAGATACAGGTATCGAATCTGCAATCAATCACTCACAGATATGCCCTGGCTAGATACAGGTATCGAATCTGGAACTGCGATAGTTGATAGTAATTATCTTTGGATTGACCTTTTCCTGAAAAGGCAAAACATTAGTTGTATGCAATGTCATGATGTATGAGATGCATGATGTCATGATGTTCTCAAAAATAAATGAGATCGTGTGATATGATGTGTATATGTATGTATCAGGATGTATAAAATGTGAAATGTCTATGAATGTGTTTTCGTCTGGGAAAATAAATCCTTGACGAAGGTCGGGAAATCAAATCTTGGGCTGATGTTGAAGAGTAGAGTTCTTCGCTTCCGCTGGGGATGATGGTTGCAAGAATAAACCGGTAGGAGAAGATGACTCCGTTGGGGAATAAACTTGTTGGAGAGATTACTCTGCGGGGAATTACTCTGTGGGGAGAGATACTTCGCTGAGGTTTTGATGAGAACTCCGCTGGGGATTCCACTGATAAGTTATGTTGGGGAATTTGATGAACTCCGCTGGGGATTGACAGTTTTGGCTCCAGTGGGGATTTTGAAACTTGACTCTGAGGGGAATTAGATTCTGGAAGGCTCTCTGGCTGGGGAAGTCGAGAATCTTTTAATCGTTGCAGGTATTGATCAGGTTGGTCAAGGAGATACTGTCCTGGCTTGTTTCAGGTGTTGATCTGGAATAAGTTACGGAATGTCGCCATCTCTGGGTCACATCTGAACTATTTCTGGAAGCAAATCTGGAATAAGTATCGGAATGTCGCCAAATCTGGGTCACATCTTGAACTATATCTAGAAGGAAATCTTGAATAAGTTATAGAATGTCGCCAAATTTGGGTCACATCTTGAACTATATCTAGAAGGAAATCTGGAATAAGTTACGGAATGTCGCCAAATCTTGGGTCACATCTAAACTATCTCTAGAAGCAAATCTTGAATAAGTTACGGAATGTCGCCAAATCTTGGGTCACATCTGAACTATCTCTAGAAGGAAATCTTGAATAAGTTACGGAATGTCGCCAAATCTTGGGTCACATCTGAACTATCTCTAGAACTTGATTTTGTTAAGGGTCAGGAATTGGGAGTATACCAATCTTCTAAGGTGATAAGGATGAGAGTCTTCACTCTTGAGTGAAAAACAGTTTTTTCAGTTGTCTGTTATCTTGTTGGTGGTTGTAATTTTCAGCAGGTGATGAAGAAAATTTTGATGATTACTACTCCAAAAGATGAAGGAACCTTGATTACTACTTCAAAAGATGAAGGAACCTTGATGATTACTACTTCAAGATGAAGGAACCTTGATGATTACTACTTCAAGATGAAGGAACCTTGATGATTACTACTTCAAGATGAAGGAACCTTGATGATTACTACTTCAAGATGAAGGAACCTTGATGATTACTACTTCAAGATGAAGGAACCTTGATGATTACTACTTCAAGATGAAGGAACCTTGATGATTACTACTTCAAGATGAAGGAACCTTGATGATTACTACTTCAAGATGAAGGAACCTTGATGATTACTACTTCAAGATGAAGGAACCTTGATGATTACTACTTCAAGATGAAGGAACCTTGATGATTACTACTTCAAGATGAAGGAACCTTGATGATTACTACTTCAAGATGAAGGAACCTTGATGATTACTACTTCAAGATGAAGGAACCTTGATGATTACTACTTCAAGATGAAGGAACCTTGATGATTACTACTTCAAGATGAAGGAACCTTGATGATTACTACTTCAAGATAAAGGAACCTTGATGATTACTACTTCAAGATGAAGGAACCTTGATGATTACTACTTCAAGATGAAGGAACCTTGATGATTACTACTTCAAGATGAAGGAATCTGTTGATCAGACTGCATATGTTAAGAATGCTGCTGAAATGTAATTTGCTTTGGAGAATAAATCCTTGACAAATGTTGGGGAAATAAACCCATGACTGCAGGTCTGCTAGAGAGGTGTCATCGCTGCCCCTAGTATCAGATGCATGTGATATTGCCAGGAAACTTGGACTGTTCGTAACCCTTGAGATTGACATTCGAATGCCCCCAAGTGATGGTGACAGAGACTTGCCCCAGGTTAATCTACAATTGAGAGATTTGTTGAAATCTTGACTGGACTGCCCCAGGTTAACTGAACTTTGAAAGATCTGTTGAAACCTTGGCTGGACTGCCCCAGGTGTGCTGGATAGTGACATGTCATGCCCCTTGTTGATAGGAGATTTGTCAATGGAAGTGTCATCCTTTTTGCATTGATTTTACTCACTGAGAGAGTTTTCGTTCCTCCGAACATTCGCTGTATGAATTTCTTCGCTGTCAAACAAATAGTCAAATGCAAACAGTGATATTCAAGCAATGCAAAGTTTATGTTTGTCTCGAAGTTTTAAAAAATGCGTTTTTTAGCAGAAAACTTTTTGTTGTACCCCAAAATTTGCCCTCCCATATTCTTCAAGAAATTGCCAAGATAAGCTTCAAAATTCTCCAAGGGTTGCACAGTGTAAGAGCCTCCTAAGCAGTCAAAATTAGGGTTTTTATTCTGATCAAGAAAATGAAGTTTCCAAAGGCCCAATCAAGTCTCACATGCCTACAAATATGGTCAAGCATCCTCATATCAAGTTTCAAGACATTCAACACAAAATTGCACAGTCAAAACCCTAATTGCACTACAATCAACTGTAAGGGCAAAATGGTCATTTGACAGTCAAAAGTTCAAATTTTTGGTCAAACATCTCATTTTGAAGTCACAAACATCATTTGATCAATGCTTGATCATGATTCTCAAAGCTTGGCTCAAAAATCATCAAGATGCAAAAGTTTCCTTATTTGGACAGCTGAAAAAGTCAACTGTAAATTGACCAGGGCATAACTTTCACATGGATTATCAGAAAAATTCCATCCAAAGCTCATTTTGAAGAGAAAGACATTTCCTACAACTCATCTTCATACTTCAAGTCCAAGAAATGCTCTCACAAAAAGTTATCAATTTCAACATTATAGGTCATTTTCAAAAGTCAACAAAAAGGGACTTTAAGTCAAAGGCCATAACTTGAGATTGGTAAATCAAAATGACATGGGACCAAAGGAATTGGTTAGAGGACTCAAAGACCTTTCCAAAATGTCCAAGAACATGGGCAAAGCTTAAAAATTGAGCAAGTTATGCCTTGTGGAAGTTGGGAAATTTTTGGATATTTTGAAAAGTCAACATTGATTCAAATGGCCTAAAATTGCTAATGGGCCCATTTTTCTTCCATAATTCATTATCCCAAGCATGTGCACGACCACTTGGCCCAAAGGGAAGTATTTCTTCATTTTTTATTTATTTATTTGAATTTTTATTAACAATTATTCATTTAAATCAAATTAAATACATGAAAAATATTTAACCTAAGCTTTACAATCTTTTTGTGCATGAAATCTACTCAATAATTCGTGCATAATCCAATATGGAAAGATTTGGAGAGATTGGATCATGATTGGTACAAAATTGCATAAAAAAATTGAAAAAATATGATTGAAAATCAAATCTCAAAAGCCATGAATGCAAGAGATTCTGATCAAGTTTGTTGACCTAATTGATTCATACATAAGCATAGAACGAAAACCTAATCAGAAGAACCATTGAGCTGCGCTAGAAACCAATTCATAAACTTGAAATTTTTGCAAAGAAACTCAAAACTGAAAACCTCATTCTAGGGCGATTCAAGGCACGATTTTTGTTTCATTAGCTTGCTGAAGCTTCATAGAATGATTTCCAATCAAAAACATTCATCAAAACTCAAAGAATTGGTACAACGAACCGGACCTGTGCACAAAAAATTTCATAGTCGTGCATCTTAATCCATGCATTCTTTGTGAAATTTAAAGCTTGATTCATGTTTGTCATTTGATTCTGATGCTAACCCAATGATTCAATTGTATTTTTATGCATTATACGCGATTATGCCATTATTGTTTTCTAGGGTTTACAGGACTTGGAATTAGGGGTTTTGAAACAAGGAAAAATTGGAACACAAGACCCAAACTATCCTAATCAGGACCTTCATACGAACTCATTGATAGGGTCGCGCTCAATTTATGAGCGTCCAGTGGCTAATCGCTATTTTCTTGTATGGTGTCTACAGCAACATTTGAAAACCGTTGCTTATGATGTTTACGTTTCAGGAAAATAAAATCCAACAAAGAAGATGATATTGTGGCTGCCAACGATTGGCTGGTTTGAAAATTCGCGCGCAAAGTCCACTAATGCTTTTGTTTTCTTTTATAATATTTATTCGTTATTATATATTAACACGCGTGAATTGGTTCAGCTGGCAAGGCGTAGTGATGGCAAAGTACATGACCTGGGTTCGAGCCCCAGGTCTTTACCCTCTTCATATTATTTTGTACTTACTGATTCCATGCAGGTTCAATATCAAGGACCATCATACACCTTCATAATCAAGCGTCCACGCGTCCAAGGGAACTCAATCAAAGGCCAAGATCCAAGGAGCATGGTTGGTCCTAGTCAACACGCCAGCACGTTGCCTGGAAAAAGTCAAAAGGGCCAGGGTAAATGGGCCAGATTTACTAAGGCCTCACCTCCTATTTGGGGTCTGAACCCCCAGGTTTGCAAACCCTTTCCATTATTTTTTATTTTTCTTTGTTCCTTTATTTTCAATTATTATTTTTTTAATTAATTCTGTTAATTTAATTATTATTTTCATAAAAACATAAAACACAAAAAAAAAACAGAAAAGAGAAAAAATATGATGGATATTTTATTTTAAGCATTTTTATAAAATTGTATATAATTAAATTTAGTTTTAACTTAGGTTGTAATTTTAATTCTTTTAATAAAAAATCTAAAAAAAATAGAATTAGGGTTCATATTAATTTTTTATCTTTTTTCTTTTATTTCATAAATAATTAAATAATTAGATATTTATTTTTATAATTAAATTTGTATATAAAAATTAGGGTTAATTTAGGTTAAAATTCAATGTTTTCTTAATAAATTAAAAGCCAATAGAATTAGGGTTAGCATTTAATTTTAATTAATTCTTTTTTCATATTAAATCCTAAAATACTAAAAAATACCAAAAAACAAGTTCTTTCTTTCTTTTAATTTTAATTGATTCCTCATTAGATTAATTTTGCAAAAAGGGTCCAACGCCCTCGTTTCGATTTAATTCTTATGCGCATATTTATTTTTTATAATATTTATGTATCTCTCCCAAGGCCATGTAACCTTTTAATTTTCTCGCACTTTTCTTTACTTTCTTTATTTTTCTGTCAAAATCGGGTCCTGGTTTAATTTTGGCGATGTGGACCCGCGCCTTTTGTAATAGCTTAGAATTTTTACTTTCCCGCAATATTGTTAACTGTTAACGAATGGCATGAAAGAATGTATGGACAAAAATAAAAACAAGCGTAGAACACCAATAACATGACAAAAGACAAAAATAACTGAAAACGACACACGAATCGCACACACCACCCCTAGGGTACGCCTCACTGTTGCCTTGCCTCGAAAGGTGATCGTCGAGTAGAGGATGTCTTAGTAAGTCCTCATGATCCGGGAACCTGGCATGAGGGTAGCTTCTAAGGTGTCTTCCTATTGCTCTGGTGATCACCATGTCCCGAACCCTCGAATTGACCCGAACACCTCCAACGGTGGTGCTACCTACCTCTCAATGGTGGGATGGCACTACTTTAAAGGACATTTACACAGACGAATTCCTTAGGGTAGGTAGACGACTCTAGATACTTGCTCTAATTTCAAACAAATCAAAAATACTTTTCACACCGACACCTTTTCAAAAAGCTTTCGAAAGCAACTTTTCAAACACTCTTGAGGACCGATACAAGAGTCGAACTGAAATTTTCAAAGAAACTTTTTAAAACCCACAATTGGAAAGCAAACAAACCATTTTTGAAAACACAATGAGCAAGTATCTAAGAGCCCATGGATAACTATGGATAGAAAGGGTGCTAACACCTTCCCTTTCTATAACCTACCTCCCGAACCGAGAGCAATCTCTATAAGGAATTTTTTTGTGCTTTTGTCCTTTCCATTTGGAGAAAATAAAAGACGGTGGCGACTCTTGCTTCCGCGACATTTCGCGAACCAGCGTTAAACAGTCAGTTCCAGATCCACCAATCACAGAACTGGCGACTCTGCTGGGGACTTAACTTAAAGTGAGGTGTACCTTAGGGTTAGTTCATAACTGTGTTTTCAATTGCTTTCCTTGTTTGCTTTAAATTGTGGGACTGTCTTGGGAGTTCTATAGATCCTAACCCGGATCTGGGGATACCTTCTTAGAAAGTAGCAACAAGGCTGTGAGGGAACTGTGCGGGGTATACCGACATGGTTGAAGCAGTCTGCTATGTTGATGTGGCACTTTGGTGTGTACCGGTAACCCTTGAGTTCAGTCAAGGAGAGTACGGGGCCTCCGCGTGGTGTCGTGAAGCATCAACAGACCTTAAGAACCTTAATTGAACTATCTTGGCCTCTTTAGGGTAGTGAGATAACTGACTTTGGTGCAGTCTGAGGTTGGTTGATACTCGATACTACACTCAATTGAGGGTTGCTTTCCTGGAATATTTCGGTCGCCAGTTCAGTGGCTAAATCAAAACGATGAACAACGAAAGCAATCCAGTGATATTGGGACCCTTAGAACCCGGTTACTTCTAATAGGACAGGTATGAACCAACCAACTTCAAGAGGGTAATACCCAGACCCCATGCTGGCCTAAACTCTAAGGTTTTCTCTTGTGTGACTTGTGTGCCTTCGTACTTGACTATTTGCATGCTTGTTGTCTGACACTTGAGCTTCTTGCAGGTCTTTGCTTATAGTCCTTAATTAGGACTCATAACAAGGTTTACCGATTTTTCTTGCAGGTTTTGTTTTTAGTCCTTAATTGGGACTCATGACAGGTTTTGCTTGAGTTTCTTGCAGGTTTTGTTTTCAGTCTTTAATTGGGACTCATGACAGGTTTTGCTTGAGTTTCTTGCAGGTTTTGGTTTGCAGTCCTTAATTGGGACTCATAACAGGGTTACCTACATTACCCCATGCATAGCATAACATCACACCATTGCATACATCCTAACCCATTTCAAGGATCTCAAAGGCTTGTGATGCAGGTCATGATAAATCAAACATCTAGCAAGGGGCAAAGAGGATTTATTTTCCTCTAGACAAAGTTGTCAGGGGCTATGACCCACTTGATATGGTGAGCTCTGACTCTTGAAGAAGGTTCCCTTAACCAAGGTTATTTGGAAATCAAAACCAGACATGATGACTAAAGTCAGGGGCTATGACCCACTGGATATGGTGAGCCTTTGACCCTTGAAGAAGAATTCTCAATAACATGGGTTTCCTTCAATCAAGCTACCGGACCCAAATTCTAACAAATTTCCTTGTTTATCCCGCGAGGTCCTTGAAAACATTACATGCATATCATACACATCATTGCATAACAGGTACCCTTCTGACAGGTCACTTACCTTTCTCGCTGCTTATTTCAGCAATGGCTTCCCAACAAGATAACCAGGACCTTCTTGCTCAAGAGACTCGGTTTGGGGAAATCCTCCTGAATCTATCCAAGGGGCAGGAGGAGCTAAGGACACTTCTCATGGAGACTTTGGTCAGGAACAGCGTTGAGGACGAACGGCTGAAACACTTGCAAGCTGAAATGGATGCAATGAAAGCCCAAATGCTGGGGCAGGGGATTGCCATTCAAGGGTTAGCTCAAAGACAAGATGAACTCTGGTTTCTCGTCAACCAACTGCTTCAGGGTAACCAGCTGGGGCAAAAGTCTAAGGGTAAAAAGCCAGTCATCGTTCGACCACCTTTGAGACAAAGAGGCAAGGAGAGAGCTCCCCAAACGGCTCCAGTGTCACAAATTCAACATCGCAACCAACAAAAGAGCGAGAGAAGGCAGTTCACTCGGCTCAGCATGACCTTATCCCAGATATTGCCACAGTTGCTGGAGACCAAGCTGGTAACTCTAAAAGAGGCTCCGAAGTTTCAAAATACAACGTCACCAAAGTATAACCCCAACGCTCACTGCGCTTATCATTCTGATAGCCCGGGGCATGCTACAGATGATTGTTGGACTTTGAAGAATAAGATTCAGGACCTGATTGATGAAGGAGCACTGGAACTCACACAAGATGGTCAGGCTGAATTTTTCTACCATCCCTCCAAGGCTCACCTTTTGAAGTGACAAGCTCTGAGACTAGGAAACTTTTGTTCATTCGAATGTTCAAGTTGTGTTGTGCTTTGATTGTTCAAACATTTATTCATGTTAAACATTGTTATTCCATTAATGGATCGCATATGTCTGTTTTGAAGCAATATACTCGTATTCACTATACGCAAATTATTTTCATATTTTTTCTGATGTCAACTCTCGATTAATAATTCTAAGCCTCTTGAGGGAGGATGACGAAAACGATACCACGATTCTTACAGTATGCTTTTGAACAGACCCCGCTGATGAGGTACAGGCATTGTTTCAATCCCTAAACACTGGAGTTATAAGGATGATAATCCCTCGTCAACCCCTCTGAGCCAAAGAAGTAGGAGTTTTTCTTTTCGAAATTTAAAACCCTTAATCATAACCTGGGGCAGGGTAGTTCTCTCAGTTGATCCAAGTGCATAACAAATGGCACTAAAGAGGTCCTTACAAAAAAGGAAAGACAGTGATGATTCCGAATAATCAATGAAGAAAGGCAGTCATTATCTCAAAAAATAAAAAACCCAATAAGTCAAAACCTATGAAGGAGACTTACAAAACTGGGGCATCCCGCTGACTGTAATCACAAAAGAAACAGTTCAGGCAAAATTTAGGGATAGCGAAATCAAAAAGAAAGAGGTCATACAAACCCTCAACAATAACAAAAAGGAAATGACTGCCTATTCAAAATAAGTTACCAACATCCGAATCATCACCGGAAAATCAGAGCAAAGACTCATACAAGGTCTAACGTACGATCAACTGAGTTTAGGTTTGAAGAACATCACGAAGAGCGGGTGGGTACATATAATTTGAGCCTTTATCCTTTGTTTCTTAAACCGTGAACCAGGCCACGTTATAACCCTTAAAAGTCCTAGCTGAAGCATGGGTTAGTTCGAAAGCATACTGTGACGAAAGGTATCCTGACTCCTTAAGGCTCGCAATAAAATAACGAGTTGACATCACGTTTTAAAAACAATCACTTGTTTTATGAAAAAAGAATGCATTTTCAAAATCTTCAAGACAGACATAAGCTTTGCATTTTTAACATGACTTTGTTTGCATATGACTTTTTGTTTGAACAACAGAGAAATTCGCACGACGAATGCCCGATAAACAAAAGCTCTTCCAATCAAGGGGCAGGACATGATCATGGTCCATCATCTGGGGCAGTCCAATCAAGATTCAGAGAATCTCTCAAAGGCCAAATAGCCTGGGGCAAATCTCCGCCTGAGTCACTTGGGGCATTTCAACAATAAATCTTGCCTGGTCAAAAATCTTCTGGTGGCATGACAAAATATTTCTAACAGGGGCAACTCCCTACATTCTGAGAGCGTGGACCTAGTCGAAAAAATACTACGCAAAATCAAAGACCCGCTAGGTTGACACACCTAGGCAAAAATAAGGGCTTCCCGGCGAACCAAAAGGGTTCGGGCAAAAATAAGGGATGAAATGAAAAATCTGTACACCCGGCAAGTTGAAAACCTGAAAAAGGCGGCTTGGGCAAAAATGGGTATCCCGGTGGACTGAAAACCCGAAAGGGCGGTCCAGGCAAAAGTTAAGGATCAAAGCGTACGACTATGTCCTGTCATCTTGTCACTTGCCTACCAGAAGGAGGTTTGTCCATTAACAACTATCAGCACCTCACAGGTCTCCCTCTCATACCTCAGAAACAGGGGCAATAAAGAGTTGTCTAAGCAATCTAATTGTTTTGTCCTCCAAGGTACCAAGGTAGATTCAGCTGAAGAACATAACCAGACATCTTAATTCCCCAGAGAGTAAGCCAGCAAGACAATACACTCTCTCAAAGTTATATTATCAGGCCTTAAGGAAGTTGAGTATACTCCAGCAGATCTCAACATTCCCCTGCAGCATATTCTTAACAAGCATCCCCGACAGTCTCGACCTAAAGATTGTTCCCCGGCGTCATATCAAACATTCAAAGGAATCACTTCCCCCACAATTCAAAACTCCCCCAGGAGAGTCCAATCCAATTCCCCAGGAAAGTTGGAATCCATTCCCCCAAGCAGCAAGCTTATCCCCAGTAGATTCTAGAAGCTTACCCTCGCAGAGCACGAACGCGTCGTCCGGCTTTATTCAAAGAGTTATTTCCTTAACAGGATATAACTGGGTTATCCTCAGCCAAAAGCCATGGAAAGAGCGTCCTCGACGAAATTCTCTTACCCCCAGCGAAGTCTATCAACACTTCCAATACAACAAGGATATCCCCAGCAAGTAATTATCAACAACTCAGCAAAGTATCTCTCTCCCCAGAGTATTTCTCCCCAGCATGGTCGCTAGAGTATTTTTCTCCCCCGCAGACTCTTCCATTCGCCAAGTTTATTCCTCAACAGGGTCATTTTCTCCTACCGGTATTCTTGCAATTATCATCCCCAGCGGAAGCAAAATCTATTCTTCAACATCAGCCCAGGATATGACTTCCCGGCACCCGTCAAGGATTTACTTTCCTAGACGAAAACATACATTCATAAAACATCACATACATCATTATAGCATGCATAGACGCATTAGATCATACAAATCTCATTTATGTTGAGAACATCATTGCTTGATCCATATCATGCATTGCATATGACTGACCTTTACCTTTCAGGAAAGATTCAGCTAAATTCTCAATCATATTTCAAGACCTAGACCGGTTCAGTTAATCGACTCCAAAGATTTCTTATCCAGTCCAAGGCCTTCTCTAGTCCAGCTAAATCGACTCCCAACAGATTTTTCTGATGAAGACTCAGTAGAAGTTATCAGGTTTTTCTTTGAGATTATAATTTCCTATTGGTTCTCTCCCCGACGGTGCGTGAGATGATAATTCCATTTTAGGTTTTTCTTCGAGATTATAATTTCCTATTGGTTCTCTCCCCGACGGTGTGTGAGATGATAATTCCATTTTAGGTTTTTCTTTGAGATTATAATTTCCTATTGGTTCTCTCCCCGACGGTGCGTGAGATGATAATTCCATTTTAGGTTTTTCTTTGAGATTATAATTTCCTATTGGTTCTCTCCCCGACGGTGCGTGAGATGATAATTCCATTTTAGGTTTTTCTTTGAGATTATAATTTCCTATTGGTTCTCTCCCCGACGGTGCGTGAGATGATAATTCCATTTTAGGTTTTTCTTTGAGATTATAATTTCCTATTGGTTCTCTCCCCGACGGTGCGTGAGATGATAATTCCATTTTAGGTTTTTCTTTGAGATTATAATTTCCTATGGTTCCCTCCCCGATGGTGCGTGAGGTGATAATTCCAGCTCAGGTTTTTCTCAAAACGTCCGCTTTTGAGATTATAATTTCCTATGGTTCCCTCCCCGACGGTGCGTGAGATGATAATTCCAGCTCAGGTTTTTCTCAAAACGTCCGCTTTTGAGATTATAATTTTCTATGGTTCCCTCCCCGACGGTGCGTGAGATGATAATTCCATTACAGATTATAATTTTCTATGGTTCCCTCCCCGACGGTGCGTGAGATGATAATTCCATTTCAGGTTATAATTTCCTATGGTTCTCTCCCCGAAGGTGCGTGAGATGATAATTCCATCCCAGGTTTTTCTCAGACGTCCGCTTTTGAGATTATAATTTCCTATAGTTCTCTCCCCGACGGTGCGTGAGATGATAATTCCAACTCAGGTTTTTCTCAAACGTCCGCTTTTGAGATTATAATTGCCTATGGTTCTCTTCCCGATCCTGCGAAGATGGTAATTCCCACCAAGATTTCCTCAACAAGCGTTGTTGAAGTTAAAGTCACCCAAGGTTCTCTCACTGTTCATGTTAAGGTAGTAACCATCCCTGGTTCATTCATCACCGTTTGAAGCTCCAGATCCAGCTCCTGTAACCAGTTAGGACACATCTATACCAAGCATCTGAAAATCACCTCCTGCAACGTGTCAGGTAATCATTTTCTGTTTTGCAGGTATGCAGGTTCCCGCTAAGGAATCTCTTATACGATCAACATCCAGATGGCATCTATAAGCCCATCATCCTATCCATCAGTCTCTAAATGGCATCTATAAGCCCATTTCCATCACACTGCTACTATGTGAGCGCAAATTTCTGGGCACTCTAGTGTTCAATCATCTTCTACCCTCGGATTACGAAAGGCACGTCAGCCAATCTGCATCCTCAGGTCTAAGAAGATTGAACAGGGGCAACTGTTGTACCCCAAAATTTTCCCTCCCATATTCTTCAAGAAATTGCCAAGATAAGCTTCAAAATTCTCCAAGGGTTGCACAGTGTAAGAGCCTCCTAAGCAGTCAAAATTAGGGTTTTTATTCTGATCAAGAAAATGAAGTTTCCAAAGGCCCAATCAAGTCTCACATGCCTACAAATATGGTCAAGCATCCTCATATCAAGTTTCAAGACATTCAGCACAAAATTGCATAGTCAAAACCCTAATTGCACTACAATCAACTGTAAGGGCAAAATGGTCATTTGACAGTCAAAAGTTCAAATTTTTGGTCAAACATCTCATTTTGAAGTCACAAACATCATTTTATCAATGCTTGATCATGATTCTCAAAGCTTGGCTCAAAAATCATCAAGATGCAAAAGTTTCCTTATTTGGACAGTTGAAAAAGTCAACTGTAAATTGACCAGGGCATAACTTTCACATGGATTATCAGAAAAATTCCATCCAAAGCTCATTTTGAAGAGAAAGACATTTCCTACAACTCATCTTCATACTTCAAGTCCAAGAAATGCTCTCACAAAAAGTTATCAATTTCAACATTATAGGTCATTTTCAAAAGTCAACAAAAAGGGACTTTAAGTCAAAGGCCATAACTTGAGATTGGTAAATCAAAATGACATGGGACCAAAGGCATTGGTTAGAGGACTCAAAGACCTTTCCAAAATGTCCAAGAACATGGGCAAAGCTTAAAAATTGAGCAAGTTATGCCTTGTGGAAGTTGGGAAATTTTTGGATATTTTGAAAAGTCAACATTGATTCAAATGGCCTAAAATTGCTAATGGGCCCATTTTTCTTCCATAATTCATTATCCCAAGCATGTGCACGACCACCTGGCCCAAAGGGAAGTATTTCTTCATTTTTTATTTATTTATTTGAATTTTTATTAACAATAATTCATTTAAATCAAATTAAATACATGAAAAATATTTAACCTAAGCTTTACAATCTTTTTGTGCATGAAATCTACTCAATAATTCGTGCATAATCCAATATGGAAAGATTTGGAGAGATTGGATCATGATTGGTACAAAATTGCATAAAAAAATTGAAAAAATATGATTGAAAATCAAATCTCAAAAGCCATGAATGCAAGAGATTCTGATCAAGTTTGTTGACCTAATTGATTCATACATAAGCATAGAACGAAAACCTAATCAGAAGAACCATTGAGCTGCGCTAGAAACCAATTCATAAACTTGAAATTTTTGCAAAGAAACTCAAAACTGAAAACCTCATTCTAGGGCGATTCAAGGCACGATTTTTGTTTCATTAGCTTGCTGAAGCTTCATAGAATGATTTCCAATCAAAAACATTCATCAAAACTCAAAGAATTGGTACAACGAACCGGACCTGTGCACAAAAAATTTCATAGTCGTGCATCTTAATCCATGCATTCTTTGTGAAATTTAAAGCTTGATTCATGTTTGTCATTTGATTCTGATGCTAACCCAATGATTCAATTGTATTTTTATGCATTATACGCGATTATGCCATTATTGTTTTCTAGGGTTTACAGGACTTGGAATTAGGGGTTTTGAAACAAGGAAAAATTGGAACACAAGACCCAAACTATCCTAATCAGGACCTTCATACGAACTCATTGATAGGGTCGCGCTCAATTTATGAGCGTCCAGTGGCTAATCGCTATTTTCTTGTATGGTGTCTACAACAACATTTGAAAACCGTTGCTTATGATGTTTACGTTTCAGGAAAATAAAATCCAACGAAGAAGATGATATTGTGGCTGCCAACGATTGGCTGGTTTGAAAATTCGCGCGCAAAGTCCACTAATGCTTTTGTTTTCTTTTATAATATTTATTCGTTATTATATATTAACACGCGTGAATTGGTTCAGCTGGCAAGGCGTAGTGATGGCAAAGTACATGACCTGGGTTCGAGCCCCAGGTCTTTACCCTCTTCATATTATTTTGTACTTACTGATTCCATGCAGGTTCAATATCAAGGACCATCATACACCTTCATAATCAAGCGTCCACGCGTCCAAGGGAACTCAATCAAAGGCCAAGATCCAAGGAGCATGGTTGGTCCTAGTCAACACGCCAGCACGCTGCCTGGAAAAAGTCAAAAGGGCCAGGGTAAATGGGCCAGATTTACTAAGGCCTCACCTCCTATTTGGGGTCTGAACCCCCAGGTTTGCAAACCCTTTCCATTATTTTTTATTTTTCTTTGTTCCTTTATTTTCAATTATTATTTTTTTAATTAATTCTGTTAATTTAATTATTATTTTCATAAAAACATAAAACACAAAAAAAAATCAGAAAAGAGAAAAAATATGATGGATATTTTATTTTAAGCATTTTTATAAAATTGTATATAATTAAATTTAGTTTTAACTTAGGTTGTAATTTTAATTCTTTTAATAAAAAATCTAAAAAAAATAGAATTAGGGTTCATATTAATTTTTTATCTTTTTTCTTTTATTTCATAAATAATTAAATAATTAGATATTTATTTTTATAATTAAATTTGTATATAAAAATTAGGGTTAATTTAGGTTAAAATTCAATGTTTTCTTAATAAATTAAAAGCCAATAGAATTAGGGTTAGCATTTAATTTTAATTAATTCTTTTTTCATATTAAATCCTAAAATACTAAAAAATACCAAAAAACAAGTTCTTTCTTTCTTTTAATTTTAATTGATTCCTCATTAGATTAATTTTGCAAAAAGGGTCCAACGCCCTCGTTTCGATTTAATTCTTATGCGCATATTTATTTTTTATAATATTTATGTATCTCTCCCAAGGCCATGTAACCTTTTAATTTTCTCGCACTTTTCTTTACTTTCTTTATTTTTCTGTCAAAATCGGGTCCTGGTTTAATTTTGGCGATGTGGACCCGCGCCTTTTGTAATAGCTTAGAATTTTTACTTTCCCGCAATATTGTTAACTGTTAGCGAATGGCATGAAAGAATGTATGGACAAAAATAAAAACAAGCGTAGAACACCAATAACATGACAAAAGACAAAAATAACTGAAAACGACACACGAATCGCACACACCACCCCTAGGGTACGCCTCACTGTTGCCTTGCCTCGAAAGGTGATCGTCGAGTAGAGGATGTCTTAGTAAGTCCTCATGATCCGGGAACCTGGCATGAGGGTAGCTTCTAAGGTGTCTTCCTATTGCTCTGGTGATCACCATGTCCCGAACCCTCGAATTGACCCGAACACCTCCAACGGTGGTGCTACCTACCTCTCAATGGTGGGATGGCACTACTTTAAAGGACATTTACACAGACGAATTCCTTAGGGTAGGTAGACGACTCTAGATACTTGCTTTAATTTCAAACAAATCAAAAATACTTTTCACACCGACACCTTTTCAAAAAGCTTTCGAAAGCAACTTTTCAAACACTCTTGAGGACCGATACAAGAGTCGAACTGAAATTTTCAAAGAAACTTTTTAAAACCCACAATTGGAAAGCAAACAAACCATTTTTGAAAACACAATGAGCAAGTATCTAAGAGCCCATGGATAACCATGGATAGAAAGGGTGCTAACACCTTCCCTTTCTATAACCTACCTCCCGAACCGAGAGCAATCTCTATAAGGAATTTTTCTGTGCTTTTGTCCTTTCCATTTGGAGAAAATAAAAGATGGTGGCGACTCTTGCTTCCGCGACAT
The DNA here is from genome assembly GCA_948472305.1 of Vicia faba. Lineage (NCBI taxonomy): Eukaryota > Viridiplantae > Streptophyta > Magnoliopsida > Fabales > Fabaceae > Vicia > Vicia faba. Next base: position 549,863,426 of record OX451737.1, read on the forward strand.
TTCGCGAACCAGCGTTAAACAGTCAGTTCCATATCCACCGATCACACTTTTTATAAGACAAAATCAACACAAGATTTAGAGCAAAGCCTTACAGGAGTCAGGGTACCTTTTGAAACAGTATGCTTTCGAACTAACCCATGCTTCAATTAGGACTTTTGAAGGCTTGTAACGTGGCTTGGTTCACGGTTTAAGAAACAAAGGATAAAGGCTCAAAGTATATTTGTACCCACCCGCTCTTCGTGATGTTCTTCAACCCTAAGCTCAGTTACTTTGTGCGTCGAACTCCATTCGAATTTGGAACGACTTTTTGGGTGATGGTTCACCAGTTGAATTTGGAAGACAGTCATCATCTCCTTTTTTCTTTTGCAACATTTTTCATGTTGTTGAGGATTTGTAATGACCTCTTTCTTTTGATTTGTTATCCCTAACTTTTGCCTAACTGTTCCCGTTTTCGAGATTACAGTCAGCGGGATGCCCCAGCTTTCTTAAGCCTCCTTTGTAGGTTTTGGCTCAGTGGGCTTTTCTCTTTTGAGAGATTGACTGCCTATGTGATAGGGAACCACCTTTGTCTTTTGATTCCAAAGGAATGCTTTTGATTTCATTCGTTGTGTTACGAACTGAGAGTTTGCGACTTCAAAGCGCACCTTTTTTGAATTAACTGAGATAATACCCTGCCCCAGGTTTATATCAAAGGTTTTGATTGCTTAGAACAGAAAACTCCTACTTCTTTGGCTCGAAGGGGTTGACTAGGGATTATCTTCCTTATAACTCCAGTGTTTGGGAATTGAAAGAAATGCCTGTACATCATCAGCAAGGTCTGTTCAAAAGCATAATGCATGAGATTATGGTATTGTTTCGTCATCCTCCCTCTAAAGGCTTGCAGCTTTTTATCAAGAGTTAAATGTCATAAAGAAAGTAGAAAGCATAGTTCAAGTGTAATGAAAATGAGTGGATCAAATCAAGACAAACATATGCAATGCATTAATGAAACAAAGTTTGACATTAATAGATAATTGTTTGAATGACAAAGAGATTACAACTTGAAAATTCAAAGAAACAAAGACGCTCTCAATGATTTGGCATAGCAGCAGTGATCACATTTGGAGTCTCCGGAGGGTCAAAACTTGATCTCCTCGGCATCAATCAAGTCTTGAATATGATTCTTCAAAGTCCAACAGCTGTCGGTGTCATGCCCAGGGCTGTCAGAATGGTAGGCACATCTCACACTCGGGTTGTACTTGGGAGAGGAAGTATCTGGATTTTGAGGAGGATCCTTCAGCGTGATCAGCTTCAACTTCAGCAAATGTTGTAATGCTTGAGACAAAGGCATGTTGATGTCAGTGTACTGCCTTTCTTGATATCTCACCCTACGCCTCTTGCCCCGTTTTTGTTGAACAGTCGTGGGATCAGAGATCAGGATTTCCCCAGCATGTTGATCAAGACGACTCTTTTGACCAGTCACTGCATTGGACTCTTTCTTCCCATTGTAGGGGATTTTCTGAACATCAGAGGGAGTAGCTCCTTGGATCTTACCACTTTTGATGCCAGCTTCGACCCTTTCGCCGGTTAGTATTAGCTCGGTGAACCCGGCTGAGGAGCTTCCAATCAGGTGATTGAAGAAAGGCCCTGTCAAAGTTCCCATGAAGATGTCAATCAGCTCTCTGTCAGTTAAAGAGGGTTGCACCCTACCAGCCAGATCTCTCCATTTTTTAGCGTATCCTTTGAAGCTCTCGTCAGAACCCATGGTCATGTTCTGCAGTTGCACACGAGTTGGTGCAAGATCAGCATTGTACTGATATTGTTTGTAGAAAGCCCTAGCTAAATCCTCCCAGGTGTGGATGCGAGAACTCTCCAATTGATAGAACCACTCAAGTTGAGCCCCTACCAGACTTTCTTGGAAGAAATGGATCCAAAGCTTTGGATCAGTTGCGTATGGTTGAATCTTGCGGACATAAGACTTTAGATGCATCTTAGGGCAAGAAACTCCATCGTACATGGCACAGGTATGGACTTTGAACTTTGGAGGAATGATCAATCCAGGAACTAAACCCAAGTCTCCTAAATCCAGGCCAGGTATTTGTTGGACCTCCATGGCATTGAGGCGATCCTCCAACTGTTTGTACTTGTCATCAACGGGAGGATATTGTTTTTCGGAGTAGTCAGCTTCCTCAATCCCCAAATTGTGGTCTTCTTCAAGACTGGCCCCCTTGTCTTTGAGAAGGAGAGCTCTCAGATCCTCTTGCCCCTTACCCATAGCCAGAAGCATTTGCTGGAATTAAGCGTTTTGAGCTTGGAGATCTTTCACCGTTTGTTCCATATCCATCTTACTGAAATAAACAGTAAGAAGATAAGGAAACTCGTATGGTAGAAACCTGTTATGCAATGATATGTATGATATATATGCAATGTTTTCGAGGATCTCTTGGGGTAAACACAAGAGAATGTTAGAGGTTGAACTTTGATCTTTGATTGGAGAACTTTGCAATGGTGGATGTCTTTCCACGAGAATCAAGCTCACCATGTCAAGTGGGTCATAGCCCCTGATTCAAGTTATTGCACTTGATCTTTGATGGCATTTGTTTAGAGTAGAAAACCTCTTGCCCCTTGGTAGACGTTTGGTTCAACGTGACCCTACATCAAAAGACCCTCGAGATCCTTGAAATGGTTATTGAAAATGCTATGGTATGATGTTATGATGTTATGTACATGTATGCAAAAGCAAGTGAGTGTATATACAGGTAATCATATTCACACAAAGCAAACAAGTCCCTAGTTTTAGGCTTGCATGGGGTTTGTAGGTAAGTACCCTCTTGAAGTTTCGTTGGTTAAGACCTGTCCTATCAAAAGTAACCGAGTTCTAGAGGATCTCAATATCATTGAATACCCTCAATCGGTCATAACTCCAGCATCGCAATCTTTTCTTGCAGCCAGAACCATCGCGAGAGTTTAGCCTCAATGAGTGTAGCATACTGCTACCGTTCTATGGCCAAGTTGGGTCAATTTAGGGTTCTAAGGTCAGTTGGTGCTTAATGACTCCTCAGAAGACCCATATTCTCCTTGTTGCAACACAAGGGATATCGGTACAGACCAAGGTGTCACACCAACGTAGCCACTGCTTCACCCATGTCGGTCTACGCCGGACAGGTCCCTCACAGCTTATGCTACCTAAAGGGTATTCCCCAGATCCGGGTTAGGATCTATGAAACTCCGATGCAAAGCCCACAAATATAAAAGCAAACAAAGCAAGCAATTGAAAATAAGAGTGGTCTAATCCTAAGGTAACCCCACTTTTAAGTATCCCCAGCAGAGTCGCCAGTTCTGTGATACGGTGGGAGAACTGACTTGAGGTTTTGCATTTGTATTTGCACTTGTTCGGTTTAGCAAGAGTCGCCACCGACTTTTTATTTTATCCTAAAGGAAAGGTTAAAAAATCACAGGAAAAACCTTTTGAGATGTTTCGTGGGTTCGGGGGGTAGATTATGAAAAGGGAAGGTATTAGCACCCTTTTCATCCATGGTTATCCATGGGCTCTTAGTTACTTGTTTTAGATCACTTGCCTTTGATTTTTAATTGCTTGAAATGGTGGTGTGTGTGTGTGTTTTGAAAATGTTTTGAAAAAGACGCCTTGTCTAGGCAACCGTTGTAACAATTCTTTACTCGAATGTTTTATAAAGGTGTGTATCTTTTCGAAAAGATGTTTCAAATGTTTTTGAAAGTTTGTTTTGAAAGTGTTTGTGGAGTGGGTTTTGAAAAGTAGGCAAGCGTGTTTTGCAAGTTTGATTCAAGTAACTAAGAGTTGTCTACCCCTTAAATTTACTCAAAGGTTTTTTCTCATGTTTTAACCCTTTTAACAATTTTGTTCCACCATTTTATTTGGTGGACAATCTTGCGTTAGGATGTTAACGGGACAGGCGCGGGTCATCGTATGGACCATGAATGCAATGGTGCCAAGTGTCTTTGGCAATTTGCTTGAAGGGACTTGATCATTTTGATTAGGCAACTTTCGAAAGCGTCATCGAGGGACTATGATCATTTTGTTTTGTTTTGCCAAAGATACTCAACATGCAAGCATGGCCCATTTTGGAAGGCAACGAGTGGGATTACCCTTAGGGGTGCAAGTGTGAATGTGTATTGATTGTCATGCATTTGTCTTGTATTTAGGTTATCTAGCGTTTGATTTTATTTACATACAAACCCTAGGTCTAACCATGGTATAATTGGAAGCGATAAATTGCGGGAATTTAAAGTCTACGCTATTACAAATAAGTATCCGGGAGTGGGGGTACAAATATTTACAAATGGGGATGAGACTTATTAGGAGAGTAGTGTCCAAATATTTACAACCAAATCGAATCAATCACAAATGTAATATAAGATATAGCAATGTATAAGAATAAAGCAATGTAAGTGTGTCAATGTATTTGTGTAAGTGTATGTTTATTTACAAGTGCCAAAAAATGTTAACTTACTAAAAAAAATAAGTATTTATTTGTTTTTGGATATTTGTTGATTATGTACAGACAAGAAAATTTAATAAAAGAAAAGAAAATATTTTAAGTTCTATTTTTTTTATGTATTAATATTAATGTTTTTTAAGTTAATTATGTACAAAGTTTAAAATAAAAAAGTTTTAATAAAAGAAAATTATTTAACTCAAAGTTCTATTCTTATATATTTAAACTAGTAACAAACCCGTGCTATCACACGGGTCTCGTCTGGATTCACATTACATTTATAGATTATTAAATTATTAAGTATGTTACCATGTTTTCAGTTGAGTATATGTCTCATGTAAACCATGTTGGCATTTAACTCCATATTTGTAGCAAGCGTCGGTCCTATCAACAAATCACGTCTGCATGAACAAATAGGAAAAATTATATACTTCTTGAAATACATGGAAAATGTACATACTATATATTTTAATTCAAAATAGATTTTTAATTTGAATCGTAAAGTATAAGATATAAAGTTTACCAACTATCAAAGTGCTTGAAAGACTTCCTTGTACACAACATTAGTAGTAGTAGAACACAGTACATTCTCCTTGTCATGAATTAGGATTTTTAGCCCACTTTTACTCTTAACTCTTGAAATTGCAACATATAATTGACCATGACTAAACACAGGAGTAGGCAAATACAATCCAACACTATCAAGAGATTGACCTTGTGACTTATTAATTGTCATTGCATAGGAGACAATAATCGGAAATTGTCTCCTAATCAACTTGAATGGCCAAGGTGAATCAGAAGGTGACATAGACATTCGTGGAATGTAAAAAATGTTACCTATGTTCTTTCCAGACATGATTTTTGCCTCAATGACATGATTTGCAAATCTTGTAACAATTAATCTTGTTCCGTTGCACAACCCATCGGCTTGGTCCAAATTTCTCATTAGCATAATAGGTGTACCAACCTTCAATTTGATCCTATGATTGGGAAGCCCTGACGTTCTTAATTACCTGAGAAATTCAGGAGTTAGAACTTCATATGCTTCAGTATAACTTGAATCCGTTCTATCAATGGAATCAAAACTCAAATACTCTTTCTCTTCTCCTAAAAAAAAGTTTAAAAGCAAAACATAAATAAATTAGTAAAACTATGTTCTTAAATATATATATATATATATATATATATATATATATTTATATATATATATATATATATATATATATATATATATATATATATATATATATATATATATATATATATATATATATATATATATATATATATATATATATATATATATATATATATATTATGAATGTAATAATACAGTAAATATAAAATACATGTACCTGGTATCAAGTCTAATACATAATGATTGATTTTGTCCACAACTTCAATGGTTGAAACAAGAATAGCCTTTCCTTGTAAGAATTCAACATCTTGATATTTTTCCAACAAATTGGGATATGTGTTTTCAATAATAGCTCTTATAGGATCATCAAAATTTGATATTAATAGCTCTTGAGGAATTTCAATATCAACCAAACCATCATTGGGTTCACAAATCTTACCATCACCCACATTTAAAATCCATTTTGAAAATTCCGCTAGTTCATTAGAACTTGTGTTGTCTCTTCCCTCTTGAAGTCTCATATTTTTTAATAGTGTTAAAACCTGGCAATAATCCCATACATAAGATGAACTAATTGATGCATGAACAATATCATAACGCCCAGCTCTTGGAACAACAGGAAGAATCTGTCTAAAATCTCCTCCAAATACAACAACTTTTCCACCAAAAATAGTATTCTCAACACCCTTTTTGCTCATTACATCTTTAAGGGTTTTATCCAATGCTTCGAAGCAGTTCTTGTGAGACATAGGTGCCTCATCCCATATTATCACATCCGTTGCTTCAAATAATTGAGAATGTTCGGTGTCTTTGTCGATGTTGCAAGTTGAGTTGTCAAGCGTTGGCACAGGTATTTTGAACTTTGAGTGTGCTGTTCTTCCACCCGGCAATAATAATGAAGCTATCCCACTTGAAGCAACAGTAAGAACAATTTTTTTTTGAGAACGAAGTGCACTTGATAGTGTTCTCCACATGAAAGTTTTACCAGTCCCTCCGTAACCATGCAAGAAAAATACCCCTCCACTCTGTTTGTTAACAGCATCCATGATTTTCTCAAATATCAAACGTTGTTCATCTATAAAATACAAACCAAGAATTATAAGTGCAAGGACAATAAAAATCATTTTTGTAATTCATAGTATAAAGAAAATAAATCACCTATAAGGGCATGAAAAAGTTCTTGGAATTTCTGTTTCTCGGTATCGGCATCGTAATTAAGTTCGTCATAAATAAGCCTATTGCCAACATGTTTTGTGATGTATGAATCTGGATACGGCATACATTTAAATTCATGCAAACTTCTTCGATTCGATTGCATCATGTTCTCAATCTCAATTAGTGTGAGATTCTTTAACTCATTGTCCGATAGCTGCAATTCTGTTAAAAAAATTTCATTAGTTTTCTATATAATTACATATGTATGATGCAACTGCTGTCGTGATGTTGAAATACATTGAACATAAATCAAACAGTTGATGTTACGGCTGCGTGAAATTAAATGGAACCAAAGACATTGTTGCAGCTGCAAGTTAAGAAAATAACTTACATACATGACAAATGACAAATATGAAAATGTTTCTTACGTAAACGGACATACCTTATGAAACATATTAAATAAGGGACATATGGATGAAGAATAATTATATTTTAAAGTAAGTTCATATCATTATATTTTGTAATAAAAAAAGATACAACTTGCATTCGGAAAATAATATTTGTTGACTTAAAAAAGTTTAATAAAGTGTTCATACCTCTTCTATTTGTTTTTTGCCTTTGTTGGTAGAGGATACCATCAGATAACGTCCTCCAAGTTTTTTCCCAAACATGTCGTGGTTTATTGACAGTACCGGATAGTAACATAGTGACAAATAACTTTCGTAAAAAATGCCCGGAACCCCAATTCTTTGCTTCGTCGATGGCTGCAACATATTCCTTGTCATCGTTAAGAAAGCCCATTTCGAAGCATGCATCCCTAAAAGAATCCTGAACTTTTCCACCCACAAATTTTATATCCTCATAGCAAGTTGGACCTTTGACGACTGTTAGCATCATTCTCAAGAAATATAACTCACCCGTACTTGGAGGGACCCAAATAAGTCTGCCAATTGTATTTCCTCTTTTACGCGGTCTCCATCGACGGTATCTTTTATCATAAACAAATTTGGAAAGAAATTGTGAGTACGTCAAATTCTTTGCCTCTGGGTATGCTTTGTTTGCTTCCATCCATGCCGTAAACATAGATTCTTTCACAGTTGGTTTGTCAAGCACCTCATCTATCAATTCATAATCGGTATAATAAACAGAGTTGTCTCCTTCAAGACGAAAGAACAACCTTTCAACTGCGGGTGATCTACCATGAATAGGAAATGAAAAAAGTCTCCAACATGCCTCACTTGGTGAGATATATCTGCAATCAAGATATTGCTTGATTTTGTCAACCATTCTGACCGAGGGAGATCCATCACCGTCGGTTTGGACAACAGCAACAGTAATTCTATCATACCCCTTGTTAATATACTTAAATAAGTATTTAACTGAATTACTTTGATTACACCACTCCATATTGATGTGTGCTTGGAATTTCTTCAACAAATATGGATTGTAAGGAACTACATATCTGTTATCAAGTTGAACGTGTTTTTTCAGCACTGTATTACCAGTTTCTCTTCTTCGGTACACGGGATATCCATCCTGATCAACAATGGTTTCGGTTTGATATTTCTTTGGAAAGTATTTTGAGCACTTTCCATTTTTCATGCAAGTTGAATTCGCATTTGCTAAACCACATGGGCCATGAATCATATGTGTCTTGACCAAATGGTAGAGTTGCCTATCATCTTCTTCCGTTGGTATCTCTGCTGAAATGATCTTGTTTATATCATCTGGAGTCGGATACTTGCTTGAAGGATGCAAGAATAATAGTATATGGGCGTGTGGTAAACCCCGCTTTTGGAATTCAATGGTGTATATATCTGAAATTAAGTAAGTTTAAACTTAGTAAAATGATGCATATTACATATTTAATAAGATTAATGTCAAAAAATATAACTCGACTGAAAGGGTATTAAATTGACTTACATGCAATCACTCTCCCTAACACGTGCTTTTTTGTTAGATCACACAACAACTCATCGAACTTAATTTTGAAGACTCTTGAGATGATATCTGGACGGTCTTGAGAATTCAAGTTAATTTTGCTAAGCAACCTTTGGATTTCAGGCTAGTTGGGATTGTAAGTAAATGTGATAAAAAGATCTGGAAATCCAACTTGGCTACAAATTGCCATTCCATCAAAATAGAGTTGTTCCATAAACCTCCGACTTCCAACATAAGTTGAAGGTAAAACCACTCTTTTACCTTTGTTTGATCCTTGAGTGTTTGCATTCTGTTCAGATGAGCTCAAATTGCAATATTTAGAAACACGCAGCTTTTTCTGATGTTTTCGAATATAATTCAATCTTTGTGACTCCACCATAGTAAATCCATCAACCAAAAATTGTTGAAACAACCTTCTTGACCGCAATATAGTTTGTGCCTCGTTATGTCTGCATTGAATCCTAAAAGCAAGCCATTCTCTAATGGTAAGCTTATTCCTCTTCATTTTTTTTTGGTATTAGTTTCTCTAAGAAGAACTCCAAGTCTAAAACCATCTTCCCCATAAGGAAACAAAAGTGGATATTGATATGCCAGATAACTTGAATGAAACTCACTTATTCTTTTTAGCCTTCCGCTCTTTCTTTCAAGAAGAATATCCCTCTTAGAACCCGTATCAACATCACCAACTATTAGGGCGGCTACCTCCGAAACAGTAGGTTGGTTATAAATCCTTCCATCTGTTGATCTATCAGATATTAGCTTAAGCTTGAGATCAGGCAAAGGACAATCCTTTAATCTATCTGCTGCCATCCTAAAAGATTTGGCATGTGTGTTGAACTCATCTAACATGTCCTTCAATCTACTAATTGTTTCTGGAATAATATTGGGGTTGTTCCTGCATATAAAAGGAAATACTATGATGCAGCAATGAAAAATATTTAATATGTTGTAAAGAAAACAAAGTTTGGTAAAATTACCCAATTCCTTTAATTCTATGTTGAATCTCATTATCGGTGTCGTAAACATACAGTTGAGCAAATTTTGGAGATTGTCCAGTTAAAGGTAACATGCTCCCAATTCGATGGCAAGTCTGTCCATGAATTCTTATGTTAGGTGGTCCACTTCCAGCTAAAAATTTGTTGTCGAATTTCATTCCTGGAGACGTAAAAGCAAACATCATGTTGTACATTCTACAAAATTGTTGATAATTTCGACTGTCTATCTCGCTATTATCAAACAAAAGACATTATAGTAATAGTGGTGGTGTTTTCAGAAGTGGCAACACAACTTTCCCCTTTCCACAACATAGTTGAAACTTAGGAACTGCACTATGTTTTCGCTTGTCAGTTTTTTCTTGATACCACATAAGTGCCCCACATTGTGTGCATTCAACTATAGGATCACCAATATCAGAATAACCTATTTAAATGAAACGTAGTTGAGCAATTGGTTTATATTAAATAATAAAATTATAACTAAAATCGTTCATATTAAATAATAAAATTATAACTAAAATCCACATTAAATCATAGCAGGTATCAAAGTGCAACATGTAATGGACAACGTCAAATTGATATGTATAATGAATTTAAAGAAGAAATAAAGTTGGTTTTAATGATAAATATCAATATTTAAAGAATCAAATGATGTAGAATTGGAGTCATAGACATCTTCGTCATCATAGCTGGAACTTGAGTCATAATTTGCATCTGCGGCATTGAATTCACATGAGCTATCACTGAGAGAATCATCTGTTACCGTCTCATCACCAGAGTAATCACTCTCAATGTTAACATCTGGAGTTGAAGTGAATGTAGTGGGTTCTTGTATAGGAATATTGCTTGTGGATGAAAAAGCCAGATTATGATTCTCATTTCCAAAATAATTGAAGAGTTTGACCGTCATGGATTGAATAACACCTACATTCAACTGTTTTTTTGATTTATGAACATAACTACTTGGATGTTCATGAGGTTCCATATTTCTTTGATTAGAAAATGAGGAAGTTATATCAGAAAGAGGTGTAACAGTCAACTGTTTTTTTTATTTTTGAATAGAACAACTTGGCGGTGCATGAGGTTTTATGTTTCTTTGGTTAGAACATGAGGAAGCTATATCAGAAAATGGTGTTTTGAAATGCGAAAAGGATGGAGAATTTATCCTGAAAGGACCCCCACTGTTATTGCTAAGGTTGTTATGAAGTTTGTAAGATTAGGGCATCTTACCTTCCATAATACTTTTCCTCCGCTGTCGTGCTGAAGCAGCCAGTTGATTTGTAGAAACAATATTGAAACTCTTCATTGTACTTGAGTTGCTTGATGCAGATGCTGGTGAAGGTGAACTCATATTTCTTTCATTAAAGATTGATGAAGTTAAATCAGATAGTGGTGTTCTGATATTAACCATGGTTGGAACATAATACCTTTGAGAGTTTTCAATGGGATTGATTGTGTTTTCATCCGTTCTTCCTTTTTTCAATCTTTTATCTTTAAGAATCTGCTTCCTTTTACGTCTTGCCATTGCTGCAACTTGTGGTTCCATAGTGTTGGTTAGGTGATGCAAAAATGAATGGGTAGAAAATCACTTTGATTGTATGGTTGTCATTCAATTTTTTTTTGTTAACCACATAAAATGATTGTAGACATAAAATGAATAAAGTTTTTGGTTATATGATAATAAATATAATTGTTAATACAACATTCACGGTTCCAAGATTTTGAAGTAAAATACTGAAGTCAACAGAATACTAAGTGATTATTTTTGTGAACCATTTTAATTATTAATAATAATAATTAATAATAATAATTAATAATAATAATAGTGTTAAGTATTATTTCAAAATTTAATTAAAAATGTTATAATTATGGACAATCAAGTACCAATAAGAAAAGGTAACTTTCCAGATTCTAACCATTCTGCCAATTAATCTTGAATTGAAAAGAAAAGCAATGGTCAGAAAAAATCATTATAGTTTCACTTTGGAAACCGAAAATGAAGTGCATCATGAATAGTAACTACTCAAGCATGCATTTGATAGGCTTGAAACGTTTTTTGATATAGCCATACCATATTGATTGTATCTCACTCCAAAATCAAATTAAATATCGTGTATTAGTGATATATATTAAATTTATTATCTTAATGTCTAACTAATTAAAATGAATTTATTATTGTCAATCAAAAATTATAATATTAAATAATAATATAATATTATTATTATATACGGGAAAAAGAATAAATTAAATCTAAGAATATCGGAAAATTTATTATAATATTAAATAATAATTTAACATTTATTATTACAATGAATCATATATAATATTTCAAAATTATGTATTTATTTCTTATGTTTTATTATATTCGATTTGTAATAAATATTTTTCAGTTTATTGCGAATTTTCAATAATTAAATATTAATGATATTATATAAAATTAATTTCATGAAATAAATTTATTTAATAAAGTGTTATATAAATATTTAATACATTATATTATACTATTAATTTATATAAAATGATATTAACTTATTCCTGTTTATAAAATTATTGTAACTTTTTTCCGATTTATAAGCATGTTGAATTCGTGTCCATTATTAAAATATATGTAATTTACTATTATTGATATAAATAATTTTATAAATAGTTTAATTTATTAAATTTATAAAATTATTTGTAATTTATTCACCTTTATAAAATTAATTATAAATTATTTAATTTATTAAAATGATTGTATCAATAATTTTTTATTTTATCATAAATTTTTATGATTATCATTTATCATTAAATTTTCATGATTACCATTTAATATTTTTTTATCATGATTACAATTATAAAGTTAATTTGAAAAGATTATGATATATTTTAGTTATTTCATAAACTTAAAAAAATTATCAAATCTAAATTGATTTTGTTTTGTTTTATTAACCTTTTTATAGAAATTGAAATAATTTATTTTAGGTCAAATAACGATCTAAATAATTACAAAATAATATTTATTCTTACATTTATAGAATGATAAATTAAATATTTAAGATAAACATTAGAGTTCTTATTTACTTTATCTTTTATATATTTATAATATACTTTTTTTGTTAATTTTATTAACAATATATTTATAGTTAACAATACATCCTTTAAACTACGTTATTTTTTTTCAAGAATATAAATGTAACCTTTCAAAAAATATACACAAATATATTTAGAAGTCGGTAGAAAATTTTATTGGTTAAATTATAATTCCATTCAAAATTTATTGATCATAAATTTTTGAAATCAAATCATGCATAAAAATAAAATGTATTAATGTGACCATTCAAAATATTTTCTATATATAATAAAAATAAATAATATTAATACCTCCATTCAAAAGATATATTTGTAAAGTTTTGATTTAATTTTTTTTATATCTTTATATATTCTAATGTATATAATATTCCTACAATATGAAACAGTATCAAACCTATAATATTAAAAGAGAATTCAAATTTTATTGATCATAATATTTTATGGAATCAAATCATATATAAAAATTAAATATATTTATGTCACCATTCAAAATAATTTTCATATAAGTATAATAAAAATAAATGATAATAATGTCTCCATTCAAAAGATATATTGGTAAAGTATCCAATTAAATGGTACTCCAATATTTGATTAAAAAATTGTAATATTTGTTTTTAATATTGTATAAAAATATATTAATTAGTCGTACTTTAAAAAAATAAATCATAAATATTTTATTAAAAATTGTAATATTTGTTTCAAAAGTTATAGCAATTAAAAATAAAAAAATGGAGAATGAAGAAGATTGAGGAGTGAAAGAGTAAGGGTTTAGAATGACTATATATAGAGTTTAGAATGCATGGGAAGTTGTGATATCTTGGAATATCAAAATAATCCATTCTAATTCCAATAATATACATTTAATCTTGTAGTGTAATGATAAATAGTGGGTATTTTTAAATCATGCAATGAATAATATTCCATTTAATTATAATAGATCTAATTTGGCCATTCCAATTCCTTCCTTATTAACCGTGAGTCAAACATTAGAATTCAAATTCTGTAAAAAAAAAACATTGGAATTCAAATATAAATAAATTAACCCTGAATGAAACATTGGAATTGGAATTCAAATATAAATAAAATTAAAATATAAATAAAATAAATTAATAAATCAAATAAATAAAAAATAGTGTAAAATTATGATAGATTGACATGTCAGCAAAATTAAATGCCAAATGAATATGGTAACAACATAGTGTTGATTAGTCTATTATACCCTTGGAATAAGAAAAGTTATAACATCTAATCAAAAGGTTAGACTTGGAATTTCCAGGTACTTTACTTTTAATAGATTGATAATAGATTATAATAACTAAAAAAAAGTAATTAATGAACATTTTATATCACAGAGTTAATTTATTATATACAAAAGAATTAGGTTATAAAGTAAAATAAAATTGAGAGATATTAGTTTTAAAGGAAAATAAAAGCTTTTAGTTTGAATGAAATAAAAATAAAGAAAAGAGTTAGATGGGCTGCAAAGAAGAAGGGGTGGCCCAAAATGAATAAACAGAATAATGAAAAGGGGGGTGCATTCTGGATTTTAATGGGCTTAGGCGCGCTGAAAGGTGAACCGGCCCAATGCTTGACACAATATTTTTTTCAAGGGTTCAATGTTTTGTTTTCATTTGGGAACTAGGGTTTGTGAGTTACAGCGCCGTTCCCTTCATTTTTGCTTCGTCTTCATCCTTCTCACGCCCTAGCCTCTGAACGCCTCTCCGTCTATGGCCGTCAAGCGCAACTTCCACTTCTTCTCCCTCCATGGGTTGTTCAAGTAGTGACAAGCAAAGGTAGGAAATTTCCCATTTACATCTCTTGCTTTAGTTCGTGCATGTTCTGATTATTATTTTTGTTATTTGTCTCGTGAGGTTTTTTTAAAGAAAGGAGAGAAATTTATACCTTTTGGAGACGGATGAGGAGGCGGACCGGAGGTGCTTCAGGCGGCCGGAGGCGGAGAGATATGATGCGCTGGCTCTGTGGAGACCTGGTATTTATCCTTGCTTTTATGGTTTGATGATGAAACGCCTAAAAACCTTTTGCCTATCACTTCTTTCCTCTTCTTCTGCTTTTTTGCCTCGCCTTTTGAATAGCTTGCTTGCTTGTATGCTTATTTTTCCTCTCCGTCTGTTTGCCTGATATGCTGAGTTGCCTTGAAATGGTTGATATATTTTCCTCTCTGATATGCTTCTGAGTGATGGCCTTGATGATGTTTATGATTCTGAATATGTTGTTGCTACCCCTATGATGAGCCCAGCTCTGAGGGCTTTATGATTTTGAACGCTTTTTTGGACAAAGGCTTAAGGCTAGATACTTGACAGTTTGTTGGTAAACTTGTTTGATGGCCTTTTCTGGTTTAAGATTGGGTGTGGCTTCTGTTTGGGGCCTGATAGGCTTGAACAGGTTTAGGCTTATGCTGTTTAGAGGCAGGTTAAGGCTTTTGACAGGTTGGGTTTGAAGCAAGTAAGGCTTGAAGCTTGATGTTCTGGTTGAGGGCAGTAACAGGTTCGAGCAATTTAGGCTTGTGATATGAGTTTGTGTTTGACAAAGGAGGCAGGCTGTTGAAACAGGGCATGGGCTTGCGTTTATACCTTATGCAGGTTTTGGCTTGAAAGGCTTATGCAGGTTGGTGGTTTAGGACAGGTGAAGGCTTTGAATGATTACAGGCTTGGGCTTGAAGCTTGATGCTTCAGGTTTGCCTGAAGCAGGTTAAAGGCTTAAGGCTTTGAATGCAGGTTTAAGCTTCTGGTTGTTTGAAGTTTTTGGAGGCAGCTCTGTATCTTTTGTTGATACAGTTTTGTGGTGTATTTGCTTTGTGTTATTTCTGCCTCCTCTCTCTATGTGCTCTGATACATCCTGTTTATATCTTCTTTTTAGCCTTTAGCCTGCTGTACTGTAAGCTCCTTTCTTCTCTCCTTCTCTCTCCAGATTAAAGAAAGCATTTTTATTGCTTAATTTTGTCTTTTCTGAAAAAGCAATTGGCCTAGGGAGATGATGTATCTGAACATTATTTGCCTTTGTCCCTTTCCTCTGCATATTTTCCATATTTCTTGCATACTTTGTGTACTTTATTGACAACTTTTTGGAGTTTGATATCTTTTGGCATCCTTGGACAATTTTTGACAGCTTTTGGCTTAGTTTGAAATTGTGATTCAGTTTGCCTTTATACTTGTACATGCTGTTTGGAAACTTTGGTTGACAATTTTTGGATTTATGCAGTATGTTTGACAAACTTTGAATTTGTGCAATTTGTAAACTTGTGCATTTCATACTTTAATTGCAAGCATACTTCTATCCCTCTTTGTGAACCAAGAGAAATCTTGTGATTTGCAGAGAGGGCAAACTGATTCCGGCCAGTCGCTTTTAATGATGATTTTTGAATTAACTGTCCGCTTTTAATTTCATTTCATCTGCTTTTGACTTTTTCTTTTTCTTCGTTTTGCAGATAAAAATCAATGGAGCAAAAGAGGAGTAGCGGTAGAAGATGAAGATTTAGGAAATTTTAGGATGCAATTTTATTTTCCTTTTAATCATTGTAACATTATTATTGTAAATACTTTGTAAATAATTACTGTATTTAAATAACAATTGTACAAATAATTAAAGATAAATAAAAAGTCTTTTTATTGACATTCCTTTTTAATTCTTCTTCAAATGTTTATTTAATTGTTTATAATTCTTAAATTATAATAAAACGGAAATAAATTCCAATTATTCTAACTTAGAATAAATAAACAATTGATAAACACTGTGGTCTCAGCATCAATCAATAATAAACCCGACGCTCCAAATATCCAAAGCAATGCACAGTTAATCAAACAAAACATCCACATGCCTTTTTTGATTTACTGATTCAATCAAACACTGCAAGCTCCCAATCAGAAACCTCAGTCCATATTCCAAAGTAAATTGAAAAGCACTGATAGAATTAATTCTTTCTGAGAAATATGCGCACAAAACCCTGATTTTTGACTTTACACCAAAGAAACGCCTGTCTGATCAAATCCTGAGCCAAAATCAACCAAACCCTAATAATTTGTTTGAACTGTATCAAAAGTCCATGAAAACCCTAATTTGGCTATACTGACAAGAAAAATTCTGTTTGACTGATTCTTGACAAATCTTGGAGAATATGGGAGGGCAAATTTTGGGGTACAACAGTCATCAACCGTTGTGACCATCTTAAGCCTTGCTCATTCTTCAAAACAGATTGTGGAAGGTGAGAAATAAACCACCTAGCAAGGAGAGGAGTACATCACATGAGAACACCTCTCTTTCTCATTGTTCGTGTGTAAAATGAGTGGAGAATGTCCCCGAGCAATGTAGGTATGGGATTCCTGGATAGGAAAATCTTGACAGCATTGACATCTATAAGTTGGTCAGGATTTGGGAACAGGACCAACCCATAAATGAGGAGTGCCACAATTTCTTAAAAGGCTTGTATATCCAAAGAATTCCAACACTCTTGTGCCTTCTCAAACAAGAACTTTGCCAAGAAGCCCTTGATACCACTTCTAATCTCCCAATGCCCCTTGATGTCAGATGGTTGCAAGTGTAGTGCTTGAGCAACATCTTCAGGCTTTGGTTCTTTTTCCGTACCGTTGTAGGGTAGTTGATTAAGAATAGGACTTCTCAGGAGTTGAGAAAATTCCTCCAAAGTAGGCACCAATTGGTAGTCGGGGAATGTGAAACAGTGGTGAAGGGGGTCAAAGAATTGGAACAACACTTTCACCATGTCTTCTTCAATGTTGGTGTTGACTAGGTTGAGCAGTCTACCATGTCTTTCACTGAAGAGAGAGCTTTCTGGAATTCTGGATGTGAGCTCCTTGAGTTGAGGAGGGATTCTCACAAGGTTGACTTGGATAGTTTTCCTGCGAAGAATTTCCATGACCTACAAAACAAGAACAAAGATGAAAATCCAAACCCTTGAAATGGTTAGTGGATGCATATGATGCTTTATGATGTTCATGATGTATGCACAAACATATGTACAAGCAAGTCACACAAAACCCTAGTTTCAGGCTTGCATGAGGTTTCATAGGTAAGTACCCTCTTGAGTGAAGTTGGCTTAAAAACCTGTCCTATAAATAGTAACCGGGTTCTAAGGAGCTCAATATCATTGAATTGTTTTCTATGTTCATTGTTTTGGTTTAGCCACTTAACTAGCGACCAAAATATTCCAAGAAAACAACCCTCAATGAGTGTAGTATCGAGTATCTACCAACTTCGAACTGCACCAAAGCCGGTCATCTCACTACCCCTAATAAAAGGCCAAGATGGTCAAGTAAGGTTCTAGGTCATTAGTGTTTAGTGACATCACTCAGCGGCCCCGTACTCTCCTTGATTGAACTCAAGGGTTACCGGTACTCACAAATATGTCTCACTAATATAGCTATTGCTTCAACCGTGTCGGTATACCCCGCACAGTTTCCACAACATATTGCTATCTATGAATGTTTCCCCAAATCCGGGTGTAGGATTTCAAGCCAAAACAAGAGAATCAAAATGTAAAGCAATCAAAACAAACAATTAGTCATGCAAAAGGGTGATCTAAGCCCTAAGGTTACTCCACTTTTAAAGTAGTCCCCAGCAGAGTCGCCAGTTCTGTGATACGGTGGGAGAACTGACTTGAAGTTTTGTGTTTGTTTTTGCAAATGTTTCGGTTTAGCAAGAGTCGCCACCGACTTTTTATTTTATCCTAAGGAAAGGTTAAAAATCACAGCAAAAACCTTTGAGATGTTTTCTTGGGTTCGGGGAGTAGATTATAGAAAGGGAAGGTATTAGCACCCTTTCTATCCATGGTTATCCATGGGCTCTTAGTTACTTGCTTAGATCACTTGCCTTGCATTTTCAATTGTTTGAAATGGTGCTTTTTGTGTGATTTTTGAAAGAGGTTTTGAAAAGAGGCCATTTGTTGTGGCAACCTTTGTAATGATCCATGTTTTGAATGTATACAGAGGTGTATTTGTATTTTGAAAAGTTTTCAATATTTTGAAAGTTGTTTTTGAAATTGTGTTGTGGAGTGTTTTTTGAAAAATGGCAAGGATTTGTTTTGCAAGTTGGTCAAGTAACCGAGAGCTATCTACCCTAAATTTCTCAAAGACCTTTCCTATGTTTTAACCCTTTTAACAGTATTGTTCCACCATTGTATTTGGTGGACAATCTTGTGTTAGGATGTTAACAGGACGGGCGCGGGTCATCGTTTAGACCATGAATGCAATAGTGTTAAGTATCTTTGGCATTTTTCTTAAGGGACTTGATCATTCTTGTTTAGGCAACTTGATAGCGTCATCGAGGGACTATGATCATTTGATTTGTTTTTGTTTTGCCAAAGATACTCAACATGCAACATGGCCCATTTTTGAAGGCAACAAGTGGAGTAACCCTAAGGGTGCAAGTGTGATTGGTGTTGTCCATTTTCATGCTTTTTTGTCTTTGTATTAGTCAAGCTATTTGTTGGTTGATTTGCATACAAACCCTAAGTCTATCATGGCATAATTTGAAAGCTTTTAAATGTGGAAATTTAAAGTCCTAAATTATTACAACATAATTATGGGGATGGGGGTACAAATGTTTGAATGGGGGGATATTTAGCAAGAAATTAAATCTAAAACTATTACATCCATATTGAATATACAAATATTAAATTGTACAATATTTAAACAAATATAATAAACATGCAAAATGTATTATGCACAAAAAGGATTTTTTTATGTATGAGAAAGTATTTTTCAATGTGAAATATAAACAAAATAAAAAGGTCAATTTTTGGTGATTTTTATTGTCTTAAGGCTAAACCCTAATTTTTTGAATAAACATTATTATTTATTGAGTATATATAAAATAAATTAATTTATGCACAAAATAAAAAGTATATGGCTAAAAAGGTATTTTTGATGTCATATATTAATAAAAATAAAAATGTATTATTTCTATATTTTTGTCCTAAATATCTAATAAAATATACAAGTATTCATATTATATATTAAATACACTAAATATATATATCAAAATAAAATATTAATTATTTACAAAAGTGTATATTTTTAGAAAATGTTTTCAAAATGTAAACAAAAAATAATAACTAAAAAAAATATATTTTTTGTATTATTTTTTGGTGTTTTAAATAAAAAGGAAATATATTTGTTTATATATATATGCTAAATAAAACAAATAAATGCCAAATAAATGCAAAAATGGATGGAAAAATATTTTTAATGTTTTTAATGTTTTGACAAAAAATATCAAGTCAGAAGAAAAAATAAAAAAGTCAAAAATAATGGATATTTCACACAATGGGCCAGGGGGGTGTAAATGGAAAAAAGGGGTGTGAACAGCAAGGATAGCTCAGGCCCAGCCCAAGCCATCATCATCTTCCTCCAGCTTCTGTCAAACGCGCGCTTCTTTGTTCAAAATACAAACTCCTGATTCTTTGATTTTTAGCAAAAACTCATAACACAAACAATGTAGAGCATTAAATCACGATTCCAAATATGTAAGAAACTTAACCTAACTCTAAGAAACCAGGGAGAATTTCTCCATCCCCAATTTCTGACCTAATTTTTCTTCAATGTTCATGGCCAAAATTCTCACAGCATACTCAATATAGATGAAAAGTAAGTATATAGATGGCTTCAGGGCTATGAGGAGAACATGTTTCATTCACAAGCCTAAGCCTAACTCTTCCTATATTGAGAGATAGAAGTTCATGTTTTTACCTGTTTCATCTTGAGTCGTGTACAGCAATGGAGGTATCTTCAATGGAGTTTGAGCTTTGGTACAGCTTGCCTGAAGTCCAAGGACGCTTCTCCTATGCTTGGCTTGCTCTGAAACTGCCTGTATCGTGCTATGGAAGTCCACCTGCACAACTTGAAAATATAAATGGCAAACGTGGTTATGGGTGTTACAGCTTGAGTTCAATTCTTGGGATAGCTTCAGTGGATGATATGGAACATGTTTGAACTCTTTTTGGCCAAAGTGCACGAGTGGAAAGGTTTGTGGAAGTCAAGTTGCAGAACTTGCTCTGTTTCTGCAGCAAGAGGGTATTTTTGTGTATGGGGAGGTATTGAGGATGAAGGACTCGTGTTTTAGGTCAGTTAGGGAGTGTGAAAGATGTTTGCAAAGTTTGCTTTGGCTGGTTTTTACAGGAATGAGAGATTGGAGTTGTTTTGCAATCTTGCTTGTTTTTGAAGTAAGTAAACTCAAGTCCTTATGCAGACCTGTATATCCTCTCTATCTATGCTGCACTTCTTGTTCTTGATCAGAGTGATTTGTGTACAAATGCTAGCCTCAAAGATCTGGCCCATGCCTCTTGGATTTTGAATTTGACATAAAGCACTACTTTACAAAAATGGCAAAGTTGCTTTTTCTAATTATGGATTAGTTCTTTGTGTAATGACTAAATGCACAAAACAAAGCTTGAACACAAAGGTTAGGCATTTAATTATGGAGTGCAAACTTGGTTTAGAGGCCTGCAAACAAGTTCCAAGCATGCTGATTTGAAAATGAGACTTGTATGAACATGCCTTTGGTTATGAACAAAAGTGAATTTTGCCCAACTTTGCAAATTCGATTCTCCCTAACCACAAGGATGTTTGAGAAGTTATTGGACAATTTGGAAAGCTTGGAATGTGTACTACAATCCATCTTTGTAATGCAAATTAAAACTCCAAGTGGAAGCATGTGAAAAATGGCCAAGAAGTTGGACAAAAATCCTGCCTAGAATAGGTCAAAATTTCTCTAAGTTAAAAATGTTTTTGCACCCTTGTTCCAAAAATCATAACTTTAGCTACAAGCTTCCTTTGAGAAAACTTTGTGAATCAAAGTTGTAGATTTTGCAATGGAATACAACTTTCATGTTTTGAGTTTTGTTTGAATCCATTTGTATCTTGATGAAAAAATGGGACAAAGTTAGGGAAAAATAAGGGAATTTCATAACTTAGATTTCTTGATGAACAAGTTTCATAATTTGACATGTCTTGATGAAAAATGAATCTTGGCACTTGATTTTGACCAAAAAGTCAAAGTTTGACTTTTCAGTATACAGTCAAATTTTGATCAGTTGACTGGAAAATTCATCTGTCAATCCTATGCATTTGGGATCTTTTGAACTTGTTGAATGTGTCAAGATAATTCCATTGAGTTATTGAGTCCATATGTGAGCTTGGTTTGCCATTGGTTAGGTCAAACAATCAAAAATTGCCTTTGTGCAGTCAAAACCCTAAAAATGACCATTTTGCCCTTTTGGTGATCTGATCAAATTTCTTGTGGAATTGTGATCCAAACTTGATCAAATGGTTCATATGAGTTCATTATGTTGATGTGGGTCAAATTTCATGAGGTTTGACTGTCAATTGGCCACAGTTGACTTTTTCCCCAATACAGTTGATTTCTAGGTCAACTGTCCAATTGACTGGGCAAAGATTGGAATCAAGGCTTGAAACTTGGTATGGATAAACTTGTGAGTACAACATGAAGCATGAAAGTCACTTTGGGCATTTTAGGTCAAAACATCTTTGTGCAAACTCAAACCCTAATTTGGGTCAACAGTGCAAGGAGGGGTCTTGAGCAGGGCAAACCCTAACTTGATCCTGAGCTCCAAGAGTCTTGTGATGAGAAAGTGTTGATGAGAAGGGAGGGAAAATTTTAGGGTACAACACTTACTATCATGACATCATGACATCATAACATTGCATACATCTTGCATAAGGACTAACCTATTTCAAAGACAGGAGGGATTCATCTTTGCTCTGTTTTATAGGTCATCATGATGCCCATGCGTAAGAATACCATCCGGATCAACTTTGTCCAAGTACCTACCTTGCTTAAAGAGTTGGTTGCCAAGATGCCTGACACTACTTCCTTCATCAGGAGGCATGGTTCTCTTCTCAGTTTGGTCACCTCCAAATTGGACGAGCTGGTTCCTTTTCAAGACTCTTTTCAAGACTTCCAGCTGGTTCCTACCCTAGAAGGGTTCTCTGAACTGCTCGATATCTCTGTTCTGGAGTAGACTCCGTTTACTGGTTGGGAGAAGACTCTTAGGCCTGAAGAAATTGCTGCAGCCCTTCATTTGACTAAAGAAGAGGTAATGGCTAATTGGGAGACTAGGAGCGGAGCTAAGGTCTTTTTGACTAAGTTCTTGGTTGGCAAGGCTAACTACTTCTGGGATAGCCTAGACTTCAAAGCGCTCGAGGATATTCTGGCTCTTTTGATTTATGGATTGGTACTGTTTCTGAATCCTGACACTTTTGTTGATGTGAATGCTATAAAGATCTTCATCTCTCAGAACCTTGTACCCACTCTCTTGGGTGACATTCTTCATCAGCTCTATGCTCGTACTGCTCGAAAGCGGGGAACCTTGATGTGCTGTGCTCCTTTATTGTCGAGGTGGTTTATTTCGCACCTTCCCAAGTCAGTGCTAAAGAACAAAGAAGGAATGGGCTGGGCTTATAGGGTGATGTATCTTTCTCATAATGACATTATCTGGACTCTCAAAGGTATGGATGAGGTGACTATCATTGATCGCTGTGGAGAGTATCCCAATGTTCCCCTTCTAGGAACCCATGGAGGAATTTCTTACAACCCATGCTTATCTCTCCATCAGTTTGGAAGAGCCAGAAGAGAAGGACCTCACGAGATGCTAATGCCTCATATCATCTTTGATTTTCAAGGGGATAGCGACGAGCAACGTCGTAGATTCATAAGGGCTTGGGACAGAGTTCACCAATCAGATCCACATGAGTTGGGTCCAAAGACTTCTCTGCCAATGGAGCCTTATCTCAGATGGGTCTGCATCCGTGCCCAAAAGTTGGGTATGCCTTATGAAGCTGTCCGGCCTGTCACTCTTGAAGTTGCTAATGAAGAAGGGGTTCTTCCAACCATTCTCCATCCTTATATGCCCACTGACATTGGGGCACTGAAGAGATCTTGGATGCAACTGCGGGAAGAACGGGATTCTTATCGGGAGAAGTTCAACGAGCAGGAGCAGAAGATCCAGAGGTTGACTAGGCAGTTAGAGAATGAGCGGATTCTCAACGATTATGTCCGCACTGATAAGAAGAGACCATGGGAGCATTGATGGACCTTTGATGATTTCCTTTCCAGTTTTTTGTTTACTTTTCAGTATTTCCATTCCTATAACGCCTTAAGGGTAATTTGTTGAACAATTTAAATTTTGAAGTTTAAATCTAATAAAGTGTGTTTCCTTTCTTGTTTACAAATTTGAATCCCGATTGTCTTTGAAATCATAAATCATACGCATTTCATCCCATGCACTTCATAAACAGGTACCCTTTACAGGTCTCTTATCTTCTTCGCTGTTTATTTCAGCAATCATCATGTCTACTGAACCTTCAACTGAGCAAGCCATCAAGGCCCTCCAGGCCCAGAATGCCCAATTTCAAGAGCTGTTCATGAATCTAGCTAAGGGTCAACAGGACCTGAAGACCTTGATTCTGAAAGAGAAGAAGAAGAAGAAGAGGACAATCCTGTTCAACACAGGACACAGGTTTGGGAACAGGTTACAGAATGAAGTTGATCTGACCACCTCATCTGGAGGGAAAGATAGTTCACAAGAAAGGAGGGCTCCTAGCCATGTGGTCTCCAACAA
Organism: Vicia faba; assembly: GCA_948472305.1. Classification (NCBI taxonomy): domain Eukaryota; kingdom Viridiplantae; phylum Streptophyta; class Magnoliopsida; order Fabales; family Fabaceae; genus Vicia; species Vicia faba. Next base: position 549,887,786 of record OX451737.1, read on the forward strand.
CGAGACGGACTACGATGAAGAACAATATCCTCCTGCTGAGGATAAGTACAAACAGCTGGAAGACCGTTTGAACACTATGGAAATTCAGAAGGTGCCCGATTTGGACTTCGGAGATCTAGGTCTATCATCTGGGGTGGTGATTCCCCATAAATTCAAGGCACCAGCCTTTGCCAAGTATGACGGAGTTTCCTGTCCGAAGTTGCACCTCTGGTCATATGTGAGAAAGATCCAGCCTTACACTGCTGATAATAACTTATGGATCCATTTGTTTCAAGATAGTCTCTCAGGGACTCAGCTTGAGTGGTTCTATCAGTTAGACGGAGCCAGTATCCACAGTTGGGAAGATTTGGCTATTGCATTCTACAGGCAATATCAGTACAACTCTGACCTTGCTCCTACGCGTACCCAACTCTATGGTATGTCAATGGGAACGAGTGAGGGATTCAAAGATTATGCTCAAAAGTGGAGAGACCTTGCCGGAAGGGTGCAACCACCTTTGGCTGATCGTGAGCTTGTTGACATGTTTCTAGGGACCCTGTCTGGTCCATTCTTTAACCATCTGATTGGAAGCTCTTCATCTAGGTTTACAAATCTTATTTTGACTGGTGAGAGGATTGAAGCTGGTATTAAGGCTGGGAAGATACAGAAGGGTGCTTCATCAAGCACCGAGAAGAAGTCGTTTAAGAAAGAGTCCAGTGTTGTCTACAGTGCAAGAAGACAAAATAGACCTGAACACCGCCAAGCTGTCAATGTGGTTGTTATTTCAAAACCTGCTGGTGTTCCTCAGTAAAACAATCAACAAAAGGATGAGAGACCTAAGAGGCAATTCACTCGTCTCAGCATGACCTTATCTCAAATTCTACCACAGTTGTTGAAGACTAATATGGTGACTCTAAGGGAAGCCCCAAAGAATTCAAATACAATGTCACCAAGGTATAACCCTAACGCCCGCTGCGCTTATCACTCTGATAGCCCGGGGCATAATACAGATGATTGTTGGGCTTTGAAGAACAAGATATAAGACTTAATTGATGCAAAGGAGATTGAGTTCGAGGCGCCCGAAAGGCCTAATGTTGTGATTGCTCCCATGCCTAAACATGGAGTGAATGCTGTAGAGGAAGATTTGTTTGTAGTTTATGTGGATGGCATTATTACCCCTCTGATGATTGTCAAGAAGAACCTGTTGCTAGCTGGTTTATTTCCGGGTTGTGACGAAGGTTGCCATATGTGTTCTGTTTTACCTACCGGTTGCCCATTCCTGAAGTCAGGTATCCAAAACTTGATGGATAGTAAGGAGATCCTGTTTGAGAAGACTGTTGTTCCTTCCATTCCTACTGAAGAAGTCTCCATCATTACCATTTTCGACAATTCTTCCAAGGCTCCCTCGAGGAAGCCTGTTAGAATTACATCTGTTCTGAAAATCGCACCTGTGATCATCACTGTTCCGGGTCCCATCCCCTATACCTCTGATAAAGCTGTCCCTTGGCAATATGGGGCTGATGTTTATTTTCATGGAGTTAAGCAAGAGTTGGATGCTGATACTGGCGTCAGCAACATTACTGGACCTGCTAAAGTCACCCGCAGCGGCAGACTTTTCTCACCTGATATTGCTCCACCAATTATCCGAAGACATGTTGTTATTACACCTGCAAGTGTACCTACTGCCATTCTTGATCAAGTTCCTATTCTTACCCCTGTCGCCGAGTCATCTGACGCTCGGGGCAAAGGGATCACCACTGATGTGCCTGCCCAGACGGAGGCACCGAAGACAATTACTGTTGAAGCTTCCAAACAGGAGATGGAAGAGATTCTGAAGATTATTAAGAAGAGTGATTATAATGTAGTTGAGCAGCTGGGGCAAACCCCATCCAAGATTTCTATGTTGTCACTATTGCTGTGCTCAGAGGACCATGCCAAGGCTCTGATTACCTTCCTGAGGACGACCCACGTACCACAAGAGACATCAGCTGATCAGTTTACCGATTGTGTGGCCAATTTAACTGCTGATAATGGTTTGGGTTTCTCCGACGCTGATTTGACTACCAAGGGGAAAAATCATAACGATGCCTTGCATGTCTCCATTGAATGCAGGGGCACTACTCTTGCACATGTATTGGTTGATACTGGTTCCTCATTGAACGTCTTGCCCAAAAAGGCTCTAGACCGGTTGGATTGCGAAGGGTTGGAGCTAAAACCGAGTAACATCGTTGTCAGAGCCTTTGATGGGTCTAAAAGGATGGTGCACGGTGAAGTTGATATTCCAATTAAAGTTGGTTCTCAGGTCTTCAATTCTATGTTCTATGTGATGGACATTCGGCCATCCTACTCTTGTTTGCTGGGTCGTCCATGGATCCATAAAGCTGGGGCCGTAACCTCAACGCTCCACCAGAAGTTGAAGTACCCGGTCAAAGGGAAGATTGTGACAGTACAAGGGGAAGAAGAGTACATGGTCAGCCACCTGAACTCGTTCAGATACGTAGAGATGGATGGGGAGTTCATTGAGACCCCGTTTCAGCACTTTGAAGAGGTTCCCCAGACACTGGCATCAGCTGAGACTGTGGTTGAAGATTCTCCTATGAAAATAGCTTCCTTAAAAGATGCCCGAGCTGTTATTGAGAAGGGTGAGTGTGCAAATTGAGGCTGACTCCCTGATTTTACACAGAAGACTAACAAGTTTGGTTTGGGTTTCACTGTAGAAGCTCAAAGGGTTGTTCGAAGTGCAAGGATCGGAAGACCTCCCGTGTTCATCAGCAACTAGGGAGTAAATGCCATTGAAGATGATGTGGAAGAGTCTGAATTCGACAGCTGGATATATCCTACGACTGACGGTGGACCAAGCAACTGGACAGGAAAGGACTTCATCCCTATTACTTTTGTACCCAGTAATAAAACCTTTTGTTTTGAATTTGTAATGGACAATGTTTTGAAACTTTATGGCCCGGTGTCTTACCCGGGGCACCGTGGCTTCATTTGTGAGGGCTTTTATGTGTCATATTCATATATCATTAATAAAAGCATTGGACGTTTTTACATTTTAAATTTTGCGCTCGTTGTTTTTCTTTATTATATATTGCAAAATAGCTATTTTACACACACTCACATATACAGGTCCACATCCACTATGGATCTCGCTAGTAACGACTCTGCTACTGCCAGTTATGACTTCGAAAATCCGATCAACTTAGCCGAAGACGAAGGTGAAGATGATTGCGAAGGGCCTGGTAAACTTGCAAGACTGCTACTCCAGGAAGAGAGGGCCATTCAGCCACATGAAGAGCCAGTGGAAACAGTGAATCTGGGTACTGAGACAGACAAAAAGGAAGTCAAGATCGGTGGAAATCTGGAGCTTAGTGTGAAACAACGGTTGATTCAGATGCTGCATGACTACATTGAGATCTTTGCCTGGTCTTACAAAGATATGCCTGGTTTAGACACTGACATTGTGGTTCATCGCTTGCCTACCAAGGAAGATTGTCCTCCCATAAAACAGAAGGTCCGCCGAATGCGCCCAGAGATGTCTGAGAAAATCAAGGCTGAAGTTATGAAACAATTTGACGCTGGTTTTCTAGCAGTAACTTCTTACCCTCAGTGGGTCGCCAATGTGGTTCCTGTGCCGAAGAAGGATGGGAAGGTTCGAATGTGTGTTGACTACAGGGATCTGAACAGGGCGAGCCCCAAGGATGATTTCCCTCTACCTCATATCGACGTTCTGGTTGACAATACTGCTCAGCACAAGGTCTTCTCCTTTATGGACGGTTTCTCCGGTTATAATCAGATAAAAATGGCTCCCGAAGACATGGAGAAGACCACCTTTGTTACTCAGTGGGGTACCTTTTGCTACAAGGTCATGCCTTTTGGGTTGAAAAATGATGGGGCAAAGTATCAACGTGCCATGGTTGCTTTGTTTCATGACATGATCCATCATGAGATTGAAGTATACGTCGACAATATGATTGCACGGTGTGATACGTTGGGAGAACTGACTTGAGGTTTTGCGTTTGTATTCGCACTTGTTCGGTTTAGCAAGATTCGCCACCGACTTTTTATTTTATCCTAAGGAAAGGTTAAAAAGCACAGGAAAAACCTTTTGAGATGTTTCGTGGGTTCGGGGGGTAGATTATGAAAAGGGAAGGTATTAGCACCCTTTTCATCCATGGTTATCCATGGGCTCTTAGTTACTTGGTTTTTAGATCACTTGCCTTTGATTTTTCAAATGCTTGAAATGGTGTGTGTGTGTGTGTGTGTGTGTGTGTGTGTGTGTTTGAAAATGTTTTTGAAATAGATGCCTTGTCTTAGGCAACCATTTGAAATGACTCGTGTTTGAGTGTTTTACAAAGGTGTGTATCTTTTCGAAAAGATGTTTCAAATGTTTTTGAAGAGTTTGTTTTGAAAGTGTTTGTGGAGTGTGGTTTGAAAAGTAGGCAAGTGTTTTTGCAAGTTGATCAAGTAATTAAGAGTTTGTCTACCCCTATTGTACTCAAAGGTTTTTCTCATGTTTTAACCCTTTTAACAATTTTGTTCCACCATTGTATTTGGTGGGCAATCTTGCGTTTAGGATGTTTGACGGGACAAGCGCGGGTCATCGTGTGGACCATGAATGCAATGATGCCAAGTGTCTTTGGCAATTTTGCTTGAAGGGACTATGATCATTTTGATAGGCAACTTTCGAAAGCGTCATCGAGGGACTTATGATCATTTGAATTGTTTTGCCAAAGAAACTCGACGTGCAAGCATGGCCCAATTTGGAAGGCAACAAGCGGGATTACCCTAGGGGTGCAAGTGTGATTGTGTATTGATTTCATGTATTTGTCTTGTATTAGGTTATCTAGCGTTTGATTTTATGTACATACAAACCCTAGGTCTAACCATGGTATATTTGAAAGCGATAAATTGCGGGAATTTAAAGTCTACGCTATTACAAATAAGTATCCGGGAGTGGGGGTACAAATTTACAAATGGGGATGAGACATTAAGAGAGTAGTGTCCAAATAATTTACAACCAAATCGAATTGCGCAAATGTAAAATATAATGTATAGCAATGTATAAGAATAACAAATGTATATGTATCAATGTATTTGTGTATTGTAAATGTGTAAGTGTATGTTTTATTTACAAGTTGAGATGTGAACTTAATGGAAAATTAAGTGTTTTGTTTATTTAATTTTGTATTCTCGTATTTTGTTAATATGTACAAAACAAAATATTTCAAGAAAAGAAAAGTATTTAATTTAAAGAAAAATTATGTATTGATGTAATTATGTACACGAGAGTTTTTATAAAAGGGAAAAAGATGTTTTAAGAAAATTAATGCTCTGTGTACAAAAAATTTAATTAAAGAAAGTAAAAGTTTAATTGTATTTTCATATGTTTCATGGTTTTTATGTACAAAAGAAATTTGTATAAAATATTTGAGGTATTATTTTATCTAGATAATTTAATTATGCTATAAAAAGAAGATAAAAGAATTTTGTTAATTAGAATAAATGTAAAAAAAAATGAAAATATAAGTTAGTTTTGAAATAAAAAGGGCTAAGGGATTAGATGGGCTTTAGGAAAGAAAAAAGGCCCAAGCTGAAACAAATGAACAGAAGCAAAAGGGGGGTACGCTTGGAAAAATGAACGGGCTTAGGCGTGAAAAGGGCAAGGCCCAATGCTTGGGACAACAACTTTGCCTAGGGTTTAATTGTTTTGTGTCATTTGGGGTTCTAGGGTTTACATGAGAACACAGAGGCCCGCCGTTCTTCGTTACTTCGTCTTCATCCTTGAGCTTTCTGAATGCCTCCAAGCCTGGCCACCGGCGCCATCATCCATCTCTCCTTCCTCCATAGTTGAGCATGGTGACCTTACGAAAAAGGTTTGGTTTTGACGCTTTGTACGTTTTTACATTTTTTGCATGCTTTCATTCGTTTTGGATTCTGATTTTAAGCTTTGTTATTGTTGTTTCTGTTGAGGTGTATGAAGGGAAAGAAATAATATTACCTTTGTCTTCTTGGAGATGTAGGAGAGATGGAGAAGGAGGCGCTTAGATGGCCGGAGGGAAGGATACACGTGATGCTGTGAACTTGCTCTTCCTGGTATTTTTGTTTCACTTCTTTAGGTTTAATGATGAACTTGAAAACCTTAGTTTGATAGTTGCCTCTCTTCTTCTCCAGTTGCCTCGCTTCTGTATGCTATCTTATTGTTTCACTTCTTTTCCTGTTGCCTCGCTTCTGTATGCTTCTGAGGTGTTTGCTGAGCTGTGTTGATGATGATATGTTCTGAGTATGCTTGTGACTGTATGCTTGTTGGTATGTTTGGTAGCCCAATGATGAATTACAGTTCTGAGGGCTTTGGTTGCTTCTGTTTGGGGCTTTTGGCTTTTAGGCTAGGAGCTTTGAATGGTTACAGGCCTTTGAAGCTTTAGGCTTTAGCAGGTTTCGTGTTGGGCTTTAGCAGGTTTGTATGGAGGTTGTGACACAGGTTTACAAGCAAGTTCAGGATTTGTGTTTACTGAGTTTAAACACAGGTTTTAGGCTGGACAGATCTGGGCTTTGAAAGGCTTTGATGCAGGTCTGGTTTGTAATGAGCTTGGTTGTTTGTGTATTTGTTTGAGATTACAGGTTAGGCTTGACACAGGTTATGGCTTCTGGTTTTTGAACCTCTGTTTGCAGGTTTTAGCTTATTTTGACAGGTTGGGTATGTTTGTAATGTAAACTGAGTTTTGGTTTCAGCAGGGTGGAGGCAGTTTTTTGAGCAGGATCCAAGCTTGAGGTCTTTGTGTTATTTTTGGTATGGGTTCTGTGTTTTGGAATAGGTTGGAGGCAGGCCCTTTTGTGTGTTACCGTTTTTAGAACTTTTGGCTTTTGTTTAAAGCTTCTTGATATATTTTTCTGCTCCTTTGTACTGTGTTATTACAGTTTGTTTTATATCTTTCCTTCTTCAAGCCTAAGCCTGTAAGCCTATCTTCTCTTTCTCTCTTCTCTCTCTCCCTTTTTGACAGATTAAAAGCATATTAAAAATTGCTTAGATTGTCCTTATTCTGAAAAGGTAGCTGGCCATTTGGAAAGTGATGTGATCGAAACTTTGCTTGCACTAGTTGCTTTGCCTCTGCATACTTTATCTCTTCTTCCAGATTTTATGCTTCTTTGATAGCCCTTTTTACTTTGATATCTTGATATCTTTTTGGACAACTTTTTGGATATCTTGTGGAAAGTTTGAAATTGGAACTTTGTAGTTCTAGTTTAGTTGAGTTCAGTTTGCCTTTGGATTTTGTTTGGCATTTTATGATCTATGCAGCTTTTTGACCATTTTTGAAATTGTGCAATTACAACTTTTGTGCATTTCATGTCTTTTTCTTTTGCAAGCATTTTTCATCCCTCTTTGTGAACCGGGAGAAATCTCGTGATTTGCAGAGAGGGCAATCTGATTCCAGCCAGCTGCCTTTAATGATGAATCTATTTTTTTATCTGTCTGCTTTTAATTATTTTATCTGCTTTGACTTTTCTTTCTTTTCTTTGTTTTGCAGATAAACAATCAAATGGAGCAAAAGAGGAGGCATTGGATAGAAGATGAAGACTTAGGAATTAGGATGAAATTTTATTTCAATTTTTAATCATTGTAACCATTATTATTATGAATACTTTGTAAATAAATACTGTATTCAAATAACAATTGTAACAAATAATTAAAGATGAATAAAATCCAATCTTGATCAGTTAATTCTTCTTTCGATTTAATGTTCATTTAATTATTTGAATTTCTTAAATTAAAATAACTGGAAGTATCCAATTATTCTGACTTAGAAAAATAATTAATAAACACTGTAGCCTTATCATTAAATCAATAATAAACCTGGCGCTCCAATTAAATAATGCACAGTTAATCAAACCAATATCCAGATATTTATCTTTTTACTGATCAAATCAGACACTGTAGATTCTCAATTTAAGCACCTCAGCCTTTATCTCATCTCAAATCAAATGCCTTAGCCTTTAATGATTAAACAACAACCTGCAAGTTCTTGATTCAAATGCCTCAATCCAAAACTCAGAGTAAACTGAATAGAACTGTAGGATTAATTCTTTCTGCGCGCACAAAACCCTGATTCTTGTCTTAATTTTCACAGAAGCGCCTGCCTGATTAAAACCTGAGCCAAACTCAAACAAACCTTAGCAATCTGCCTGAACTGCTTTAAAATCAAAGAAAACCCTAATTTTGTTTGACTGATAAGAAAAGTTTGTTTGACTGATTCTTACGCCAATCTGAAAAATCAGGAAAAGCCCGAAGCTGTGATTTCTTGTGGAAAAATACGAGGGCAAATTTTGGGGTACAACAGTTGCCCCTGTTCAATCTTCTTGAACCTGAAGAGTTAGATTGGCAAGTTTGCCTTTCGCGACTTGAAGGTAAAAGGAGATTGGACACTAGAGTGCCCAAAAATTTGCACTCGGTGATGTGATGGTAGAGGGAATGGGCTTACAGATGCCATTTGGTGATGGGCTTAGAGATGCCATCTGGAGATGCGACAGAACCTTGTCGGGGGATGGGCTTAGAGATGCCATCTGGAAATGTAATGGATAGTTATGGAGATGGGCTTACAGATGCCATCGGGAGGTGTGACGGAATTTTGTCGAGAATGGGCTTATAGATGCCATTTGGAATTGTGTGTCGATCGCGTAAGAGATTCCTTAGCGAGAATTTGCGTACTTGAGAAAGAAAGATAATTTCCTGGCCTGTTACAGGGGTTGATCTTCAGTCTCTTCATGCAGACATGCCCTGGCTGGATACAGGTATCGAATCTACAATCGATTGCTCACAGATATGCCCTGGTTGGATACAGGAATCGAATCTGGAAATGGTTGTCTAGAGATATGCCCTGGCTGGATACAGGAATCGAATCTGGAAATTGATGTCTTCAGATATGCCCTGGCTGGATACAGGTATCGAATCTGGAAATGGTCGCCTACAGATATGCCCTGGCTGGATACAGGTATCGAATCTGGAAATGGTTGCCTACGGATATGCCCTGGCTGGATACAGGTATCGAATCCGGAACTTAAAAAGGTTGGTAGAGATAGCTTTCTTGGCTGGATACAGGTGTAGACCTCTGACTTGAGAATGAAAGATAATTTCTTGGCCTGTTACAGGGGTTGACCTTTAAGCTCTTCATGCAGATATGCCCTGTCTAGATACAGGAATCGAATCTGGAATTAGTCGTCAACAGATATGCCCTGGCTGAATACAGGAATCGAATCTTCAAACTCTTCAGATATGCCCTGGCTAGATACAGGAATCGAATCTGGAATTGTGACAGTTGATAGTGATCATCTTTGGAGTGTCCTTTTTCCTGAAAAGGCAAAACATTAGTTGTATGCAATGTCATGATGTATGAGATGCATGATGTCATGATATTCTCAAGAATAAATGAGATTGTGTTGTATGCACTTTATCATGTATGTAAGCAGGATGTATGAAATGTGAAATGTTTATGAATGTATTTTCGTCTAGGAAAATAAATCCTTGACGAGTGCCGGGAACTTGTTGAATCCTGGGATGATGTTTTGAAGAGTAGAGTTCTTCGTTTCCGCTGGGGATAATGGTTGCAAGAATAAACCGGTAGGAGAAGATGACTCCGTTGGGGAATAAACTTGTTAGAGAGGTTACTCTGCGGGGAATTACTCTGTGGGAAGAGATACTTCGCTGAGATTTTGATGAGAGCTCCGCTGGGGATTCCATTGATAAGTTATGATGGGGAATTTGATGAACTCCGCTGGGGATAGGAAGAATCTTGACTGCCGTCGGGGAAAGTGAATTCTTGACTGCTGCAGGGAAAGGCAAGAATCTTTTGATTGTTGAAAGTGAGAAATCCTTGGGCCACTGTTGGGGGACCAGGAGCTTGGGTTGTATGCCAATCTACTGGGGATTCTTGTCTTGAGGAGATCTTCACTGGAGAATATTCGAATATTCTGTGGGGACCTGAAAATGAGAGTCTTCACTCTGCTTGGAGATTGATAGTTGGAAGTTTTAGCTCCACTGGGGATATTGAAACTTGATTCTGAGGGGAATTAGATTCTGTGAGGCTCTCTGGCTGTGGATTCCAAGAATCTTTTGAGTTTGAGAAGGAACCGGTGTAGGGTTTCCTGATGATGAGTCCGTGTAAAACTGCATCTAGTTTTGAGAAGGAACCGGTGTAGGGTTGCTTCATGATGAGTCCGTGTAAAACTGCATCTGAATGAATCTGGAATAAGTATTAGAATGTCGCCGTGTCTGGGTCACATCTGAACTATCTCTGGGAGCAAATCTGAATGAGTTATAGAATGTCGCCAAATCTTGGGTCACATCTTGAACTATATCTAGAAGAAAATCTGGAATAAGTTACGGAATGTCGCCAAATCTTGGGTCACATCTGAACTATCTCTAGAATGAAATCTGGAATAAGTTACGGAATGTCGCCAAACCTGGGTCACATCTGAAACTATCTCTAGATGGAAATCTTGAATAAGTTATAGAATGTCGCCAAATCTTGGGTCACATCTTGAACTATATCTGGAAGGGAATCTGGAATAAGTTACGGAATGTCGACAAATCTTGGGTCACATCTGAACTATCTCTAGAATGAAATCTGGAATAAGTTACGGAATGTCGCCAAACCTGGGTCACATCTGAAACTATCTCTAGATGGAAATCTTGAATAAGTTATAGAATGTCGCCAAATCTTGGGTCACATCTTGAACTATATCTGGAAGCAAATCTGAATGAGTTACGGAATGTCGCCAAATCTTGGGTCACATCTGAACTATCTCTAGAATGAAATCTGGAATAAGTTACGGAATGTCGCCAAACCTGGGTCACATCTGAAACTATCTCTAGATGGAAATCTTGAATAAGTTATAGAATGTCGCCAAATCTTGGGTCACATCTTGAACTATATCTGGAAGCAAATCTGAATGAGTTACGGAATGTCGCCAAATCTTGGGTCACATCTGAACTATCTCTAGAATGAAATCTGGAATAAGTTACGGAATGTCGCCAAACCTGGGTCACATATGAACTATCTCTAGAATGAAATCTGGAATAAGTTATAGAATGTCGCCAAATCTTGGGTCTTATCTTGAACTATATCTGGAAGCAAATCTGAATGAGTTACGGAATGTCGCCAAATCTTGGGTCACATCTGAACTATCTCTAGAATGAAATCTGGAATAAGTTATAGAATGTCGCCAAATCTTAGGTCGCATCTTGAACTATATCTGGAAGCAAATCTGAATGAGTTACGGAATGTCGCCAAATCTTGGGTCACATCTGAACTATCTCTAGAATGAAATCTGGAATAAGTTACGGAATGTCGCCAAACCTGGGTCACATCTGAAACTATCTCTAGATGGATTTTATTGAGGGTCAGAAATTGGGAGTTTTAATTGCCCGTTATTCTGTTGGTGGTTGTAATTTCCAGCAGGTGATGAAGGAATTGTTGAACACTTTTGGCATTCGAATGCCCTAAGTGATGATGAAGGAGTCTCTTCAGGTTACTCTGCAATTGAGAGATTTTGTTGAAATCTTGACTGGACTGCCCCAGGTTAACTGAATTTTGAAAGATCTGTTGAAACCTTAACTGGACTTCCCCAGGTTAACTGAACTTTTGAAAGATCTGTTGACCTTGACTGGACTGCCCCAGGTTAACTGAACTTTTGAAAGATCTGTTGACCTTGACTGGACTGCCCCAGGTGTGCTGGATGGTGACATGACAAGCCCCTTGTTGATAGGAGATTGTAATGGAAGTGTCGTCCTTCTGAAGTGATTTTACTCACTGAGAGAGTTTTCGTTCCTCCGAACATTCGCTGTATGAATTTCTTCGCTGTCAAACAAAAGCCCAAATGCGAACAGTGATATTCAAACAATGCAAAGTTTATGTTTGTCTCGAAGTTTTGAAAAATGCGTCTTTTAGCAGAAAACTTTTTATAAGACAGATCAACATATGATTTAGAGTAAAGCCTTACAGGAGTCAGGATACCTTTTGAACAGTATGCTTTCGAATTAACCCATGCTTCAATTAGGACTTTTGAAGGGTTGTAACGTGGTTTGGTTCACGGTTTAAGAAACAAAGGATAAAGGCTCAAAGTGTATTTGTTCCCACCCGCTCTTCGTGATGTTCTTCAACCCTAAGCTCGGTTAATTGCGCGTCGCACTCTGTTTGAGTTTGGAACGACTTTTGGGTGATGGTTCACCAGATGAATTTGGGAGACAATCCTCATCTCCTTTTTCTTTTGCAACATTTTTCATGTTGTTGAGGGTTTGTAATGACCTCTCTATTTTGATTTTGATTTTTTATCCCTAACTTTTGCCTGACTGTCTATGTTTTCGAGATCACAGTCAGCGGGATGCCCCAGCTTTCTTAAGCCTCCTTTACAGGTTTTGGCTTGGTGGGCTTTTCTCTTTTGAGAGATTGACTGCCTATGTGATAGGGAACCACCCTTTTCTTTTGATTCCAAAGGAATGCTTTCTTTTGTTGATGTCGTTCGTTGTATTACGAACTGAGAGTTTGCGACTTCAATGCGCACCCTTTTGAATTAACTGAGATACTACCCTGCCCAGGTTTATATCAAAGGTTTCGATTTGTTTAGAACAGAAAACTCCTACTTCTTTGGCTCGAAGGGGTTGACTAGGGATTATCTTACTTATAACTCCAGTGTTTGGGAATTGAAAGAAATGCATGTACATCATCAGCAAGGTCCGTTCAAAAGCATACCGCATGAGATCATGGTATTGTTTCGTCATCCTCCCTCTAAAGGCTTGCAGCTTTTTATCAAGAGTTAAATATCATAAAGAAAGCATAAGAGTAGTGAAAATGAATGGATGAATTCAAGACAAACATATGTGTTGTACCCCAAAATTTTCCCTCCCATTTCTCAATGATTTCTCATCACAAGACCCTTGGAGCTCAAGATCCAGTTAGGGGGTTCCTCTGCTCAAGACTTCTCCTTGCATTGTTGACCCAAATTAGGGTTTGTGGTTACACAGAGATGTTTTGACCTAAATTGCCTAAGATGACTTTCTTGCTTCATATTGGACTCCCAAGTTTATCCACATCAAGTTTCAAGTCTTGATTCCAAGTTTTGCCCAGTCAATTGGACAGTTGACCTAGAAATCAGCTGTATTGGGGAAAAAGTCAACTGTGGCCAATTGACAGTCAAATCTCATGAAAATTGACCCACATCAACATCATGAACTCACATGGACCATTTGATCAAGTTTGGATCACAATTCCACAAGAAATTTGATCAGATCACCAAAAGGGCAAAATGGTCATTTTTAGGGTTTTGACTGCACAAAGGCAATTTTTGACTGTTTGACCTAGAAAATGGCAAACCAAGCTCACATATGGATTCAAGGACCCCATGGAATTATCTTGACATGCTCAACAAGTTCAAAAGATCCCAAATGCACAAGATTGACAATTGAATTTCCGAGTCAATTGATCAATTTTGACTGTATACTGAAAAGTCAAACTTTGACTTTTTGGTCAAAATCAAGAGTCAAGATTCATTTTTTATCAAAACATGCCAAATCATGAAACTTGTTCATCAAGAAATCAAAAAATGCAAATTAGGGTTAGAAATGAGAATTTTTCATAACTTAGAATTTTTCTAAGTTATGAAAAACCCTAATTTTTTCCCAACTTTGCCTCACTTTACCACCAAGATTCATTTGGATTCAAGCAAAAGTCAAAACATGAAAGTTGTAGCTTGTTTCATAATCTACAACTTTGAATCACAAAGTTTTCCCAAAAGAGGCTTGTATCTCAAGTTACCAATTTTTGGAATAAGGGTACTAAACCATTCTTAACTTAGTGAAAATTTGACCTATTTTGGCAAGGTTTTCTACCTAACTTCAAGACCATTTTCCATACACTTCCACTTGGAAATTCAATTTGCATTTCAAAGATAGATTGTAGTACACATTCCAAGCTTTCCAAAATGTCCAAGAACTCATCAAACAACCTCATAACTTGAGAGAATCGAATTTTGCAATATGGCAAAAAGTCACTTTGATTCATGGCCATGTACATGTTCATAACTTGTGCAAATTTCTCAAACCAGCATGCCACTTGATTACAGGCCCTTAAACCATCCAACACTCAATAATTTAATGCATGTTCATTGTGCTAAGGCCTTGTTTCTTGAGTTTAAGCATTACATGTTGGATTAGGCCATAAATGGAAAAAGTGAAATAGCCATTTTTGCAAAAGCAAGATTTATGTCAAAGTTGCAAATCCACAAGTACAGATCAAATCACTTTGGCACAAGATTATGAGAAAAACACACTGATCAAGACAAGGTTAGCAGCATGTTTAGGGGGCCTCTACCTTCCTAGAAACTCAAGTGGCCTTTGTTTGCTTAAGTGTTAAGAAACTTAGCATAACACAAGATAACTTTGATCTCAGCAAGGAGAAGCCTAAGCAAATATTTTATACACCTTCTAATCATCCAACCCAAGCTAGAACACGAGCAAACAAGGTCCCAAACTCTCCCATTCCCAGAATCACTCTCAAACTGCAAAAACAGGGCAGGGTCTGCAGATTGAATCCCACAACTCATCCCTTTCATGCTTTCTTGCTCAAAGCTCATCAAACACATTCCCTAGCATCATTT
>OX451737.1:549904910-550042846 GCA_948472305.1 Vicia faba
GTCTAAACGATGACCCGCGTCCGTCCCTTTCACCTCCTAACACAAGATTGTCCACCAAATGCAATGGTGGAACAAAATTGTTAAAAGGGTTAAAACATAACAAAAATCTTTGAGAACTTTAGGGTAGATAGCTCTTAAGTACTTGTCAACTTGCAAAACAAAACACTTGCCTATTTTCAAACCACACTTCACAAACACTTTCAAAACAAACTTCAAAAACCTTGGAATATCTTTTCAAAAGACAAACACCTTTTGTAAAACATTCGAGTAAAGAATTGTTACAAGGGTAGCCTATACAAGGCATCTTTTTCAAAACATTTTCAAAAACCACACACCAAGCACCATTTCAAACAATTGAAAACCAAGGCAAGTTGATCTAAGCAAGTACCTAAGAGCCCATGGATAACCATGGATAGAAAGGGTGCTAATACCTTCCCTTTCTATAATCTACTCCCCGAACCCAAGAAAAATCTCAAAGGTTTTTGCTGTGCTTTTTAAACCTTTCCTTAGGATAAAATAAAAAGTCGGTGGCGACTCTTGCTCAACCGAAACATTTGCAAAAACAAACGCAAAACCATAGTCAGTTCTCCCACCGTATCACAGAACTGGCGACTCTGCTGGGGAAAAATTTAAAAGTGGAGTAACCTTAGGGCTTAGATCACCCTCTTGCATGACTAATTGTTTGAATTGATTGCTTTATATCTTGGCTCTATTGTTTGGGTTTGCAATCCTACACCCGAATTTTGGGAAACATTTCATAGATAGCAATACGTTGTGGAAACTGTGTGGGGTATACCGACACGGTCAAAGCAATAGCTATATTAGTGCGACATATTTGTGAGTACCGGTAACCCTTGAGTTCAATCAAGGAGAGTACGGGGCCGCTGAGTGATGTCACTAAGCACTAATGACCTAGAACCTTACTTGACCATCTTGGCCTTTTATTAGGAGTAGTGAGATGACCGGCTTTGGTGCAGTCCGAAGTTGGTAGATACTCGATACTACACTCATTGAGGGTTGTTTTCTTGGAATATTTTGGTCGCTAGTTAAGTGGCTAAACCAAAACAATGAACAATGAAAATAATCCCGTGATATTGAGCTCCTTAGAACCCGGTTACTATTTATAGGACAGGTTTTTAAGCCAACTACACTCAAGAGGGTACTTACCTATGAAACCCCATGCAAGCTTGAAACTAGGGTTTGGTGTGATTTGCTTGTACATATGTTTTGTGCATACATCATAAACATCATAAAACATCATATGCATTCACTAACCATTTCAAGGGTTTGGATCTTCATCTTTGTTCCTGTTTTGTAGGTCATGGAAATTCCTCGCAGAAACACCATCCAAGTCAACCTTGTGAGAATTTCTCCTCAACTCAAGGAGCTCACCTCAAGAATTCCAGAAAGCTCATCCTTCAGTGAAAGACATGGTAGACTGCTCAGCCTAGTCAACACCAACATTGAAGAAGACATGATGAAAGTGCTATTCCAGTTCTTTGACCCTCTTCACCACTGTTTCACTTTCCCTGATTATCAGTTGGTGCCCACTTTGGAGGAGTTTTCTCAACTCCTGAGAATTCCTATCCTTAATCAACTACCCTTCAACGGTACGGAAAAGGAACCAAAGCCGGAAGATGTTGCTCGAGCATTACATCTACAACCATCCGACATCAAGGGGCATTGGGAAACCAGAAGCGGCATCAAGGGATTCTTAGCAAAATTCTTGTTTGAGAAGGCACAAGAATGTTGGAACTCATTGGACCTACAAGCCTTTGAAGAAATTGTGGCACTCCTTATCTATGGGTTGGTCTTGTTCCCAAATCCTGACTAATTGGTAGATGTCAACACCGTCAAAATCTTCTTGTCCAGAAATCCAATACCAACATTGCTTGGGGATATTCTTCACTCATTTTACACACGAACAATGAGAAAGAGGGGTGTTCTCATGTGCTGTACTCCTCTCCTTACAAGGTGGTTTATTTCGCACCTTCCACAATCTGTCTTGAAGAATGACCAAGGCTCAAGGTGGTCCCAACGGTTGATGACTCTTACTCACTCTGATGTATATTGGTGTTCTCGGTCCAGAGAAAATGTCATCATCGTCGATCGTTGTGGAGAGTTTCCTAATGTTCCTTTACTTGGAATCAGAGGAGGTATCACCTACAACCCTTGCCTAGCTTTGAGGCAATTTGGATATGCACGGAGGGATGGCCCTCATGACATGTTGATTCTTGACCTAGTTTTTGACTTCGACAACGATGCGCAAGGACTTCGCCAAAGATTCATCAGAGCTTGGGGAAGACTCAACAAGGTTGATAGCAAGACTCTGGGACACAAGAACTCCATCCCTCTTGAGCCTTATCTCAAGTGGGTACGAGCCCGAGCCCAAAGTCTGATGATGTCTTATCCTCATGTTCTCCCTGTGATTAAAGAGCCCGTCAAGGAAGGAGAGGTTCCATACACCATCCTACATCCAAACATGCCTACATCGTGGGAGGAAATGCAGAAAAGTTGGATTCAGCTCAAGGAGGAACAGAATAATTTTGAAGCCAGCTTCTACGCTAGTGAGAAGAAGGTTTTAGAGCTTACCCGCCGACTCCATGAGCAAGAGGCCCTCAACACCTACATCGCACCAAAGAGGATGCGCAATGTCTTTTTGCCTTGAGAAGTTATTTTGTAATATTTGGCCCATGGGGCATTTATGTACTAACAAATTTCTTCTTATTAATATGACGTGCGTTCTTCTTTGTCTGCAACAATTTTGAATGTTCTAAATCCTTGAATGCATTGCATACATAAGCATACCATTCATCATGTGCATAAGCAGGTATCACTCCAGGTTTCCTTATCTGTCTGCTGTTTATTTCAGTAGGATGGATCTCGAGCAAACAGTCAAAGACCTACAAGCTCAAAATGCACAGTTTCAGCAACTCCTGACAACCTTGGCTAAAGGTCAGGAGGATCTCAAGACCTTGCTGGGGAACAAAGACCCAGTGAAGAAGAAGAAAAAGAGACTCGGGGTGGCTACTTTAGGGAGAAGATTTGACGGAGAAGCTCGGAGAGTGCTTGAATTTCCTCCTATTTCTGATGAAGGAACCAGTAAAGGAGGTGGGGCTGCGGTACCTTCTGAGTCCGATGTGGAATAAGAGGAGGTCGAAGAGGATGAAGACTACTCTGATCAGCAATACCCTCCAGCTGATGATAAATACAAAGGGCTAGAAGACAGGTTGGCCGCCATGGAGCTACAAAGAGTACCGGGTTTGGATTTTGAAGACTTGGGTTTGGTCGCCGGGATTGTGATTCCCCCAAAATTCCAAGTGCCAGTGTTGAATTTTTTTTATTAATAACCAAGTATTAAAAAAATATTTCGCAAATAACCGGGTTTCGGAAAAAATTACGCAAATAACCATGTTTGAGATGGCTCCATAAAGGAGGAGCCATCTCATTTGGCGCATCCTCCTATTTTTATAAGGGAGGCGCCATCTCATTTGGCGCCTAAGGGCAAATGGCAAGCCCTAAGCCAAATGAGATGGCGCCTATGTGGAAAATTAGGGCAAAAAAAAAATTTTTTTTTTCCTTTCCTGCGCGTTGCGTATTAGACAGAGATAACCAAAATTGATTTTTTATTTGAAAAAAAATAATTACATTCAACTGTTTTACATTTAAATAACAGTAAAAAAATAGATACAAAAAATCCTGAAAAAAAAAAGATACATCAATGATCCCCAGGAACCCGGTAATGACCCCCAGTTCCGCATCCCCGTCCTCGCCTTTCTCTTGCTGGGTGCCGTCTCGTTTCCTGTTGCGGCAAGGTCGATGGCCCAGCGAAGTCAATGCGATCCGAATCCATAAAATCAGTAAGATCTCCGTATCTCGAAGATCCGCTCTGGTACAGTCGGTTACCCATGCCCTCGAAGTTTGGTCGTGTTGGCGGTGGGTGGGGTTCCATGGTTGGTCGGTAGCATTGGTCGTCTGAGTATGGGGGGTAGAAAGGAAATGGATCTTGGGGTGTTTGGTACTGTGGATGTTGGGTTGTTTGGTGATATGGTGGTTGATGGTAGGTTTGGTCGGGTTGGTCGTAATCTTCTGACATTCCCATATCAGGGCTAAGGCTGGATGTTGAGGGCCCCATATTGGGATATGTGGAAGACTGAAATTGGGTATGGGGTATGTGGGTTTGCTGGTATTGGGGTTGGTATTGTGCGAACGGATTCTGAATCTTTGTGTATCCTGAGATCATAATTAAACAAGAGTAAGATTAATTAAGATGAACAACACGTTTTTTAAAGTATGAAAAATGTATAACCAAAGAAGAGACTTACAAATGCAACAATGTTTTCCCTTGTGCCTCTGTGAGTATCTCCCATTGTTAGAAGGGCCATTCTTCAGAACGCTTGAGTGAATGAAAGACTTAGGAAGAAATAAGGAGTATGATAGACTTAAGAAATATTTCGTAGCAGAGAGTGAGAGAGTGAGAGTTGTGTGGGTGTGAGATATGTTTCATAAGGTATGTATTTATAGGCAACTAATTCTGATGTAGTGGTTGCATGCATGCGAGGTGTCACATTTGCATGCTTAGGGAGTTACACATATGCATGCATGCATTTACAAATAATGTAAGGTGTCTTTCTCTGTTGCATGCATGCCTATTGGAGCTGACGGGTGGCAGGCTTAGACAAAACTTTTATGTGTGTATTATAGGGCCAGGCTAGGTGGCAGCATAAGCCCATGCATGTAATACGATTGGACAGTAAGGGAGGCGCCATCTCACTTGGCGAAATAGTACAAAAATGAATGTTGTCGCCACCCCATTTGGCGAATAAGAGGTGTCACGTTTTACAGCATTGTCTCAGGCTAGGTGACAGCCTTTGGGATTCCTTTCTCTGTTGCATGCATGCCTATTGGAGCTGACGGGTGGCAGGCTTAGACAAAACTTTTATGTGTGTATTATAGGGCCAGGCTAGGTGGCAGCATAAGCCCATGCATGTAATACGATTGGACAGTAAGGGAGGCGCCATCTCACTTGGCGAAATAGTACAAAAATGAATGTTGTCGCCACCCCATTTGGCGAATAAGAGGTGTCACGTTTTACAGCATTGTCTCAGGCTACGTGACAGCCTTTGGGATTCCTTTCTCTGTTGCATGCAAGGCTATTGGAGTGGACGGGTGGCAGGCTTAGACAAAACTTTTATGTGTGAAGAATAGGGCCAGGCTAGGTGGCAGCATAAGCCCATGCATGTAATATTATTGGACAGTAAGGGAGGCGCCATCTCACTTGGCGAAATAGTACAAAAATGAATGTTGTCGCCACCCCATTTGGCGAATAAGAGGTGTCACGTTTTACAGCATTGTCTCAGGCTACGTGACAGCCTTTGGGATTCCTTTCTCTGTTGCATGCAAGGCTATTGGAGTGGACGGGTGGCAGGCTTAGACAAAACTTTTATGTGTGAAGAATAGGGCCAGGCTAGGTGGCAGCATAAGCCCATGCATGTAATATTATTGGCAGCCTTGGGGGGTTGCATCACTTACTTAATTGAAATATTTTGCCTTAGGTTGAACATAACATTCATTCACATAAACTGTAAAATTTTCCAACCTTCGAATCAGTCATCTAACCTTCAAACATTCCAGCATTCATACCTTCATATAATCAATAAACCCAAAACATTCCCACCTTCATACCTAAAACAATTCTACACAATGGCCTCTTCACCACAATTTGTTGTCAAAGCACATTTCAACGGTGAGACATACATGTGTCCCACAGTTGGGTTTTTGTTTAGAAACACCGACAATGTCCGATTTCTCTTAAACGGGAAAGCAAATTTCTCCTACTTTAAGAAAAGATTGGAGGCCAAACTTGAACGAGGCCCTATATCCCAGATATTTTATCAGAGTCCAGTCTATTTTGGAAACAACCAAGTCATATTTTATAAGGTTGCAATTCAAGATGACGAGGATTTCCAGAACATGATTTCCAACCATGTCTATTCTGGAAACGACTCTATTGAGTTGTACGTTCTGTTTCAAGAGCCTCCGGTGACACAGGAGGTAGAGCCTCCGGTGTTACAGGAGGTTGATCCTTTGGAGAATGAGCAAGCCGAGGTGGATGCAGTTGATGATGAAGAAGAAGATAACGAGTTAGAGTTCGATGAAATGGTGAACGACGATTCTGACGATGATGGCATCCCAAGTATTCCTACCGACAAAATCTACACACCACCTACGCACATGACAAACTTCAACATGGGCGGAGATGAACCTTCTACGGACTTGTTTTTCCAACCGTATATGCAATCAGATGAAAATTTAAAAGAGAAGGACAAGTTTCGTAATAGAGAGGAATGCATAAGGGCCATCAAAAAATTTCACATGCTCAACTCGGTTGATTATAAGGTGGATCGTGTAAACCCGGAAAGGTACAAGATCAAGTGTGTCCACCCTGACTGCATGTTCAAGCTGACCGCTTCATACAGACTAAGGGGTGACTGCTGGGTCATAGGTTCCATGACAACCCATACTTGTGTAAGTTCCACTCAATCACAAGACCACCGAAAACTCAACCATGATCTAATCTGTCAAGAAATCCTACCCCTGGTGAGCAACGACCCTTCTTTGAAGGTGAAAACAATCATCTCCCACATCACCACAGTTTTTAACTACACTCCGTCTTACCGTAAGGCGTGGTTAGCAAAGACTAAGGCGATTGAAAGGGTGTATGGAAACTGGGAGGAGTCATACCGAGAACTTCCCCGCTACCTCAATGCACTAAAGACATATTCTCCAGGTAGTGTTTATGTTCTGGAAACATTGCCCGCTTACGCCCAAGATGGTAGTGTTCTACATGGCAACGGAATATTCAGTCGCGTCTTTTGGGCATTTCAACCATGCATCGCAGGGTTTGCATCATGTAAACCAATTCTACAAATAGACGGGACTTGGTTGTATGGCAAGTACAAAGGCACTCTTTTGATGGCAGTTGCACAAGATGGCAACAATAACATTTTCCCCGTTGCGTTTGCCCTTGTCGAGGGGGAGACCGGTGGTGCTTGGAGCTTTTTCCTGAAAAATCTTCGTACACACGTGGCTCCTCAACCGGATCTATGTTTGATCTCGGACAGACATGCCTCTATTGAAAGTGCCTATAATAATCCGGCAAATGGTTGGCATGACCCTCCTTCTACGCATGTCTATTGCATCAGGCATATCGTCCAGAATTTCTCGAGGGAGGTCAAGGACAAAACATTGCGGAAAGCGGTGATGAATGCGGGATACGCACTGACACAGCCCACATTCAAATATTACCGCAACGAGATCCGTTTGTCTAACCCAGAAGCCGGTACGTGGATCGACAACATACCGGTCGAAAAGTGGACTAGGTCATACGACAATGGCCAAAGATGGGGGCATATGACAACAAATCTCATTGAATCAATGAATGGGGTATTCAAGGGCATACGAAACCTCCCCATCACTGCCTTGGTGAAATCCACGTATTTTAGGATGGCTGCGTTATTTGCCAAAAGAGGTGAAATGTGGTATTCAGTCTTGCAATCAGGACAACTGTGGAGTGAAAGCTGTATGAAATACATTAAGGCTGAAAGTGCAAAAGCCAACACTCACATGGTTACACGGTTTGACCGCCATAGCCACAACTTCATTGTGAAAGAGACAATTGACCACAATGAAGGCCTGGCAAGACAGGAATACAGGGTCATTTTACCTTCTCAATGGTGCGATTGTGGCAGGTTTCAAGCTTTTCGTATGCCTTGCTCTCATGTCATTGCCGCTTGTGCGCATACCCATCAAGACGCGCTTCAACTGCTATCAAACGTTTATAAATCTGAGACGTTGCTAACTGTTTACAACAACAACTTTCCTTTGGTGGCAAAACCGGACTATTGGCCTGAATACAGCGGTGATATAGTTTGGCGCAATGACCAAATGCGAAGGAACAAGAAGGGTCGTCCCAAAAGCAGGCGCATAACAACAGAAATGGACGATCTTGACAGGTTGGAAAGAAAGTGTGGCTTATGCCGTCAGGTCGGACACAATCGCAAAAACTGTCCGAATCGGGCGTCTGGCTCGACCACATAAATTTTGTAATACAATAAATCTTTTCAATAGTTGTGTTGTAAACATTATGGGTTTTCCGTTAATAAAACTGTTCACACAATTTAAGAAATTCAATATAGGAAATTACATTAGGGTTTTCGCGTACAACAATGATTAACGATAATCAATCTAGGAAATTAAATTAGGGTTTTCGCGTACAACAATGATTAACGATAATCAATCTAGGAAATTACAACTGTTAACACAATTTCATCTGACCCATGCATCATCAGCATTACATCACTGTCTGTTTTGACTTCCTCCAACCACACATTAGGTCTTCCTGTCGCATGCGAGGTTGTTGTTCGTTTTCGCTGGATCCTTCGAATTTTTTCCCCCTCGGCGATGTCTCCATCTAGCCACCGCATCAACTCCCGCTTCAGACGCTCCATGGAGTGAATGTGCCAGAATTTCATTTTCATCGCGGGTTTCGTGGCGGAGAATATAACGTAACCATCTCTGCTAAAAATCATAGGCGACGTCATTACGTAAATAAGGGAGTACAAAATAAAAATACAGTGCGAGAAAGTGTGAGAAATTTCAAAGAAACGGACGAATTATTTATAAAACGGCAAAAAACCCTAGTTTTGCCCTAGGCGCCAAGTGAGATGGCGCCTCCTCTCCTTTTTAAGGAGCATGCGCCATCTCACTTGGCTAAAAGCCAATGGAGGCGCCAAGTGAGATGGCGCCTAGGGCAAAACCCTAGGTGCATGCGCCAAATGACTTGGCTCCTCCTTTATGGAGCCATCTCAAACATGGTTATTTGCGTAATTTTTTCCGAAACCCGGTTATTTGCGAAATATTTTTTTAATACTTGGTTATTAATAAAAAAAATTCTGCCAGTGTTTGTGAGGTATGATGGGTTGTCCTGTCCCAAAATTCATCTCAGGTCCTACGTGAGAAAGATCCAACCCTATACGGCAGATAAAAATCTTTGGATTCATTTCTTTCAAGACAGCCTTTCTGGAGCTCAATTGGAGTGGTTTTATCAGTTAGAGGGAACCAGCGTCCACAATTGGGAAGACTTGGCCACCGCTTTTTACAAACAATATCAATACAATTCTGACCTTGCTCCTACTCGTACCCAACTTCAGGGTATGTCATTGGGAACATGCGAAGGATTCAAAGAATATGCACAAAAATGGAGAGATTTGGCTGGCAGGGTGCAGCCTCCTTTAACCGACCGAGAGCTCGTTGATATGTTTCTAGGGACCCTATCTGGGCCATTTTTCAATCATCTGATTGGTAACTCCTCCGCGGGGTTTACCGATTTGATCCTAACAGGCGAAAGAATAGAAGCTGGCATCAAGTCAGGAAAGATTCAGAAGGGTGTTGCCGCAAGTGTTGAGAAGAAACCTTTTAAGAAGGAAACAGTTGTGGTATATTCTCAGAGAAGAGCAGGGAAGACGGAGCGTCGGCCAACTGTGGGGGCCGTAATGATTCAAAACTCTTCAAGTGAGCAGCCTCGCTATAACCAGTCCAGACCAAATCAGCAACGGGTGGAACGGCCACAACGGCAGTTCACCCGCATTAATATGACTCCAGCGCAAGTGCTTCCCCATCTGTTAAAGTTGAATCTCGCCACCATCAAGGAGGCACCAAAGAATGTGAATACGTCCTCTCCGCATTATCATCCTAATGCCAAATGTGCCTACCATTCTGACAGTGTCGGGCACGACACCAATGATTGTTGGGCACTCAAACATAAAATCCAAGACCTGATAGAGGCGAAGGAGGTGGAGTTTGACGCTCCGGAGAAGCCTAATGTGATCTCTGCACCCATGCCGAAGCACGGCCGAAATGTCAATGCCATTGAAGAAGATTTGTATGTTGCTGATGTTAATGATCTGGTAACTCCTTTGTTAACCATTAAGTTGAATCTGTTAAGGGCCGGGATCTTCCCGGGATGTAAAGAAGACTGCTATTGTTGTTACTCTCTGCCGTTTGATTGTCCGTTACTGAAGAAAGGCATCCAAGGCCTTATGGATAGTCGACAAATTTTGTTTGAAAAAGTTTCTGTTGTTCCAACTCATACTGAAGATGTCTCAATCATAACCATTCACGCCAATCTTTCCAAGGCCGTCAAAAAGCCTGTTAAGATTACACCAGCTACGAAATTTGTTCCTTTAAAGGTAACAATGCCAGGGCCTGTTCCCTATGTTTCGGAGAAGTCAATACCATGGAACTATGGCGGTGACGTCTACTACCATGGTATTAAACAAATAGAAATAATTGAAGAAAGTTCGGATGATGAAGAAGCCAGCATTGGCAACATTGCAGGCACGAGTAAAATCACCAGGAGCGGGAGAATATTTTCTCCAGAGATTGCCCCTCCAAGAGCAATCTTTGGACCCTCATCAGCTGACAAGGTCATCCCTGCACCAATAAAACTCTCTGCTAGAACCCCTTTGATTGAGGATGTTGTTGTTCCTAGTACTGTCTCTCCTACCGCTGCTGATAAAGGTGAGGGAATCCAAGATGAGCTCGTCAGGACGAGGGCTCAGCCCTTGGTCATCCCGGAAACCTCCAAGAAGGAAATGGATGAGATTTTGAGGATAATCAAAAGGAGTGATTACGATGTGGTAGAACAGCTGGGGCAAACCCCCTCAAAGATCTCCATGCTGGCACTGCTACTTTACTCGGAAGCGCACGCTAAAGCTCTGATAAAATTCCTGAAGGCAGCCCATGTTCCCCAGGAAACCTCTGCAGATCAATTTCAAAATTGCGTGGCTAGCCTAACTGCGGACAATGGATTAGGTTTCTTAGATGCCGACCTAACTCCTAAAGGTAGAAACCACAATGATGCTTTGCACATTTCAGTCGAGTGTCGAGGAACCACTCTCGCACATGTCTTGGTTGACACTGGTTCATCGCTGAATGTTTTGCCTAAGAAGGCCTTGGACCGACTAGATTGTGAAGGGTTGGAGTTGAAACCGAGTGATATTGTTGTCAGAGCTTTCGATGGTTCGAAGAGAATGGTCCATGGGGAGGTTGAAATTCCCATCAAGATAGGCACTGAGGTGTTTAAGTCTACTTTCTATGTGATGGACATCCGTCCGTCATACTCTTGCTTGCTGGGTAGGCCTTGGATACACCATGCTGGGGCAGTCACCTCCTCCTTACATCAGATGTTGAAGTATTCTGTCAAGGGAAAGATCATTACTGTCCATGGCGAAGAGGAGTACATGATTAGCCACTTGAATTCTTTCCGGTACGTGGAGGTATAAGGAGAGTTCATTGAGACGCCTTTTCAGCATTTCGAAGAAGTCCTTCCTGAGATAACAGTAGCAAAGTTGGCAGCTGAGACACCGAGGCAGATGGCCAGGATGGCATCTCTGGAAGACGCAAGGGCCGCAATAAAGGAAGGGAAGAATTCAGCATGGGGGCAGTTACCTGACATTCCACATAAGACAGACAAATTTGGATTAGGGTTCACTACCGCAGGCCAGAAAGCGATGCGCCGTTCGAAGATTGAAAGAGCGCCAGTCAAAATTTCTCCCTACGGAATCAACGCCTTAGAGGATGAAGACAAAGAGAGCAACATCGAAGAGTGGATTTACCCAACTGTCAAAGGAGGATTGAGCAACTGGGAGGCAAAAGACTTTGTCCCCATCACTTTTATTCATCAGTAATTTATCTGTTAAAAATTTCCTATTTGGTCTGTAATATTTATTTTCAAAACAATCCGTACACTATCTTTTCACCTCATGCCTTGCCCGGGTCATGTAGGTCCATTTGTAAGGGTTTTGATTATTTTTCATATCCATATGCCATGTTTAATGATTCATTGGACATTTTTCATTCGATAAACTGCTTGTGTTCATTTTCTTTCCTTTTGCATTTTTTGTTTAAGGATGGCTATCCCTTACACACACCCACACTCACCAATGCAGGTACCCATCCACTCCGGATTCCATGGGTGACTATTCTGCTGTATCTTTCAATAACTCTGAAGATCTGATCAATCAAGCCGAGTATGAAGATGACGAAGGTTGTGAAGTACCAGGGGAACTAGCCAGACTTCTACAGCAAGAGGAAAGGGCCATCTTACCTCATGAAGAGTCATTGGAAACTGTCAACTTAGGGACCGAGGAAGACCGGAAGGAGGTGCAAGTGGGTGCCAATCTGGAACCAAGAGTCAAGGAGCGCCTGATACAGTTGTTGAATGAGTATGTTGAAATCTTCGCTTGGTCTTATGAAGACATGTCGGGTTTAGACACAGACATCGTGGTTCACCGTCTCCCCACAAGAGAGTATTGTCCACCGATCAAGCAAAAAGTTCGCCGAATGAGGCTTGACATGTCTGAAAAGATCAAGGCAGAAGTAATGAAGCAATTCGACGCTGGCTTTCTGGCTGTTACGTCCTACCCTCAATGGGTCGCTAACATCGTGCCAGTACCTAAGAGAGATGGCAAAGTCAGGATGTGTGTGGACTACCGGGATTTGAATAGGGCCAGCCCCAAAGATGATTTTCCGCTGCCACACATTGACATTTTGATCGACAATACAGCTCAGCACAAAGTGTTTTCCTTCATGGATGGATTCTCGGGCTACAGTCAAATCAAAATGGCCCCCGAGGATATGGAGAAAACAACTTTTGTCACACAATGGGGCACTTTCTGTTACAAGGTGATGCCGTTCGGGCTGAAGAACGCAGGGGCAACTTATCAACGCGCCATGGTAGCTTTATTTCATGATATAATACATCATGAGATTGAAGTTTACTTAGACGATATGATAGCTCGGTCACAAACAGAGGAAGAGCACCTTGAACATCTGGAGAAGCTGTTTGCCAGATTGAAAGAATACAAGCTCAGGCTGAATCCAAGCAAGTGCACTTTTGGAGTTAGGTCTGGTAAACTCCTGGGATTCATTGTAAGCAACAAAGGCATTGAAGTCGATCCAGCAAAAGTGAAAGCAATACAAGAAATGCCTGCTCCCCGTACTGAAAAGGAGGTTAGAGGGTTCTTGGGGCGCTTGAACTATATTTCCAGATTCATCTCTCATCTGACTTCTACCTGTGAGCCAATTTTCAAACTCTTGAAGAAAGATCAGGTAGTCGAATGGAACGACGATTGCCAAGCTGCTTTTGATAGAATCAAGGAGTATTTGCTAGAACCTCCTATTCTGATGCCACCCGTCGAAGGAAGACCATTGATCATGTATTTGACCGTCTTGGATAACTCAATGGGGTGTGTTTTGGGCCAGCATGACGAGTCTGGTCGAAAAGAGCATGCTATTTATTACCTTAGCAAAAAGTTTACCGACTGTGAGACTCGCTACTCACTGCTCGAGAAAACTTGCTGCGCTTTGGTATGGGCTGCTCGCCGACTAAGACAGTATATGTTGACTCATACTACCTTATTGATTTCCAAAATGGATCTTATCAAGTATATCTTCGAAAAGCCCGCTTTATCTGGAAGGATAGCTAGATGGCAAATGATCCTAACTGAATATGACATCCAGTACACCACCCAAAAAGCTATAAAAGGGAGTGTACTAGCTGACCATCTGGCTCATCAGGCTATCGAAGATTATCAACCCATGAGATTTGACTTCCCAGACGAGGACATCATGAATTTGGACAACATTGAAGGTGACGGACCGTATGACGGACCCGAAAAGGGATCCCGATGGACCCTGTACTTTGATGGTGCTTCAAATGCACTTGGAAATGGTATCGGCGCAGTACTCATTTCTCCGGAAGGTTGTCACACACCTTTCACGACCCGACTTTGCTTTAGCTGCACAAACAACATGGCTGAATACGAAGCTTGCATCTTTGGTCTCAAGGCTGCTATAGACTCGGGGATCAAATCTTTGATCGTATTTGGGGACTCGGCTTTGGTTATCAGTCAAATCAAAGGAGAGTGGGATACCAAGCATCCTAATCTTATCCCATACAAAGAACATGTCTTGACATTGTTGCCTCATTTCGAGCAAATTACCTTCGAGCATTTCCCGCGAGAAGAGAATCAGCTAGCAGATGCTCTAGCTACAATGTCCTCCATGTTTAAACTCAACTGGGATAACGAGGCTCCCCAAATCACCATCAAGCGAATGGATGAACCTGCACATTGTCACGAGATTAATACCGAAGAAGTAGTGGAACAACCTTGGTTCCATGAAATCAAAAGGTATCTCGAGACTAGAGATTATCCCGAAGGAGCTTCCGTAAATGACAAGAAGTTCTTAAGGAAATTCGCGGCTAAATTCTTCCTGAGCAACGGTATCCTTTACAAACGAAGCCATGATTGTGTATTACTCCGATGCATAGACAAAGCTGAGGCAGAGTTGATTATGACTGATATACACAGCGGCACATTTGGCACTCACTTGAGCGGGCATACAATGGCTAAGAGGATCCTAAGGGCAGGCTATTACTGGTCTACCATGGAAGTTGACTGCCATCAACATTCCCGTACTTGCCACAAATGTCAAGTCTACGCTGACAAAGTTCATATCCCTCCGGTTCCTCTCAACGTTCTGACTGCTCTGTGGCCCTTTGCAATGTGGGGCATTGATATGATTGGAGAGATCAAGCCCACGGCTTCCAACGGACATCGCTTCATCCTGGTTGCCATTGACTATTTCACCAAATGGGTCGAAGCAGCTTCCTTCGCCTCTGTTACTAAAAATGTGGTTGCCCGCTTTATCAAGCAAAATCTCATATGTCGGTATGGTGTTCCAGACAGGATCATCACAGACAACGGTACAAATCTAAATAACACAATGATCACCGCATTGTGCGAACAGTTCAAGATTTATCATCACAATTCATCTCCCTATCGGCCGAAGATGAACGGTGCTGTTGAAGCTGCGAACAAAAACATTAAAAAGATCATTCAGAAAATGACAGTCACTTACAAGGACTGGCATGAGATGTTACCGTTTTCTCTACATGGATACCGTACGACGGCACGTACTTCAACCGGGGCAACCCCATTTTCTTTGGCATATGGCATGGAAGCTGTCTTGCCTATGGAAGTCCAGATTCCTTCTCTAAGGATTATGAAGGATGCAGGTTTGAATGAAGATGATTGGATGCAGACCCGACTTGATCAACTCAATCTGATCGATGAAAAACGACTCGCTGCTATATGCCATGGTCAGGCGTATCAAAAACGGATGATCAAGGCATTCAATAAGAAAGTCAGACGTCAAGTGTATCAAGTCGGAGATCTCGTAATCAAGCGGATTATCTTGCCGCAAAGTGATCCCATGGGCAAATAGACTCCTACATATGAAGGACCATTTGTGATCAAGAGTATATTTTCTGGTGGTGCAATGATTCTGACCACCATGGACGGCGACGATTTGCCGTACCCTGCGAACACAGACATAGTCAAAAGATACTACGCATAAAATAACCCGACAAGTCGAAAACCCGAAAGGGCGGCTTGGGAAAAATGGGTACCCCGGTGGACCGAAAACCCGAAAGGGCGGTTCAGGCAAAAGTTAGGGATAAAAATAAAAATCTGTACACCCGGCAAGTTGAAAACCCGAAAGGGCGGCTTGGGCAAAAAGGGGTTTCCCGGTGGATCGAAAACCCGAAAGGGCGATTCAGGCAAAAGTTAGGGAATTAAAGCGTATGACTATGTCTCGTCGGATCACTTCAAAGACAATCTCTTCATCAACCAGTTCCAGGTTTCTGATCAATCCAGTCATCGGCAAACGAAGCATTGAATGGACAGATATTCAGAGTTGTGAAAGCTATAGCGGAATGGAATCCCATGGAATTATTTCACATAGCCATCTTTATTTTGTATAAATCTTTCAATATTTACGACAAAATCCTCTTACTAGGATGGTTGTCTCCTGTGTACAAATATACTCATAAAAAGTCAATACAAATACTTTTCCCAGAAATTTGTGTCTTTTCCTTTCTTTTGCACTAATTGTTTATTTTGAGAAACGTCCAATGTTTTGTTAAATAGGCATATACATTTGAACATAATCATTTCCTTGTGAATCAAGAAAGAGGATTACTGATAGGTCAAAGGTGCAGTTGGATATCTTGATACCCTTCGAAAGAAACCCCCAGGAGATTTGGGATCCATATCCCCCAGCAAGTCTTGAAGCTTATCCCCAGTAGATTCTGGAAGCTTATCCTACAGAGTACGGAAGTCCCTTCCAAGTTTTATCCAAGGTTATTCCTCACAAGGGCTTATAACTGGGTTATCCTCAGCTTTTTTCCACGGAAGATCGCATCCGCCGAAATTCTTCCTACCTCCAGCGGAGTTCATCAGAGTCCCCCAGAGGAACCTATCTTTACAATCCCCAGCCAGAGAATCCTCCGGAACTCAATCCCCCTCAGAATTTAAGTTTCAGTATCGCCAGCCGAGCTAAAACTTTAAGTTATCAATCCCCAGCGAAGCCAGACTAATGAACCTTCTCCCCACAGAATTTTGGGAGGGCAAATCTTGAGTTCCCCAGTGAAGTCGCCAGAGATACTTCCCACCAAACTGAAGATTCTCGGTCTTACATCTCCAGCATGAGTCTATTAGTTTGGAACTCCCCAGTAGAAGTCATCAGGAATTCCCTAGAAGATTGGTATACAACCCAAGTTCTTTATTCTCCAGCAACAACCAGGAATTATTCTTCCCAGCAGCAGTCAAGATACTGTCATCTTCAGCCATCTCAGATTCATCTATCTTTTGCAAGACAGCTCTCCAGCTTACATGCGCATTCATTTACATCCATATTACATAATATACATTGTATCATGCATCATAACATTGCATGTAACAACTCTTTACCTTTCAGGTAAGATCATTCGAAGGACTAAAATCATTATCTTCCGAGATTCTTTCTAGGAATAGTTCAGATGTGACCCAGACATGGAAACATTCTAATGCTTATTCTAGATTTATCCAGTTGCAGTTTTACACGAGCTCATCATCAGGGAACCCTACACCGGTTCTTATTCCAAATTTAAGACTTCTGAAAACAGTTTACGGGTTCTCCAAGTAACGGATGTTAACCCATCGCTTGTTCAGATTCTTCTCAAGACTTCTGAAAACAATTTATGGATTCTTCCCAACAACGGATGTTAATCTATCACTTGTTCAGATGCAACCTTTGAAAACAGTTTACGGACGCTTCCCAACAACGGATGTTGCTCTATTGCTTATTCAACTTCAAGATTTCTGAAAACAGTTCACGGGTTCTCCAAGTAACGGATGTTAACCTATCACTTGTTCAGTTTCTTCGCAAGACTTTTGAAAACAGTTTACGGATTCCTCCCAACAACGGATGTCAATCTATTGCTTATTCAGATCCCCAGTTCAAAGATGGCCCAAAGCATGGACACCTTCCTGATACTCTCCAGATGGCATCTTTAAGCCCATCCCCGACAAGTTCCTGTTACTCCTCCCGATGGCATCATTAAGCCCATCTCCAAATGGCATCTCTAAGCCCATTCCCGTATCCATTGCTTTGACGAGTGCAAATTTAAGGGCACTCTGGTGTCCAATCTCTTTTTACCCTCGAGTCACGAAAGGCAAACTTGCCAATCTAACTCTTCGGATTCAAGAAGATTGAACAGGGGAAACTGTTGTACCCAAAATTTGCCCTCCCATTTCTCAATGATTTCTCATCACAAGACCCTTGGAGCTCAAGATCCAGTTAGGGTTTCCTCTGCTCAAGACTTCTCCTTGCACTGTTGACCCAAATTAGGGTTTGTGGTTGCACAGAGATGTTTTGACCTAAATTGCCTAAGATGACTTTCTTGCTTCATATTGGACTCCCAAGTTTATCCACATCAAGTTTCAAGTCTTGATTCCAAGTTTTGCCCAGTCAATTGGACAGTTGACCTAGAAATCAGCTGTATTGGGGAAAAAGTCAACTGTGGCCAATTGACAGTCAAATCTCATGAAAATTGACACACATCAACATCATGAACTCACATGGACCATTTGATCAAGTTTGGATCACAATTCCACAAGAAATTTGATCAGATCACCAAAAGGGCAAAATGGTCATTTTTAGGGTTTTGACTGCACAAAGGCAATTTTTGACTGTTTGACCTAGCAAATGGAAAACCAAGCTCACATATGGATTCAAGGACCCCATGGAATTATCTTGACATGCTCAAAAAGTTCAAAAGATCCCAAATGCACAAGATTGACAATTGAATTTCCCAGTCAATTGATCAATTTTGACTGTATACTGAAAAGTCAAACTTTGACTTTTTGGTCAAAATCAAGAGTCAAGATTCATTTTTTATCAAAACATGTCAAATCATGAAACTTGTTCATCAAGAAATAAAAAAATGCAAATTAGGGTTAGAAATGAGAATTTTTCATAACTTAGAATTTTTCTAAGTTATGAAAAACCCTAATTTTTTCCCAACTTTGCCTCACTTTCTCACCAAGATTCATTTGGATTCAAGCAAAAGTCAAAACATGAAAGTTGTAGCTTGTTGCATAATCTTCAACTTTGATTCACAAAGTTTTCCCAAAAGAGGCTTGTATCTCAAGTTACAATTTTTGGAATAAGGGTACTAAACCATTCTTAACTTAAGTGAAAATTTGACCTATTTTGGCAAGGTTTTCTACCTAACTTCAAGACCATTTTCCATACACTTCCACTTGGAAATTCAATTTGCATTTCAAAGATGGATTGTAGTACACATTCCAAGCTTTCCAAAATGTCCAAGAACTCATCAAAAAACCTCATAACTTGAGAGAATCGAATTTTGCAATATGGCAAAAAGTCACTTTGATTCATGGCCATGTACATGTTCATAACTTGTGCAAATTTCTCAAACCAGCATGCCACTTGATTACAGGCCCTTAAACCATCCAACACTCAATAATTTAATGCATGTTCATTGTGCTAAGGCCTTGTTTCTTGAGTTTAAGCATTACATGTTGGATTAGGCCATAAATGGAAAAAGTGAAATAGCCATTTTTGCAAAAGCAAGATTTATGTCAAAGTTGCAAATCCACAAGTACAGATCAAATCACTTTGGCACAAGATTATGAGAAAAACACACTGATCAAGACAAGGTTAGCAGCATGTTTAGGGGGCCTCTACCTTCCTAGAAACTCAAGTGGCCTTTGTTTGCTTAAGTGTTAAGAAACTTAGCATAACACAAGATAACGTTGATCTCAGCAAGGAGAAGCCTAAGCAAATATTTTATACACCTTCTAATCATCCAACCCAAGCTAGAACACGAGCAAACAAGGTCCCAAACGCTCCCATTCCCAGAATCACTCTCAAACTGCAAAAACAGGGCAGGGTCTGCAGATTGAATCCCACAACTCATCCCTTTCATGCTTTCTTGCTCAAAGCTCATCAAACACATTCCCTAGCATCATTTGAAGCTAACCAAAACACAAAACACGACCTGTAACTCCTCTAACCAGTTCCACCATTTTCATTTTCTTGTTTTGCAGTTGAAGGTCCATAGCTCGATTCAAGGTGTTTCAAAGCAAAGTAAGCATTGGAATAGCATCACCACACTTCAGGAAAGCTATACAGATCATCATCTTGCCCTGAAAGCTCCCCCATTGCCAGATAGAACTTCAACTGAACAGGTATCTTTTTGAACTTCTAACTCTTAGTATAGGCATCATTAGCTCTAGGTTTATGAATAAGAAGTGTTCTACTCATGCCCCTGAATCTGTACATGCTTTTACTTTTCATTTATTTTGCTTGAGCTGTGAGAATTTAAGGTTTGAATATGGAAGAAAAGTTAGGTCAGGATTTGGGAATGTCAAAATTCTCTCTCATTTCTGAGAGTTAGGATGAGTTCTTTATATATTTAGAATCGTGATTCAATGCTTAACATTTCTTGTGTTGAAAGTTTGTGCAAAAAGTCAAAGAATCCAGATGTTTGAACTTGAATACAGGCGCGCGTTTTTGACATCTTTTTGTCTGAAGGTTGAAGAAGAAGCTACATGGGCTGGGCTTTTTGTGTTATTTCTCTTCACACCATATTTTTGGTTTTGCACCCCCTGAGCCCATTTTATTTATTTGCTTGATTTTTTGACTTTTCTTTTTTTATTCTGATTTATTTATTTTTGCTAATAATATTAAAAACTTGAAAAATTATTTTTACACCATTTTTGCATTTTTTAGGTATTTATTTGTTTATATGGACATTTATGCATAAATATATATATATATACACTATTATTTAGAAAAAAACTAGAAAAATAATGTAAATATATTGTATTTCTGATTTTTATTTCTTTTTTTCTTTTGAAAATATTTTATGTAAAATATACTTTTTTTATATAAATATTAAATATTATTATTTTTATATATATAATACATATTTAGAAATTAATACATATATATATATATATATATATATATATATATATATATATATATATATATATATATATATATATATATATATATATATATATATATATATTTAGGTTAAAATACAAAAAATACCTACATTTTTTATTTTATTAATATTTGACCTCAAAAAAATACTTTTTATAAATATACTTCATTTTATTTTATTTCTCTTGTACATAATAAATAAATACTTGTATAAATTAAATAATATATATATATATATTTATTTAATGAAATTAGGGTTTTACCCTTAAAACACAAAAAACTCCAAAAAAATAATACTCTTTTTTATTATTTTATTTATTTGACATAAATAATATTTTTTTCATACATATAAAAACCCTTTTTACATTTTACATCTTTATTTTATTTTCCATTTAATTTATGCAATCAATTATTTTGTAAATTTTCCAAAATTGATGTAATAGCTAGGTTTAAATTCCTTGTCTAAATATCCCCCCATTTGAACATTTGTACCCCCCTTCCCATATTGTGTTGTAATAGTGCAGGAATTTTACTTTTCGCACTTTAACGCTTTCTAAATATACCATGCTAGAATTAGGGTTTGTATGCAAATAAAAAGAACAAAATAGTTTGACCTAATTTCAAGATAATCAAGCATGAATATGGACAACACATATCACACTTGCACCCCTAGGGTATTCCACTTGTTGCCTTCAATAAATGGGCCATGTTGCATGTTAGGTTTCTTTGGGTAAAAAACAAACAATCAAATGATCATAGTCCCTCAATGACGCTTTCGAAAAGTTGCCTAAAATGATCAAGTCCCTTTCAAAGAAAAATTGCCCAAAGATACTTAGCATTATTGCAATTATGGTCTAAACGATGACCCGCGTCCGTCCCTTTCACCTCCTAACACAAGATTGTCCACCAAATGCAATGGTGGAACAAAATTGTTAAAAGGGTTAAAACATAACAAAAATCTTTGAGAACTTTAGGGTAGATAGCTCTTAAGTACTTGTCAACTTGCAAAACAAAACACTTGCCTATTTTCAAACCACACTTCACAAACACTTTCAAAACAAACTTTCAAAAACCTTGGAATATCTTTTCAAAAAGACAAACACCTTTTGTAAAACATTCGAGTAAAGAATTGTTACAAGGGTAGCCTATACAAGGCATCTTTTTCAAAACATTTTCAAAACCACACACCAAGCACCATTTCAAACAATTGAAAACCAAGGCAAGTTGATCTAAGCAAGTACCTAAGAGCCCGTGGATAACCATGGATAGAAAGGGTGCTAATACCTTCCCTTTCTATAATCTACTCCCCGAACCCAAGAAAAATCTCAAAGGTTTTTGCTGTGCTTTTTAAACCTTTCCTTAGGATAAAATAAAAAGTCGGTGGCGACTCTTGCTCAACCGAAACATTTGCGAAAACAAACGCAAAACCATAGTCAGTTCTCCCACCGTATCATAATATGCAATGCATTAATGAAACATAGTTTGACATTAAAAGATAATTGTTTGAATAATACAAGAAGTTACAACTTGAAAATTCGAATGAAACAAAAACAATATCAATGATTTGGCATAGGAGGAGTGATCATGCTAGAGTCTCCGGAGGACCAAACTCAATCTCCTTGGCATCAATCATGTCTTGGATCTTGTTCTTCAGAGGCCAACAGTTGTTGGTGTCATGCCCCAGACTGTCAGAGTGGTATTCACACCTTTCATTGGGATAATAGGTAGGAGCAGAAGTATTTGGGTTCCGGAGGGGAGCCCTCAATGTAATCAGATCCCTCTTCAACAAGTGTTGCAATGCTTGAGACAGTGGCATGTTGATGTTGGTGAACTGCCTCTTAGATGCAACTTCCTTACGCTGATGCCCCTGTCTTTGTTGAGCAGGCGTAGGCTTAGAGATCAAGATTGCCCCCACGTGTTGGTCATGACGACCCCTTTGACTGTTCGCAGCATTGGACTCTTTCTTTCCGTTGTAGGGAACTATCTGAGTATCCGAGGATGTAGTTCCTTGGATCTTTCCACTTTTGATGCCAGCTTCGACCCTTTCGCCGGTCAGTATTAGCTCGGTGAACCCGGCTGAGGAGCTTCCAATTAAGTGATTGAAGAAAGGCCCTGTCAAAGTTCCCATGAAGATGTCAATCAACTCCCTATCAGTTAAAGGAGGTTGCACCCTACCAGCCAAATCTCTCCACTTTTGGGCATATCCTTTGAAGCTCTCGTCGGAACCTATGGTCATGCTCTGCAATTGCACACGAGTTGT
Organism: Vicia faba; assembly: GCA_948472305.1. NCBI lineage: Eukaryota > Viridiplantae > Streptophyta > Magnoliopsida > Fabales > Fabaceae > Vicia > Vicia faba. The sequence continues at coordinate 549,927,595 of OX451737.1, forward strand.
GCAAGATCAGCATTATACTGATACTGCTCATAGAAAGCAAAAGCTAAGTCCTTCCAGGTGTGGATGCGAGAACTCTCCAATTGATAGAACCACTTGAGTTGAGCTCCTACCAGGCTTTCTTGGAAGAAATGGATCCAAAGCCTTGGATCAGCTGTGTATGGTTGAATCTTGTGAACATAAGACTTTAGATGCATCTTAGGGCAAGAGACTCCATCGTACATGGCAAAGGTGGGGACCTTGAATTTTGGCGGGATGACCAATCCAGGAACTAAACCCATGTCTCCTAGATCCAAGCCAGGTATTTGTTGGATCTCCATAGCATTGAGACGATCTTCCAGCTGTTTGTACTTGTCATCAGCAAGAGGATATTGTTCCTCAGAGTATTCAGCTTCCTCAGTCTCCAAATTGTGGTCTTCTTCAAGACTGGCCCCTATGCTGGGTGGAGTTGAAAGGTCTAGGGTCTTAGGTCTTCTCTTCAAGTTCAGGATGCAGGCTGCCTTCTTGGACTTCTTCTTCTTGTCTTTGAGAAGAAGAGTTGTCAGATCCTCTTGCCCTTTACCCATAGCCAACAGCATTTGTTGGAATTGAGCATTTTGAGCCTGGAGATCTTTCACCGTTTGTTCCATATCCATCTTACTGAAATAAACAATAGGAAGAATAAGGAGACCTGTATGGGAGTAACCTGTTATGCAATGATATGTGTGATATATATGCAATTTTTTCAAGGATCTCTTGGGGTGAACACAAGAGAGTGTTAGAGGTTGAACTTCGATCTTTGATTGGAGAACTTTGCACCGGTGGATGTCTTTCCACGAGAATCAAGCTCACCATGTCAAGTGGGTCATAGCCCCTGATTCAAGTTGTTGCACTTGATCTTTGATGGCATTTGTTTAGAGGAGAAAACCTCTTGCCCCTTGGTAGACGTCTGGTTCAACGTAACCCTGCATCAAAAGAACCCTCGAGATCCTTGAAATGGTTATTGAAAATGCTATGGTATGATGTTATGATGTTATGTACATGTATGCGAAAGTAAGTAAATGTATATACAGACAGTCATATTCACACAAAGCAAACAAGTCCTTAGGTTTAGGCTTGCATGGGGTTGTAGGTAAGTACCCTCTTGAAGTTAGTTGGCTCATCATGTCCTAAAATAGAAACCGGGTTCTAAGGAGCTCAATATCATTGGATTGTTTTCTGTGTTCATTGTTTTGGTTTAGCCACTTAACTGGAGACCAAAATATTCCAAGAAAACAACCCTCAATGAGTGTAGTATCGAGTATCTACCAACTTCGGACTACACCAAAGTCGGTCATCTCACTACCCCTAAAAAGGCTAAGATGGTCAATTAAGGTTCTAAGAGTTCGTTAGTGCTTCACGACATCACTCAGCGGCCCCGTACTCTCCTTGATTGAACTCAAGGGTTACCGGTACTCACAAATATGTCACACTAACATAGCTTACTGCTTCAACCGTGTCGGTATACCCCGCACAGTTCCCTCACAATTTTTTTTCTATTTACCTAAGAAGGTGCCCCAAATCCGGGTGTAGGATTTACAACAAATCCAAACAAGGAACCAAAAAAGTAAAGCAATCAAGGCAATCAAGGCAAGAATTTAAAGGTGATCTAAACCCTAAGGTAACCCCACTTTTAGATATACTCCCCAGCAGAGTCGCCAGTTCTGTGATACGGTGGGAGAACTGATTTGAGGTTTTGCGTTTGTATTCGCACTTGTTCGGTTTAGCAAGAGTCGCCATCGACTTTTTATTTTATCCTAAGGAAAGGTTAAAAAGCACAGGAAAAACCTTTTGAGATGTTTCGTGGGTTCGGGGGGTAGATTATGAAAAGGGAAGGTATTAGCACCCTTTTCATCCATGGTTATCCATGGGCTCTTAGTTACTTGGTTTTTAGATCACTTGCCTTTGATTTTTCAAATGCTTGAAATGGTGTGTGTGTGTGTGTTTTTGAAAATGTTTTTGAAATAGATGCCTTGTCTTAGGCAACCATTTGAAATGACTCGTGTTTGAGTGTTTTACAAAGGTGTGTATCTTTTCGAAAAGATGTTTCAAATGTTTTTGAAGAGTTTGTTTTGAAAGTGTTTGTGGAGTGTGGTTTGAAAAGTAGGCAAGTGTTTTTGCAAGTTGATCAAGTAACTAAGAGTTTGTCTACCCCTATTGTACTCAAAGGTTTTTCTCATGTTTTAACCCTTTTAACAATTTTGTTCCACCATTGTATTTGGTGGGCAATCTTGCGTTTAGGATGTTTGACGGGACAGACGCGGGTCATCGTGTGGACCATGAATGCAATGATGCCAAGTGTCTTTGGCAATTTTGCTTGAAGGGACTATGATCATTTTGATAGGCAACTTTCGAAAGCGTCATCGAGGGACTTATGATCATTTGAATTGTTTTGCCAAAGAAACTCGACGTGCAAGCATGGCCCAATTTGGAAGGCAACAAGCGGGATTACCCTAGGGGTGCAAGTGTGATTGTGTATTGATTTCATGTATTTGTCTTGTATTAGGTTATCTAGCGTTTGATTTTATGTACATACAAACCCTAGGTCTAACCATGGTATATTTGAAAGCGATAAATTGCGGGAATTTAAAGTCTACGCTATTACAAATAAGTATCCGGGAGTGGGGGTACAAATTTACAAATGGGGATGAGACTTTAAGAGAGTAGTGTCCAAATAATTTACAACCAAATCGAATTGCACAAATTTAAAATATAATGTATAGCAATGTATAAGAATAGCAAATGTATATGTATCAATGTATTTGTGTATTGTAAATGTGTAAGTGTATGTTTTATTTACAAGTTGAGATGTGAACTTAATGGAAAATTAAGTGTTTTGTTTATTTAATTTTGTATTCTCGTATTTTGTTAATATGTACAAAACAAAATATTTCAAGAAAAGAAAAGTATTTAATTTAAAGAAAAATTATGTATTGATGTAATTATGTACACAAGAGTTTTTATAAAAGGGAAAAAGATGTTTTAAGAAAATTAATGTTGTGTACAAAAAATTTAATTAAAGAAAGTAAAAGTTTAATTGTATTTTCATATGTTTCATGGTTTTTATGTACAAAAGAAATTTGTATAAAAGATTTGAGGTATTATTTTGTCTACATAATTTAATTATGCTATAAAAAGAAGATAAAAGAATTTTGTTAATTAGAATAAATGTAAAAAAAATGAAAATATAAGTTAGTTTTGAAATAAAAAGGGCTAAGGGATTAGATGGGCTTTAGGAAAGAAAAAAGGCCCAAGCTGAAACAAATGAACAGAAGCAAAAGGGGGGTACGCTTGAAAAAATGAACGAGCTTAGGCGTGAAAAGGGCAAGGCCCAATGCTTGGGACAACAACTTTGCCTAGGGTTTAATTGTTTTGTGTCATTTGGGGCTCTAGGGTTTACATGAGAACACAGAGGCGCGCCGTTCTTCGTTACTTCGTCTTCATCCTTGAGCTTTTTGAATGCCTCCAAGCCTGGCCACCGGCGCCATCATCCATCTCTCCTTCCTCCATAGTCAAGCACGGTGACCTTACGCAAAAGGTTTGGTTTTGACGCTTTGTACGTTTTTACATTTTTTGCATGCTTTCATTCGTTTTGGATTCTGATTTTAAGCTTTTTTATTGTTGTTTCTGTTGAGGTGTATGAAGGGAAAGAAATAATATTACCTTTGTCTTCTTGGAGATGGAGGAGAGATGGAGAAGGAGGCGCTTGGATGGCCAGAGGGAAGGATACATGTGATGCTGTGAACTTGCTCTTCCTGGTATTTTTGTTTCACTTCTTTAGGTTTAATGATGAACTTGAAAACCTTAGTTTGATAGTTGCCTCTCTTCTTCTCCAGTTGCCTCGCTTCTGTATGCTAGCTTATTGTTTCACTTCTTTTCCTGTTGCCTTGCTTCTGTATGCTTCTGAGGTGTTTGCTGAGCTGTGTTGATGATGATATGTTATGAGTATGCTTGTGACTGTATGCTTGTTGGTATGTTTGGTAGCCCAATGATGAATTACAGTTCTGAGGGCTTTGGTTGCTTCCGTTTGGGGATTTTGGATTTTAGGCTAGGAGCTTTGAATGGTTACAGGCCTTTGAAGCTTTAGGCTTTAGCAGGTTTCGTGTTGGTCTTTAGCAGGTTTGTATGGAGGTTGTGACACAGGTTTACAAGCAGGTTCAGGATTTGTGTTTACTGAGTTTAAACACAGGTTTTAGGCTGGACAGATCTGGGCTTTGAAAGGCTTTGATGCAGGTCTGGTTTGTAATGAGCTTGGTTGTTTGTGTATTTGTTTGAGATTACAGGTTAGGCTTGACACAGGTTATGGCTTCTGGTTTTTGAACCTCTGTTTGCAGGTTTTAGCTTATTTTGACAGGTTGGGTATGTTTGTAATGTAAACTGAGTTTTGGTTTCAGCAGGGTGGAGGCAGTTTTTTGAGCAGGATCCAAGCTTGAGGTCTTTGTGTTATTTTTGTTATGGGTTCTGTGTTTTGGAATAGGTTGGAGGCAGGCCCTTTTGTGTGTTACAGTTTTTAGAACTTTTGGCTTTTGTTTAAAGCTTCTTGATATATTTTTCTGCCCCTTTGTACTGTGTTATTACAGTTTGTTTTATATCTTTCCTTCTTCAAGCCTAAGCCTGTAAGCCTATCTTCTCTTTCTCTCTTCTCTCTCTCCCTTTTTGACAGATTAAAAGCATATTAAAAATTGCTTAGATTGTCCTTATTCTGAAAAGGTAGCTGGCCATTTGGAAAGTGATGTGATCGAAACTTTGCTTGCACTAGTTGCTTTGCCTCTGCATACTTTATCTCTTCTTCCAGATTTTATGCTTCTTTGACAGCCCTTTGTACTTTGATATCTTGATATCTTTTTGGACAGCTTTTTGGATATCTTGTGGAAAGTTTGAAATTGGAACTTTGTAGTTCTAGTTTAGTTGAGTTCAGTTTGCCTTTGGATTTTGTTTGGCATTTTATGAACTATGCAGCTTTTTGACCATTTTTGAAATTGTGTAATTACGACTTTTGTGCATTTCATGTCTTTTTCTTTTGCAAGCATTTTTCATCCCTCTTTGTGAACCGGGAGAAATCTCGTGATTTGCAGAGAGGGCAATCTGATTCCGGCCAGCTGCCTTTAATGATGAATCTATTTTTTTATCTGTCTGCTTTTAATTATTTTATCTGCTTTGACTTTTCTTTCTTTTCTTTGTTTTGCAGATAAACAATCAAATGGAGCAAAAGAGGAGGCATTGGATAGAAGATGAAGACTTAGGAATTAGGATGAAATTTTATTTCAATTTTTAATCATTGTAACCATTATTATTATGAATACTTTGTAAATAAATACTGTATTCAAATAACAATTGTAACAAATAATTAAAGATGAATAAAATCCAATCTTGATCAGTTAATTCTTCTTTCGATTCAATGTTCATTTAATTATTTGAATTTCTTAAATTAAAATAACTGGAAGTATCCAATTATTCTGACTTAGAAAAATAATTAATAAACACTGTGGCCTTATCATTGAATCAGTAATAAACCTGGCGCTCCAATTAAATAATGCACAATTAATCAAACCAATATCCAGATATTTATCTTTTTACTGATCAAATCAGACACTGTAGATTCTCAATTTAAGCACCTCAGCCTTTATCTCATCTCAAATCAAATGCCTTAGCCTTTACTGATTAAACAACAACCTGCAAGTTCTTGATTCAAATGCCTCAATCCAAAACTCAGAGTAAACTGAATAGAACTGTAGGATTAATTCTTTCTGCACGCACAAAACCCTGATTCTTGTCTTAATTTTCACAGAAGCGCCTGCCTGATTAAAACCTGAGCCAAACTCAAACAAACCTTAGCAATCTGCCTGAACTGCTTTAAAATCAAAGAAAACCCTAATTTTGTCTGACTGATAAGAAAAGTTTGTTTGACTGATTCTTACGCCAATCTGAAAAATCAGGAAAAGCCTGAAGCTGTGATTTCTTGTGGAAAATACGAGGGAAAATTTTGGGGTACAACACACGGTCCCAGACTGAGGAAGAACACATTGACCATCTACAGAAGCTCTTTGACAGGTTGAAGTTGTACAAGTTGAGGTTGAACCCGAAAAAGTGCACCTTCGGGGTGAGATCTGGTAAACTATTGGGTTTTGTCGTGAGCGACAAAGGTATTCAAGTGGACCCTGCCAAGGTGAAATTTATACAAGAGATGCCAGCTCCCAAGACAGAGAAAGAGGTCAAAGGCTTTCTAGGACGTCAGAACTACATTGCCCGATTCATCTCACACCTAACTGCTACCTGTGAGCCAATCTTCAAGCTACTGAAGAAAGATCAAGTGGTACGTTGGAATGATGAATGCCAAGCCGCTTTCGAAAGAATCAAAGAGTATCTCCAGGAGCCACCCATCCTGATGCCACTAGTTGAAGGGAGACCTCTGATCTTATACTTGACAGTACTTGACAACTCAATGGGGTGTGTGATGGGTCAGCATGACGAGTCTGGCCGAAAAGAGCATGCTATTTATTACCTTAGCAAAAAGTTTACCGACTGTGAGACCCGATACTCACTGCTCGAGAAAACTTGTTGCACTTTGGCATGGGCTGCTCGCCGGCTGAGACAGTATATGTTGACTCACACCACTTTATTGATATCAAAGATGGATCCAATCAAATATATCTTCGAAAATCCTGCCTTGTCTGGAAGAATAGCAAGATGGCAGATGATCTTGACTGAGTATGACATCCAGTACACAACTCAAAATTCAATCAAGGGAAGTGTATTGGTAGACCATTTGGCACATCAGGCAGTGGATGATTACCAGTCTATGAACTTTGAATTCCCGGACGAGAATATCATGTTGATAGCTGATTGTGAGACACCTGGACCGGATGAAGGACCTGAGGAAGGATCCTGATGGTCTATGTACTTTGACGGAGCTTCGAACGCTTTGGGTAATGGCATTGGCGCTGTGATCATATCTCCTAAAGGCTCTCATACTCCATTCACCGCTCGACTATGTTTCAACTGCACCAACAACATGGCGGAGTATAAAGCATGCATTATGGGTCTTCAAGCAGCAATTGACCTGAGGATTAAGTTTCTAAGTGTCTTCGGAGATTCCGCTCTCGTGATCAGTCAGATAAAAGGCGAGTGGGATACGAAACACCCAAACATTATTCCTTACAAGGAGTATGTATTGACGTTGCTTCCCCGTTTCGAGGAGATAACCTTTGAACACTTCCCTAGAGAGGAGAATCAGTTAGCGGACGCGCTGGCTATGATGTATTCTATGTTCAAAGTCAATTGGGACAACGAGGCTCCCTGGATCATTATTGAAAGATTGGATGAACCTGCGCATTGTTGTGATCTTGAGACTGAAGAAGTAACAGGAAAGCCCTGGTATCATGAGGTGAAGAGGTACCTTGAAGCTCAAGAATACCCCGAGGGTGCATCTGTTAATGACAAGAAGTTTCTGAGGAGATTCGCGGCGAAGTTCTTCATCAGCAATGGCATTCTTTACAAGCGTAACCATGATTCAACCTTACTGCGTTGTGTGGATAAGATTGAAGCAGAAAGGATCATGGCAGAGCTGCATGAAGGTACTTTCGGAATTCATTCCAGTGGACATACCATGGCAAAGAAAATCCTCCGGGCAGGATATTACTGGTCCACAATGGAAGCCGACTGTTATCAGCATTCTCGGACATGTCACAAGTGCCAAGTCTATGCTGATAAGGTGCACGTACCTCCATTTCCTCTGAACGTCTTGACGGCACCGTGGCCTTTTGCAATGTGGGGCATTGATATGATCGGCGAGATCAGACCTACGGCATCCAACGGGCATCGTTTCATCCTGGTAGTGATTGATTACTTTATAAAGTGGGTTGAAGCAGCTTCCTTTGCTACCGTAACCAAGAACGTCGTGGCACGGTTCATTCGGCACAATCTGATCTATCGATACGGTGTACTAGAGAGGATCATTACGGACAATGGCACCAATATCAACAACAAGATGATCACTGAGCTCTACGAGCAATTCAAGATACATCATCATAACTCTTCTCCCTACCGGCCGAAGATGAATGGGGCTGTCGAAGCTGCAAATAAGAACATTAAGAAGATTGTGCAGAAGATGACAGTGACATACAAAGATTGGCACGAGATGTTACCATTTGCTCTTCATGGATAACGTACCTTAGCACGGACGTCAACAGGGGCAACACCCTATTCCTTGGTTTATGGCATGGAGGCAGTCTTGCCCATTGAAGTTCATATACCCTCTCTCCAGATCATGAAAGATGCAGGTTTGAGTGAAGATGACTGGATTCAGACCCGGCTTGATCAACTGAACCTAATCGACGAAAAAAGACCTACTGCTATTTGTCATGGTCAGACGTATCAAAAACGGATGATCAAGGCATTTAACAAGAAAGTTAGACGATAAGAGTATCAAGTTGGGGACCTGGTAATCAAGCGTATTATCTTACCTCAAGGTGATCCCAGGGGAAAATGGACCCTTACTTACGAAGGGCCATTTGTGGTTAAGAACATTTTCTCAGGAGGAGCTATGATTCTAACCACCATGGATGGTGACGACCTTCCTCACCCCGTAAGTGCAGACATAGTGAAAAGATACTACGCATAAATCAAAGACCCGCTAGGTTGACTGGCCTAGGCAAAAATAAGGGCTTCCCGGCGAACCAAAAGGGTTCGGGCAAAAATAAGGGATGAAAATAAAAAAATTGTACACCCGGCAAGTCGAAAACCTGAAAAGGCGGCTTGGGCAAAAATGGGTATTCCGATGGATTGAAAACCCGAAAGGGCGGTCTAGGCAAAAGTTAGGGATCAAAGTGTAACACTATGTCTCATTGGGTCACCTTGCATCCAAACTTCGATATCGACTATCAAGTTCAAACGGCACTAATCAATCAGATTCATCTTCAACTAAGCAGCAAAGTGATGAGATGCTTGAAGATATAAAGGCAATAGCAGAGTTGGAACCCAGTGGGATTATTCACATAGCTGTTTTGTTTCCTTTTCACAAATTGTATAAATTCTATTTGTCTGGCGGCGTTCTCCTACTAGGACGTCAGCCTCTTGTACAAAAAATGCCTATTTTCAGGCCAAACTTCAAAATCAATACAAATTCATTTTCAAAAATTTCAAGCTGTTTTTCCTTTGTCTGTTTTGTTTTGCAAAGAACGTCCAATGTTCATTTTTGATATATGCATTTGACATTAATTTCTAATCATAAATATTTACATGCGAAACGAAAGATGAGTTACTGGTAATAATAGAAACAGGGGCAAATAAGAATTGCCCGAGCTGTACAAGTTGCTCTGTCCATCAGGTACCAAGGTACATCCAGCTGAAGAATACGGCTAAGATACCTTCATTCCCCGCAGAATAAGGAAGTAATGGTAGCTCTCCCAGCTGAGACTTGCAATTATGGACGAATCATCAATACTCTCCCCAAGCAGAGTTTAATCCACCATCAAGCGCTAAAAAGGTTTGGTATCCCCAGAAGGTCTTAATATTCTTCAACGGAGTATAAAGACATCCCCCAGCAACTGAAAAATCATCCCCAGTGTTATACCCCAAAATTTGCCCTCCCATATTCTTCAAAATTTGCAAAAAGCATGCTTCAAAATACCCCAAGGCTTGCACAGTTCAAGGGCCTCCTAACAGTCAAAAACTAGGGTTTTGGTTCTGTCAAAGAAATTGAAGTTTTCAAGGGTCTAATCAAGTCCCACATACAAACATTGTCAAGCATCATCATGCCAAGTTTCAAGACTTACAGCACAAAATTGCACAGTAAAAAACCCTAATTGCTCAACAGTCAACTGCAGGGGCAAAATGGTCATTTGACAGTCAAAAGTTCAAATTTTTGGTCAACATCTTATTTTGAAGCCACAAACATCATTTGATCAATTCTTGATCATGATTCTCAAGGCATGGCTCAAAAAGTCTCAAGATGCAAAAGTTTCCATATTTGGACAGTTGAAAAAGTCAACTGTAACTTGACCAAGGCATAACTTCCACATGGTTTATCAGAAAAATTCCATCCAAAGCTCATTTTGAAGAGAAAGAAATTTCCTACAACTCCTCTTCACACTTCAAGTCCAAGAAATGCTCTCACAAAAAGTTATCAATCTCAACATTATAGGTCATTTTCAAAAGTCAACAAAAAGGGACTTTAAGTCAAAGACCATAACTTGAGATTGGTAAATAAATATGACATGGGACCAAAGGCATTGGTTAGAGGACTTCAAGACCTTTCCAAAATGTCCAAGAACATGGTCAAAGCTTAAACATTGAGCAAGATATGCCTTGTGGAAGTTGGGAAATTTTTGGGAATTTTGAAAAGTCAACTTTGCTTCAAATGCCTCAAAATTGCTAATGGGCCACATTTTCTTCCAAGAATCATTATCCAAAGGCTATGCACGACCATTTGACCCAAATGGGATTTATTTCATCATTTTTTATTATTTATTTGAATTTTTATCACCATTAATTCATTTAATTAAATAAAATATGACAAAAATACTAAACAAATGTGTTTGAATCCTTTTATGCAGCATATGCCCTCATTATTTACTCAAGATCTCGTGCACATCAAAAAAGGAAAGATTTTGTGCAAATTGGCATGTTCTTCATGAGGAAAAGATTGGAAAAGATTCCATGGAAATCAAATATTTGATTCATCTATGCAAAGGTTTATGGACTCAAATTTCTACCCTAATTCGTCCCATACATATACAGAATGCTAAACCTAATGCAAAAGAACCTTGAAGTTGCGCCCAAACCTGGATACAAAATTGGCATTTTTTGTGAAAAAGTTCAAAACTGAAAACGCACTTAGAGTTGGTTTCAAGGCAAAATAACCATTCCAATAGCTTGCCAAGGCATCAAGGAAACTTTCTGAATCCTTTTCCACGCTTCTAACCTCAGGAATTGGTATATAGAAGTCAAAATTCCTCAAACTTTTTGCATAATCGTGTCTCATAATTCATGCCATATTTTTGATTTCTAATGCTTGATTTGTACTAGTTTAATCATTCTAAAGCTAACCATGCCATTCAATTGAGTTTTTAAGGCCAGTATGTGAATCTACCATGGGAGCTCGTTAGGGTTTCAAAGCTGTAAAATTGGGGTTTCTCTCGTCTGGTAAAATTGAGACACAAGACCTATACCACTGAAACTGGAAGCTCATGACGATTCAAAGCCACATGTCGCGCTCAATTTATGACCGACGGTGTTCTATTCGCTATTTTTTGGTGTTTCAGATTGTGGGGGTTTAAAACCCCCGCTATCTATTCTGTAATTGCAGGTAAAACAAAGCAACCATGAAGGAGACACTGAGTTGTCTCAACGTGATAGGGACTTACGAAAACTGGGGCATCCCGCTGACTGTAATTCCTAAAGAAGGAACAGTTCAGGCAAAATTTAGGGATAGCAAAATCAAAAAGAAAGAGGTCATACAAACCCTCAACAAAAACAAAAAAATGACTGCCTATTTAGAATAAATCATCAATATCTGAACCATCATTGGAACGTCAGGACAAAGACTCAAATAAGGTCTAACGCATGATCAGCTGAGTTTAGGATTGAAGAACATTACGAAGAGCGGGTGGGTACAAATAATTTGAGCCTTTATCCTTTGTTTCTTAAACCATGAACCAGGCCACGTTATAACCCTTAAAAGTCCTAGCTGAAGCATGGGTTAGTTCGAAAGCATACTGTTACAAAGGGTATCCTGACTCCTTAAGGCTTGCGGTAAAATAACGAGTTGACATCACGTTTTACAAACATTCACTTGTTTTATGAAAAAGAATGCATTTTCAAAAATCTTCAAGACAGACATAAGCTTTGCATTTTTGATATAACATTGTTTGCATATGACTATTTGTTCGAACAACAAAGGAATTCACACGACGAATATCTAGTGAACAAAAGCACCTCCAATCAAGGGGCATGGCCTGATCATTGTCCATCATCTGGGGCAGTCCAATCAAGATTCGGAGAATCTCTCAAAGGCCAAATAGCCTGGGGCAAGTCTCCGCCTAAATCACTTGGGGCATTGAACATGAACTCCCAGCAACAAATCTTACATGATCAGATATCTTCTGATGGCATGACAAAACACTTCTAACAGGGGCAACTCCCTACATTCTGAGAGCGTGGATATAGTCGAAAAGAATACTACGCGTAATCAAAGACCCGCTAGGTTGACACACCTAGGCAAAAATAAGGGCTTCCCGGCGAACCAAAAGGGTTCGGGCAAAATGAAGGAATGAAATGAAAAAAATCTGTACACCCGGCAAGTCGAAAACCTGAAAAGGCGGCTTGGGCAAAAATGGGTATCCCGGTGGACTGAAAACCCGAAAGGGCGGTCCAGGCAAAAGTTAGGGATCAAAGCGTACGACTATGTCCCGTCATCTTGTCACCTGCCTACCAGAAGAAGGTTTGTCCATCAACAACTATCAGCACCCCACAGGTGCCTTCTTCCATAGAAACAGGGGAAATAATGAGTGGTCTAAGCAATCTAATTGTTCTGTCCACCAAGGTACCAAGGTAAGTTCGGCTGAAGAACACAACCAGTATGTCTTAACCCCCCAGAGAGTGTACCAGCAAGTCAGTGCACTCTCCCCAAGCAAAGCTATTATCAGCCTTAAGGAAGTTGGGTACCCCCGCAAATCTCAACATTCCCCAGCATGATATCCAGATATTCTTAAACAAGCATCCCCGACAGTCTTGACCTAAAGATTGTTCCCCGGCGGTATACCAGGCATTCAGCGGAGCCACCTCCCCAATACATCTCAAAATTTCCCCAGGAGAGTCCAATCAAGATTTCCCCAGGAAAGTTTGAATCACCTCCTCAGCAGGAAGCTTATCCCTAGTAGATTCTGGAAGCTTCTCCCCCGCAGAGCACGAACGCGTCTCCCAGCTTTATTCAAAGGTTATTTCCCTACCAGGATATAACTGGGTTATCCTCAGCCAAAAGCCACAGAAAGATCGTCCCCGATGAAGTCTTCCTATCCCCAGCGAAGTCTATCAACGCTTCCAACATAACAACGGTATCCCCAGCGGAGTTATCATCATCCCAGCAAAATATCTCTCTCCCCACAGAGTATTGCTCCCCAGCAAGATCGCTAGAGTAATTTTCTCCCCGCAGAGTGTTCTATTCGCCAAGTTTATTCCCCAACGGAGTTATCTTCTCCTACCGGTTCATTCTTGCAACCATCACTCCCCAGTGGAAACAGAAACTCTACATCGGCCCAAGATGTGACCTCCCGGCACCCGTCAAGGATTTACTTTCCTAGACAAAAACATACATTCAAAAACATCACATACATCATGATACAGGCATAAACGCATCATACCTTACAATATCATTTAGGTTGAGAACATCATTGCTTGATCCATATCATGCATTGCATACGACTGACCTTTAACTTTCAGGAAAGATCCATTTAAGTTCTCAGCTATATTCCAAGACCTAGCCTGGTTCAGTTAAATCGACCCTAAGATTTTCCTGATTCTTATCCAGTCAAAGGCTTTCTCTGGTTCAGTCAGATCGACCCTAAGATCTCCCTGATTCTTATCCAGTTGAAGATTCCAAGACCTTGTCCGGTTCAGTTAAATCGACCCTAAGATTTTCCTGATTCTTATCCAGTCAAAGGCCTTCTCTGGTTCAGTCAGATCGACCCTAAGATCTCCCTGATTCTTATCCAGTTGAAGATTCCAAGACCTTGTCCGGTTCAGTTAAATCGACCCTAATATTTTCCTGATTCTTATCCAGTCAAAGGCCTTCTCTGGTTCAGTCAGATTGACCCTAAGATCTCCCTGATTCTTATCCAGTTGAAGATTCCAAGACCTTGTCCAGTTCAGTTAAATCGACCCTAAGATTTTCCTGATTCTTATCCAGTCAAAGGCCTTCTCTGGTTCAGACAGATCGACCCTAAGATCTCCCTGATTCTTATCCGGTTCAGTTAAATCGACCCTAAGTTCTCTCAGCGTTCCTGTTGAGGTAGTAATCGTCCAAGGCTCTATCACCGTCCCGTTGAGATAGTAACATCCCTGGTTCATTCATTACTTTTTTGAAGCTCCAGATTCAATTCCTGTAACCAGTCAGGGCGCATCTATACAAAGAGTTTGAAGACCAACTCCTGTAACAGGTCAGGTAATCATCTTTCTTTTTCAGGTACGCAAGTTCTCGCTAAGGAATCTCTTACGCGATCGACACCCAGATGGCATCTATAAGCCCATCCACCTATCTATCATCTCTCAACATGGCATCTGTAAGCCCATCTTCCTATCCATCAATCTCCAAATGGCATCTGTAAGCCCATTCCCATCATCACACTACCATGTGAGCGCAAATTTCTGGGCACTCTAGTGTTCAATCATCTTCCACCTTCGGATTACGAAAGGCACGTCAGCCAATCTACATCCTCAGGTCTAAGAAGATTGAACAGGGGCAACTGTTGTACCCCAAAATTTTCCCTCCCATATTCTTCAAAATTTGCAAAAAGCATGCTTCAAAATACCCCAAGGGTTGCACAGTTCAAGGGCATCCTAACAGTCAAAAACTAGGGTTTTGGTTCTGTCAAAGAAATTGAAGTTTTCAAGGGTCTAATCAAGTCCCACATGCCTACAAACATTGTCAAGCATCATCATGCCAAGTTTCAAGACTTACAGCATAAAATTGCACAGTAAAAAAACCCTAATTGCTCAACAGTCAACTGCAGGGGCAAAATGGTCATTTGACAGTCAAAAGTTCAAATTTTTGGTTAACATCTTATTTTGAAGCCACAAACATCATTTGATCAATTCTTGATCATGATTCTCAAGGCATGGCTCAAAAAGTCTCAAGATGCAAAAGTTTCCATATTTGGACAGTTGAAAAAGTCAACTGTAACTTGACCAAGGCATAACTTCCACATGGTTTATCATAAAAATTCCATCCAAAGCTCATTTTGAAGAGAAAGATATTTCCTACAACTCCTCTTCACACTTCAAGTCCAAGAAATTCTCTCACAAAAAGTTATCAATTTCAACATTATAGGTCATTTTCAAAAGTCAACAAAAAGGGACTTTAAGTCAAAGACCATAACTTGAGATTGGTAAATCAAAATGACATGGGACCAAAGGCATTGGTTATAGGACTTCAAGACCTTTCCAAAATGTCCAAGAACATGATCAAAGCTTAAAAATTGAGCAAGATATGCCTTGTGGAAGTTGGGAAATTTTTGGGAATTTTGAAAAGTCAACTTTGCTTCAAATGCCTCAAAATTGCTAATGGGCCACATTTTCTTCCAAGAATCATTATCCAAAGGCTATGCACGACCATTTGACCCAAAGGGGATTTATTTCATCATTTTTTATTATTTATTTGAATTTTTATCACCATTAATTCATTTAATTAAATAAAATATGACAAAAATACTAAACAAATGTGTTTGAATCCTTTTATGCAGCATATGCCCTCATTATTTACTCAAGATCTCGTGCACATCAAAAAAGGAAAGATTTTGTGCAAATTGGCATGTTCTTCATGAGGAAAAGATTGGAAAAGATTCCATGGAAATCAAATATTTGATTCATCAATGCAAAGGTTTATGGACTCAAATTTCTACCCTAATTCATCCCATACATATATAGAATGCTAAACCTAATGCAAAAGAACCTTGAAGCTGCGCCCAAACCTGGATACAAAATTGGCATTTTTTGTGAAAAAGTTCAAAACTGAAAACGCACTTAGAGTTGGTTTCAAGGCAAAATAACCATTCCAATAGCTTGCCAAGGCATCAAGGAAACTTTCTGAATCCTTTTCCACGCTTCTAACCTCAGGAATTGGTATATAGAAGTCAAAATTCCTCAAACTTATTGCATAATCGTGTCTCATAATTCATGCCATATTTTTGATTTCTAATGCTTGATTTGTACTAGTTTAATCATTCTAAAGCTAACCATGCCATTCAATTGAGTTTTTAAGGACAATATGTGAATCTACCATGGGAGCTCGTTAGGGTTTCAAAGCTGTAAAATTGGGGTTTCTCTCGTCTGGTAAAATTGAGACACAAGACCTATACCACTGAAACCGGAAGCTCATGACGATTCAAAGCCACATGTCGCGCTCAATTTATGACCGAAGGTGTTCTATTCGCTATTTTTTGGTGTTTCAGATTGTGGGGGTTTAAAACCCCTGCTATCTATTCTGTAATTGAAGGTAAAATGAAGCAACCATGAAGGAGACGCTGAGTTGTCTCAACGTGATAGGGCCATTCAAATTTCCAGCGCGTTTTTTCGTTGGACATCACTAACCCTTATTTTTTATCATATTAATTGTTATCCATTATTATTACAAAGTGGCTAAACAGCTCAGTTGGTGGAAAGCATTGTTGGCAAGCCTTGGGACCTGAGTTCGATCCCCAGGTCCCCCATATTTCTTTCTATTTTTTCCTGCAACGTGATTAGGTACTCAACGTGTCCAGTGGTCCACCATGCATCCACTATCAAAGCTTGCCACATGGCCCAGGAGACGAATCTGAAGGTCAGGATGAGAGGTCCATCATACACCTCTGTTAACCATGCCACACGCGCGCTGAGAAAGTCAACCAAAGGCCTGAATATGGTGGGCCAAATTGTTCAATTTACCTCCAAAAGGGCCAACAAACCCCTCATGTTTGCATTTTTCTCTCTTTTTATTTTTTCTCTTATTTATTTTAATTACATTATTTGTTTTATTTTAATTCTTTAAATCAATTTTTTTCTTTAATATAAAAAAATACCAAAAAATCAGCAAGTCAAAAAATAAAAATATATTTTATTATTTAATTCACTAATATTTTTATTTTGTAAATAAATGTAATAATTAATTTAGTTCTAATTCTAGGTTTTAATTTTAATATTTTTTGTAATAAACTAAAAAATGTAGAAATTAGGGTTTTAAGCTTTTATTCTTTTTTCCCTTTTTCACCATATTTAATAATTAATTATTTTTTTGTAAATAAATTTGCCATTAAATAATTAGGTTAAAACTAGGTTAAACTTAAACATTTTTTTAATAAATTAAAAATAGTTTAGAATAGGGTTCCAATTTAATTTTCTCATTAGACTCCATAAATACAAAAACTCCAAAAAAAAAATTCTTTCTTTTATTTAAACTTAATTAATTTATTAATTGTAATGTAATTCCTTAAAAGGGTCCAACGCCCTCGCGTTCTCGATTTTATTTCTTTTCGCATTTACTTTTATTTCTTTTTATGAACATAATGTATTTATCCCAAAGCCTTGTAATAGATTAATTAGGATATTTATTTTTCCGCATTTTTATTTTATTCAAATCGGGTCTTGGATTAATTTGGCGATGTAGACCCGCGCCTTTGTAATAGCGTAGGACTTTTTAATTCCGCACCTTTTAACTATTAATAATTTGCATGAAAGAATGAATTCCAAAAATAAAAACAAAGCGTAGATCACCAATGCATGACAAGATAAACGTAATTGAAAATGACACACAAATCACACACCACCCCTAGGGTACGCCTCACTGTTGCCTTGCCCCTCGAAATGTGGTCGTCGAGTAGAGGATGTTTTAGTAAGTCCTCATGTCCATGAACATGGCATGAGGGTAGCTTCTAAGGTGTCTTCCTATTACTCTGGTGACCACAATGTCCCGAACCCTCGAATTGACCCGAACACCTCCAACGGTGGTGCTACCTACCTCTCAATGGTGGGATGACACTACTTTAAGGACATTTACACAGACGAATTCCTTAGGGTAGGTAGATGACTCGTAGATACTTGCTCTAATTTCAAAACAAATCAAAAACTTCTTTTCACACCGACACTTTGCAAAAAGATTTCAAAAACAACTTTTCAAACACTCTTGAGGACTGATACAAGAGTCAAACTGAAATTTTAAACGAAACTTTTTTAAACCCACAGTTGAAAAGCAAACAAACATTTTTGAAAACACAATGAGCAAGTATCTAAGAGCCCATGGATAACCATGGATAGAAAGGGTGCTAACACCTTCCCTTTCTATAAATCTACCTCCCGAACCGAGAGCAATCTCTATAAGGAATTTTTCTGTGCTTTTGTCCTTTCCATTTGGAGAAAATAAAAGACGGTGGCGACTCTTGCTTCCGCGACATTTCGCGAACCAGCGTTAAACAGTCAGTTCCAGATCCACCGATCACACCCAGCGAGGTCCTTTCTTTCCCCAAACAGGAGTTCAATCCTTAACAGATCTAATATCACCAGCAACACTAATCCATCCCCAATGGAGGTCATCATTAAAATCCCCAACAAAGCTTATCAACGGAATCCCCAGCGGAGTTTATCGTTAAAATCTTCAGCAGGACATCTCTCCCCCACAGAGTAATTCCCCTCGGAATAATCTCCTCATCAGTTTATTCCCCAACAGAGTTATCCTCTCCTGCAAGTTTATCACCTTCGTTCATCATCCCCAGCGGAAGCGAAACATTCAACTTTATTCTCCAGCAGCTCCGGGATTTATTTTCCCCAGCTAAAACATTACATGTCCATACATCATGCTACATGCATATACGCATCATACCATACAATCTCATTTATTTTGAGAACATCATTGCCTGATACATATCATGCATTACATATAACTAACCTTTACCTTTCAGGAAAGATACAATCAAAATTCAAGTTATGAAGCCCGGGTACGACCAGGATAGTATCTTGATTTCTACAGCATATTGTGAAGCCCGGATTATGACCGGATAATAATATCAGACTACCGCGAAGCCTGGATTACGACCAGATAGTGATATCCCTGATCAGTGCATTTTGATGCACATCTTTCCACGATTGTACTAATGCATTTCTTTAGTTTATTGTGTTTATTTTTATGTTTTAAATTGTTTTGCTAATTTATCTTATTTTTGCATTTAATTAATTTTCGTATTTTATTTTTCAGCATGTGCAGCTTTCAATAAAAAATTCATAACTGGAGCTACAGGACTCGGATTGAGGCGTTCTAATATTGGTTGGAAAGCTAAGAAAAAGACCTACAACTTTCATGAAGAAGTCGAGAGCCAATTCGGACTGTAGCAAGGTTGAAAAAATTGTTGAAGTTGCAGCACTAGTTTTAGTTAAGTTTCGGGTCAATTAGTTTTTGGCCTGGGTCGTTTGTTTGACCCAGTTGGGTTGTAAAACGGGTCGCTCTCTTTCCCCTTAGGGTAGCAGCCGTGATACTGTAGCATGGCATTCGAATTCACTGTTCACTAAATTCCATTCACGATTTGGAAAAGCTAGGACGAATGACTATGGAGAACTAATTCCTTTGGGTTGATCTACTGTAATTCAGGTTCCAATACTTGAGATTATTATAATGTTAATTTAAGTTTAATTCCTTTCAATGATATTTTGTGTTATTGTATGCTTAATTCGATTGCATAAAATATATTGATTCAATTTGGTTGATTGTATGATCCTAACATAGACTCATCACGTTTGCTTAATCCGTTGTTGTGTCTGATCAGTCATGTTTGCTTAATCCATGAAAACTTATCCCGTTTGCTTAATTCGGACAATAGGATCGTACATCTCACAAACTTCACCGCGCTTGTCATTGAGTTTGTACCCAAATAGGAATAGACAATCTGCTTCGGGTATTAGAATTATAATAATCGATGATAGTAGGAACCCAAAACAGTAGATCGACTTATTCTATAATCACTTATTTCCAAACAGCTTATTTTATAATCACTTTTTATAATTAGCTTATTTGCCTAAACTCGAACCAAACAACCCCCCAATTTTGATTTTAGTTAGTAAAACCCAAGAGTCCTTGAGAGACGATACTCGAGTTACCGTTACCGTCGTTACTACAATTTGCAATTTAACTCGTTTTTGACCCGCGCGCGACAGCGGATCAAATTGGCGCCGTTGCCGGGGATTCTTGATTTTATTAACCAATTTTAGAGTCATAGGTTTAGTGTTTTCGTGCCTAGGTTCTAGATTTCCTTCGGTTTAAGTCAATTCGCGTTTTTTGCGTCATAGTAGTAAAAAATTCGGTTTTTTTGAAAATTGAATCCGATTTGAAATCTGTTTCGACCAGTGGAGGGGAAAAAATTCACTGATCATTTGTCCCATACTACGGAGTAGTTACAGGACTTTGGTCTCAATTTCCCAAATTCATCATTTTTCTATTTTTAATGATTTATTTACTGATTTCATAGAGTCGAAAAAATTCGAAAAAATTATCAAAATTCTATTTTTCACCCATTAGATGAATTTCGTGTTCAGTTTATTTTTTTGAAAAAAATTTAATCGTTTTCTTTCTTTGTGTTTGTTTTTGCTATTTAGGGACATAGTTGGCATTTTCACGATCGTTGCTGCATTGCTGTGCACTAGTCCGGGCTACTAGGTCCTCTTGTCCTGAACTTGTTGCTTTTGATCCTGAGGTAGAAAGAACCTTGCACACACTTCGTAGAGCAGGCCAGGCTAGCAATAGTTCACCTTCACCGACCATAGTTGAGTCCGATTCCGAGTCCGACTATTTGCATAACTTGTTTGCTTCTGATTCTGAATTTGTTTTTGAAATGGCTGACAATAGAACTTTAAGACAACTTGCAGCCCCTGATGTGAATTATAATGGCTTGTGTATTGAATATGATGCTGTTGCTGTTCCTTTTGAATTAAAATCGGGTTTAATACACTTGTTGCCAAAGTTTAATGGTCTTGCAGGTGAGGATCCGCATAAACATTTGAAGGAATTCCAGGTGGTGTGCTCTACACCATTGAAGCCTGAAGGGATCACTGAAGATCATATCAAACTTCGTGCTTTTCCTTTTTCTTTGCAGGGTGCAGCGAAGGATTGGATATATGATCTCGAACCGAATTCAATCGCAAGCTGGAATGCTCTGAAAAGAGTGTTCTTGGAGAGATATTTTCCTGCCTCTAGAGCTGCTTCAATCCGAAAGGAGATTTGTGGCATTAGACAAGATAACGAGTCATTGGCTGAGTATTGGGATAGGTTCAAGAAGTTAGTTTCAAGCTGCCCTCAACATCAGATTACCGAGCAACTTCTCATTCAGTACTTTTATGAGGGGTTGTTACCTATGGATAGAAACATTCTTGATGCTGCTAGTGGTGGAGCACTTGTTGACAAAACTCCAGCTGCTGCCAGGGCCCTCATTGAAAATATGTCCTTAAATTCCCAGCAGTTCACCACTCGAACTAATTCTGTCCAGACCAAGGGTGTACATCAAATTCAAGGTTCCTCGAACAGAGCTTTAGAAACCAGAATTGATGAGCTGACCGCTTTAGTCAAACAACTTGCAGTAGCGAAACCTCAAACAGCAACTGTATGTGGCATTTGTACAGCTCATGATCATCCCACTGATACTTGTCCTCTTCTGAAAGATGATACTGTTACCGAGCTGCCTCAAGCTTATGCAGCCAACCTTTACAACCAGAACAGGTACAACAACACCCCTGACTTGTCCACCCACAAATATCACCCCAATTGGAGGAATCATCCCAACCTTCGATATGGAAATCAGCAGCCCTCACAACAACAACAACTCACCGTTCCACTACCCCAGCCACATCACACCCCTCCAGCTACTGCTTCCGGACCGTCCTTGGAAGATCTTGTTAAACAAATGGCCGTGAACAACCTTCAGTTCCAACAAAGAACCGGCACTAGCATTCAGACCTTGACCACACAGATGGGACAACTTGCTACTCAAATAAATAATATGCAAGCTCAAGGTTCGAACCAACTTCCAGCATAAACTGTTGTCAATCCGAATGGTAATGCTAATGTGAGCGCTATTTCTTTGAGATCCGGAAAGGTTACAGAAACAGGCCCTGAAAAAAATAAAAAAGTCATTGAGGTAACTTCTGAACTTTCTCCATCTGAACCTTCTCCTTCTGCACTTTCTTCTCCTTCTTCTGTTATGGTTGAAACTGAAAAAATTAGAGAAAAGGAGTATGTGCCACCTGTCCCCTTCGCACATAGAGTTCTGAAAAATAAAAGAATTGAGGAGGGAGACAAAGAAAGAGAGATTTTGGATGTGTTTCGAAAGGTGGCGGTAAATATTCCGCTACTTGATGTTATAAAACAGGTTCCTAAGTATGCAAAGTTTCTGAAAGATTTGTGTACTAACAAGAGGAGGATTAAGGGAAGTGAAAGAGTGAACTTAGGACGAAATATTTCTGCCTTTATTCAGCCCAAACAATCATCTGACAAGGCTGTAAGTGAGCAAAATGTTTCAGCCCTCACTACTCAGGTGCTGCCACAAAAGCAGAAGGATCCGGGAACATTTGCTATTCCTTGTACCATCGGAGATAGTAAATTTGAGAATTGCATGCTTGATTTGGGAGCGGGCATTAATGTTATGCCTACTTCTGTTTATAATAACCTTTGTCTTGGCCCTTTGCAGCATACAGGTTTAATTATTCAATTGGCAAACAGGAGCAACACTCGACCCGCCGGGGTTGTCGAAGATGTCCTTGTTCAAGTTAACGATTTGATTTTTCCTGCAGATTTTTACATTCTAGACATGGAAGGCGAAACCAAGACAAGCAGAGCTCCCATAATTTTAGGCAGACCGTTCATGAAAACGGCAAAAACGAAGATTGATGTTGACGATGGAACCATGTCCATGGAATTTGGTGACATTGTCGCAAAATTCAACATTTTTGACGCCATGAAACATCCCTTGGAGGAGCATTTCGTTTTTCACATTGAGTTGATTTCTGAACTAGTTGATGATAGTTGTTCTGAATTATTTGCACTTGATTTTCCATCTCTCTCTGATTTTGATGATACTTATTCATGTCCTGATTGCACTGACACTAACGTTTGTGTTCTTTGTACTGAGATTGATGCTTCCTTGCAGCCTGATACATTTCCTACAGGTGAAGTTGTTACCGATGAGGCTGTTTTTGTCGTCGATGCTCTTGACATCCCAGCTGCCCCAAGCATTCCATCCATCGAGCAGCCCCCGTCCTTAGAGCTAAAAGAGCTCCCTGGGAACCTGAAATATGCTTACTTGGAGCATAATGAAAAACTTCCTGTGATTATCTCTTCTAACCTTGATTTCAATCAAGAAGACAGACTTTTGCAGGTATTGAAGAGGCACACGAAAGCAATCGGGTGGACATTAGCCGACCTTCCAGGTATTAGTCCTTCGATGTGCATGCACAGGATTTTACTTGAGGATGGAGCGAAAACAGTAAGGTAGCCCCAAAGGAGGCTTAATCCTTTGATTCTTGATGTTGTAAAGAAAGAGGTAACCAAACTCTTGCAAGCAGGTATCATTTATCCTATCTCTGACAGTAAGTGGGTAAGTCCAGTGCAGGTTGTACCTAAGAAATCTGGACTCACAGTGGTAAAAAATGAAAAGAATGAACTTGTTCCCACTAGAGTCCAGAACAGCTGGAGAGTTTGTATTGATTACAGGAGACTGAACCAGGCTACTAGAAAGGATCACTTTCCTTTGCCGTTCATTGACCAGATGCTTGAACGGCTAGCTGGTAAATCACATTATTGTTTTCTTGATGGTTTTTCAGGTTACTTTCAGATTCATATTGCACCTGAAGATCAAGAAAAGACCACTTTCACGTGCCCATTCGGTACATTTGCTTACAGGAAGATGCCTTTTGGCCTTTGCAATGCTCTTGGCACTTTCCAACGATGCATGATGAGTATTTTCTCTAATTTTATTGAAAATTGCATGGAAGTGTTTATGGATGACTTTACTGTCTATGGTTCTTCTTTTGATGCATGCTTGAACAGTTTAAGCTTGATTTTAGAAAGATGCATCGAGACTAACCTTGTGTTGAATTATGAAAAGTGTCATTTTATGGTTGAGCAGGGAATTGTCCTTGGTCACATTATTTCTGAAAAAGGAATTTCTGTTGACCCTGCTAAGATTGATGTGATTTCTACACTGCCTTACCCTTCTTGCATTCGCGAGATTCGTTCTTTTCTTGGTCATGCAGGTTTTTACAGGCGTTTCATCAAGGATTTCAGCAAGATAGCTCTTTCGCTGTCGAACTTGTTGAAGAATGACGTCACTTTCGATTTTGATGACAAATGCAAACAAGCGTTTGACTTCTTGAAGAAAGCATTGACCTCCGCTCCCATCATTCAGCCCCCTGACTGGACACGTCCTTTTGAGCTTATGTGTGATGCTTCGAATTATGTTGTTGGGGCTGTCCTTGCACAAAGAGTTGACAAGGCTGCCCATGTTATTTACTATGCTTCTAGGACTTTAGATTCTGCACAGTCAAATTACACTACCACTGAATAAGAACTGCTAGCTATTGTTTTTGCTCTTGACAAATTCAGATCTTATTTGCTAGGTTCCAAGGTTGTTGTTTTTACTGACCATGCAGCTTTAAAGTACTTGCTGAAGAAGCCGGATGCAAAACCGAGATTGATTCGGTGGATGTTGTTGCTCCAGGAGTTTAATGTCGAGATAAAAGACAAAAGTGGAGCTGAGAACTTAGTGGCTGACCACTTAAGCAGGATAGAGAGAGATGAAGACCCTTTTCCTATTCAGGATGACTTTCCTGATGAGCAGTTGTTTCTTTTGCATGGGATTACACCTTGGTTTGCTGACATTGTTAATTTTCTTGTTGCTGGTGTTTTTCTCACAGGTGCATCTCGATCACAAATCCACAAACTCAAGAGTGATGCCAAATATTATGTCTGGGATGATCCGTATCTATGGAAGTTTGGTAGTGATCAGGTAATCAGGAGATGTGTCCCCGACAATGAGATTGAATCTATTTTGAAATTTTCTCATGCATCTCAAGTCGGCGGACACTTCGGTCCTCAAAGGACTGCAAGAAAAGTCCTTGATTCAGGTTTCTACTGGCCAACTATTTTTAAGGATGCTTTTGAGACTTACCGCACTTGTAAAGAGTGTCAGATAGCAGGTACAAACATCACTCGCAAGAGTGAAATGCCTCAGCAGCCGATGCTTTTCTGTGAGGTATTTGATGTATGGGGAATTGACTTCATGGGTCCCTTTCCTGTATCATTTGGTTTCCTTTATATTTTACTTGCTGTTGACTATGTTTCAAAGTGGGTGGAAGCTATCCCCACTAGGACTAATGATTCTAGAGTTGTTGCAGATTTTGTCAGGTCTAATATCTTTTGCAGGTTTGGAATACCGCGAGCTATCATAAGTGACCAAGGCACTCATTTCTGCAACCGCACCATGGAAGCTTTACTCTGGAAGTATGGAGTTGTGCACAGAGTCTCTACTGCATATCACCCACAGACTAATGGGCAAGCTGAGATCTCAAACAGGGAGATCAAACAGGTTTTAGAGAAAATGGTGCAGCCAAACAGGAAAGATTGGAGCCGTCGTCTAGAAGACGCACTTTGGGCTCAAAGGACAGCTTTCAAGACACCCATTGGGATGTCTCCTTATCGACTTGTTTTTGGTAAGGCATGTCATCTTCCTGTTGAGTTAGAACACCGTGCTTATTGGGCGGTGAAAAGTTGTAATTTGGAGATGCAACAAGCAGGTATAGAAAGAAAACTCCAATTACAACAGTTGGAAGAGCTTAGATTAGAGGCTTATGAGAGCTCTAGGATTTATAAAGAAAAAACTAAGCACTTCCATGATAAAATGATTTCTAGGAAGGAATTTTCTGTGGGCCAACAGGTTTTACTGTTTAACTCCCGCCTTAAGCTTATGGCTGGGAAACTTCGATCCAAATGGATTGGCCCCTTTGTTGTCACTAATGTTTTCCCTCATGGTGCAGTAGAAATAAAAAGTGCAGGTACTGACAAAATTTTCAAGGTTAACGGGCAGCGGCTGAAGTTATTCCATGAAAGTTCGGTGCCTGAAAATGTCAGCATAGAGGAGCTTTCTTTGGAAGCACCTAGCTACACTGCAACTTGATCAGGAAGTCCTTCTTTCCTTCTCTCTACTTTATTAGTAATGTCCTTTCATTGAGGGCAATGCTTAGTTTAAGTGTGGGGGAGGAAATCGTGTGTTTTATTTGTTTTTGTTTGTTAGTTTTTATTTTATTTTAATTTCAACCAATAAAAAATGCATCTTCTTGAAAGTTTTAGGCTATAGACTGATTTGAGTCGGGTTTGCGGAGACGTGGGAAAGATTCACAAAATCGGTATCGTTCTAACACCGTAAGTCTCCTACATATGGAAATTTATTTGAATTTGTTATTATGTTTTAGCCTTAATTTCTCAATCTTTGACAGCTCTTGAGTAGTTTATTTCAGCAGTCAGCACCATCTCTCACACACTTTACGCAGGAAAACCGATGAATATAAGTGAATGTTTCGAAAAGAAAAGAAAAAAAAAAGAGAAAAGAAAAAGAGAATACACTTTCTAAGTTTGGTGACCCTCACCCGGTCACTTAACCCAACAGTTGTGTAATCTTCAAAAAAAAAAGAGAAGAAAGTTTTCAAAACTCTTTGTTAGTTGGTTCAGCGGTTTCTGGTGCTGAACTTGGTAGGGAGGATTACGGTCCGATCCCCCGCAACTACATCTGAGTAAGTAAAGGGTTATGCCACGTAAGTACCGGAACCCCGTGCAAAAGGATCAGAGTCACTAACCGGTCGTCCTGCTATTAGTGTGTGGAGATAACGGGCTTAATGTGATTGCGCCTGAATGAAAAAGAGCAAAAAGGATGAGTAAGTTAGGCTATGGTATAATAATATGATTTGAAATTGGTTTGTGTATTTAGGAGGCTTATGTCTGCTTATCTGTGGTTAGTGTTCTTACGATGTTTTTAGTGTGCAAGATTAGTACCTGTTGATGCAAACCTACCCGAAGAAGATTTGTAGCCTAGGATGAGTAACTGACGATGCTTTTGTGTTTCTTTTGATTGCATTTTGCTCGGAGTGCAAAAGTTCAAGTGTGGGGGATTTTGATCAGTGCATTTTGATGCACATCTTTCCACGATTGTACTAATGCATTTCTTTAGTTTATTGTGTTTATTTTTATGTTTTAAATTGTTTTGCTAATTTATCTTATTTTTGCATTTAATTAATTTTCGTATTTTATTTTTCAGCATGTGCAGCTTTCAATAAAAAATTCATAACTGGAGCTACAGGAATCGGATTGAGGCGTTCTAATATTGGTTGGAAAGCTAAGAAAAAGACCTACAACTTTCATGAAGAAGTCGAGAGCCAATTCGGACTGTAGCAAGGTTAAAAAAATTGTTGAAGTTGCAGCACTAGTTTTAGTTAAGTTTCGGGTCAATTAGTTTTGGGCCTGGGTCGTTTGTTTGACCCAGTTGGGTTGTAAAACGGGTCGCTCTCTTTCCCCTTAGGGTAGCAGCCGTGGTACTGTAGCATGGCATTCGAATTCACTGTTCACGAAATTCCATTCACGATTTGGAAAAGCTAGGACGAATGACTATGGAGAACTAATTCCTTTGGGTTGATCTACTGTAATTCAGGTTCCAATACTTGAGATTATTATAATGTTAATTTAAGTTTAATTCCTTTCAATGATATTTTGTGTTATTGTATGCTTAATTCGATTGCATAAAATATATTGATTCAATTTGGTTGATTGTATGATCCTAACATAGACTCATCACGTTTGCTTAATCCGTTGTTGTGTCTGATCAGTCATGTTTGCTTAATCCATGAAAACTTATCCCGTTTGCTTAATTCGGACAATAGGATCGTACATCTCACAAACTTCACCGCGCTTGTCATTGAGTTTGTACCCAAATAGGAATAGACAATCCGCTTCGGGTATTAGAATTATAATAATCGATGATAGTAGGAACCCAAAACAGTAGATCGACTTATTCTATAATCACTTATTTCCAAACAGCTTATTTTATAATCACTTTTTATAATTAGCTTATTTGCCTAAACTCGAACCAAACAACCCCCCAATTTCGATTTTAGTTAGTAAAACCCAAGAGTCCTTGAGAGACGATACTCGAGTTACCGTTACCGTCGTTACTACAATTTGCAATTTAACTCGTTTTTGACCCGCGCGCAACAGCGGATCAATCCCTCAAAAGTAAGCTATGAAGCCCGGAGATCGATCGGATAATAGTTTATTCCCCAGTGAGCCGTGAAGCCCGGATTACGACCGGATAGCAGCTCAGTAAGCACCATGAAGCCTGGATTCGACCAGATAGTGGTATATCATAAACACAAGCCGCGAAACCCGGATCACGACCAGATAACAACTCAGTAAGTTATTGTGAAGCCTGGATTACGACCAGATAAGCAACCAAGAATACTACGAAGCCTGGGTTTCGACCAGATAGTGGTATGATACATCGTGAAGCCTGGATTACGACCAGATAGCGTTAAGGGACACTGTGAAGCTTGGATTACGACCAAATAACAGTTTATCCAGCCTGTGATATGGTGGGAGAACTGACTTGTGTTTTGCGTTCGTATTCGCACTTGTGCGGTTAGCAAGAGTCGCCACCGACTTTTTATTTTATCCTAAAGGAAAGGTTAAAAAAGCACAGCAAAAAGCTTTTGAGATATTTCGTGGGTTCGGGGGGTAGATTATGAAAAGGGAAGGTATTAGCACCCTTTTCATCCATGGTTATCCATGGGCTCTTAGGTACTTGCTTAGATCAATCTTGCCTTGGTTTTCAATTGTGTGAAATGGTGCTTTGTGGATTGTTTTGAAAATGTTTTGAAAAGATGCCTTGCGCTAGGCTAACCTTGTAACAATTCTTTACTCGAATGTTTTACAAAAGGTGTTTTATCTTTTAAAAAGATGTTTCAAGGGTTTGAAAAGTTTGATTTTTGAAAAGTGTTTGTGAAGTGGGTTTTGAAATTAGGCAAGTGTTTTCTTTGCAAATTAACAAGTACTTAAGAGTTTATCTACCCTAAAGCTTTCTCAAAGATTTTCGTCGTGTTTTAACCCCTTTGACAATTTTGTTCTACCATTGAAATTGGTAGGCAATCTTGTATTTAGGAAGTTTATTCGGGACAGGCGCGGGTCATCGCATAGACCATGAGTGCAATGGTGCCAAGTGTCTTTGGCAATTATTTCGAAGGGACTATGATCATTCCATTTAGGCAACACTTTGAGGGACTTGTGATCATTTGCTTTTATTTTGCCAAAGATACTCGACGTGCAAGCATGGCCCATTTTGGAAGGCATCATGTGGGATTACCCTAGAGGGTGCAAGTGTGATTGTGTTATTGATTACATGCATTTGCTTTGTATTAGGTTATCTAACGTTTGATTTTATGTACATACAAACCCTAGGTCTAATCATGGTATAATTGGAAAGCTGTAAATTGCGGAATGTAAATCTACGCTATTACAAA
Source organism: Vicia faba (assembly GCA_948472305.1). Taxonomy (NCBI): domain Eukaryota; kingdom Viridiplantae; phylum Streptophyta; class Magnoliopsida; order Fabales; family Fabaceae; genus Vicia; species Vicia faba. The sequence goes on from OX451737.1 coordinate 549,956,887, forward strand.
AATGGTGTCAGGGAGTGGGGATATAAATGTACAAGGGGATGAGACTTATAGTATTTACAACCAAATCGAATGTCACAATCAAAATGTAAATATCGAATGTACAAATATAAGATAAAATGTGTATAGGGCAATATATTGTGTAAGTGTAAATGTGAGATGTACATGTAGATGAATTGAGTAATTATGTAACAAGTGCGAAATGTGAAATTGAGTCGCATTAGGGTTTGACTTAGATATACGTTTTAATCTGTATTCTTGATTTATATGTTGAATTATGTACAAAAGAAAAGAAGTGTTTTGATTAAATGTTAAGTTTTAATTAAAAAGTATTTTAGTCAAATGCTTGTGAATTTCAATATTAAAAGATGTATTGAATTATTATATACAAAAAAAGAATGTTAATAAAAAAAACAGTTTAATTTTAATTATGTATGAAAATGTATAATGTGTACAAATATGCATTTTAATTAAAAAAAGTATTTTCAATTTAATTATGTATATATAAAAAAAAGAAAAGATAATATATACAAATTAATGTTTTAAAATGTATGTACAAAAAGTATTATGTTATGTCCAAAATTAAATTATGTGTGTTAAGAAAGGTATTTTATTTTTATGTACAAATCTCTATCTAAAAAGATGTTTTAACTTATATGATAGAAAATGTATTAAATTAGTATTTTACAAATAATAAAAAAAATTGTTTATAAAATAAAGTTAGTAGATATTGTTTATACAAATAAAAAAAAAAGGTTAGTGTTAAGAAAAAGAAGTAAATATAAAATAAAGAAAAGAAAGGGTTAATGTTTGTTAGAAGAAGTTAGTGTTGTTAGTGGGCTTTAAGCAGAAGATTAGCAGTGGGTTAAGCCCATGTCCAACAAAGGCGAAATTAGGGTTAGGCAGTTTTGTTATTCAGAACGAGGGTTAGGGCTAATCAGCGGCGCCGTGTTCACTGAATTCGTCTTCTCCGATCAAACTTCACTTCCCTGAACGCTCGATTCCGGCCGCCAGCATCAGCCTCCATACCTTTCTTCCCTCCCTAGCACGGTCTCCACATCTTCTTGAAACAAGGTTGGTTCTAATCGTTTTATGTCTTTATCTTTTCTGATTCGCGTGGTTCGGATTTGTTTTAAACTGAGTTCTTTATTTTTTTCGTTTTTTATGAGGTGAAGGGGAAGAAGATTGCTACCTGATTTTGGGAGATGGAGGAGAGAAAAAGGGGTGATGCTTCAGGAGGCCGGAACGGCGGTGATGGACTTTGAGCTTGCTTCGCTTTTGACGCCTTCCTGGTAACTTCGTTCTTTGCTTATGTTAGGGCTTTGATGATGTTGCTAGATTTGCCTGAAAACCCTTCTTAAAATTTACTCTTTTTATCTTCTTCTTCCACTATGTGTTGCCCTTTGGATTTGTATGTTGCTTTTGCCTATGTTGATATTGCTTTATCTCCTTCTTCTGGTTGCCTCGCTTGCTTGCATTTTTTATGATGAGTATGGTTGTTGGTACCTGTTTGAGAGGTTTGGTACTGGTATGACAGTAATGGTTTGAGTTTTGTTTGTCTGATGCAGGGTTCAACACAGTTTTCTTTGGCTAGGTTTGGATGATGCAGCTACTGAGTTGGCTTTTTATGACTTATGGCTTGAGTTTGAGATGTGTTATGTGTCTTGTGATTCTGGACAGTAGGCTTTGGCTTGAGTTTGTGTCTATTGCAGAGTTGTGTTTGATGCAGGTTTTTGGGTATTGGTATCTCAGGTTTCTTTTGAATCTTTTAAATTTGAGGTTGTATTTTCAGGTTATTTGTTTGGTGGTTCTGGACAGTAGTTTTTGGCTTATGACAGGGTATTAGTTTTTGGTAGTGAGGTTTTGGCTTTTTCTTCTTTTTCTTATGCAGAGTTGTGAGCTCAGTTTGTATACTTTCTCTTCTCTCTAACCTGCTTACTGTCTATTCTGAACTGAGTTATATTGGCTTTATCTTTTCTGCTGTCCTGATGCCTGCTGCTGAACTGTCTTTATCTCTGCTATGCTGAGTTTTTGGATTTGTATAATCTTTTCTGCCTATGCCTTTCTACTGTCTGCCCGAAAACCTGCCTATGCTTTATCTCTCTTTTTCCTCTCTTAAAGTACAGTTTAAGAATTTTATAATGTTATTGTTCTGTACTTTTCTGAAGGGGCTATGATGGGAAATGATGATAAGGTTACTTGCATAATACATTACTGCATCCTCTCTATCCAGTTTTTGTGCTTTGCTCTTTTCCTTGATATCTTGGCAAAAGTCCCTTTTTGACAGCTTGTAGGCTTTGATAGCAACTTGTACTATTTTGATTTCTTTGATACCTTTGGCATTTTGACAGCTAGTGCCTTTGCTTTTGGATAGAAAGTTGAGATTGAACTTTTCAGTTTGGATTGGATTTTGAATCTTGAATTTCTATGCAGCTTGAAATTTGTAACTTATGCATTTTTGACATTTGCATTTCATGAAATAAAATAATCTTCCCTCTCTGTGAACCGGGAGAAATCCCGTGATTTGCAGAGAGGGTCAACTGATCCCAGTTAGTGGCCCCTAATGATGAGCAATTTTTAACTGTCCTTTTTAAATGTCTTCTGACTTTTCTTGTTTCTTTTTGCAGATGAAAAACGGAATACCGGAGCGGAATAAAGAACGAAGAATATTAGAAAATAGGATAGTTTTTTCATTCTATGTAATATTTAAATTAAATGTAAATTATTGTCTGTAATAAACAGCAATTTGTACAAATAATTCAAATATCAATAAAAGTTTAAATTATCCATTTAATTCTAATTTCTTTATTGTTTATTTATTTATTTAAAATTCTTAGAATTAAAACAATTGAAAAATAAATTCAATCATTTAATTTCAGAATAATAAATAACTTCAATAAAACAACATTGATCAATTAAGTCTGTCTTATTCAACATCCAGAGCAAAGCAGTAGTCGATCCAAATAGACTGATCAAACGCATAAGCACTGTGAATCCAACACTGCATCCTGTATCTGACTGGCCCAATCAAAACGTACTGAATTCAAAACCACTGTCTCTTTTGCTGATTAAACCAAGATAACGCGAATTTTAATCCGAATCTTGAAATAAACCGCAGAGTGCTGTGGAATTCAAATTCTTCTGAGAATATGCCCATAAAACCCTAATTCCCGATTAAATGCCAAATCACGCTTGCTTGATCAAAATTGAACCAAAAATCAACCAAACCCTAAGCCCGCTGTATGAAACAATTCAGAGCTCTGAAAATCAGTAAAACCCTAATTTTGATTGACTGTCAAGAAAAGTCCGTTTGTCCGATTCTTGAGCCAGTTTGAAAAGTCAGGAAATGTTTGAAGCTGAGATTTCTTGTGGAAAAACGCGAGGGCAAATTTTGGGGTACAACAGTTGCCCCTGTTCAATCTTCTTTGACCTGAAGAGTTAGATTGGCAAGTTTGCCTTTCGCGACTTGAAGGTAAAAGGAGATTGGACACTAATGTGCCCAGAAAATTTGCGCTCGTCGATGTGACGGTGGAGGTGAATGGGCTTAAAGATGCCATTTGGTGATGGGCTTAAAGATGCCATCTGGTGCGAGAGAATTTTGTCGGGGATGGGCTTAGAGATGCCATCTGAGAATGGGCTTACAGATGCCATTCGGCGACTGCTGGTAGGAGGATGGGCTTATAGATGCCATATGGTGATGTTGAACTGTAGGTCGATGGTGAGTGGACAAGTATCAGAAGGGCATCCCTGTTTTGGAATATCTCTGAATTGGGGTCTGAACAAGCAACAGATTGACGTCCATGTCTGGAGAATCTGTAAACTATTTTCAGGAGTTGGGACTGAACAAGCAATGGAGCAGCATCCGTTGTTGGGAAGCGTCCGTAACCTATTTTCAAAAATTGGGAAGAGTCTGAATCAGTTGGTAGATTGACATCCGTTGTAGGGAAGAATCTGTAAACTGTTTTCAAAAGTTGAGAAGAGTCTGAATCAGTTGGTAGATTGACATCCGTTGCAGGGAAGAATCTGTAAACTGTTTTCAAAAGTTGAGAAGAGTCTGAACCAGTTGGTAGATTGACATCCGTTGTAGGGAAGAATCTGTAAACTTGTTTCAGAAGTTGAGAAGTTGAAGAGGAACCGGTGTAAGGTTTCTGCTGATGCGTCTGAATGAATCTGGAATAAGTATCAGAAAGTTGCCGTGTCCGGGTCACACCTGAACTATTTTTGGATGAATCTCAGGAGATGATCTGTGTCTGTCGACTGATCTTACCTGAAAAGGCAAAGGGTTATTTGTATGCAATGTTATGATGCATGATGCAATGCATGTGACATTTAACGTTTATGATATGAATGTAATGAATGCACATGTAAGCTGATGAGCTAGTCTTGCCAAGGATACATGATTCCGAGATGGCTGAAGATAAAAGCATCTTGACTGCTGTCGGGGAGAATAAATCCTTGGCTGTCGCTGGGGAAGAGAATTCCTGATGACCTCTACTGGGGAGTCCCAAACTAGTAGACTCATGCCGGGGAGACCAGATTGAGAGTCTTCGGTTTGATGGGAAGTAACCCCTGAGACTTCACTAGGGAACTCAAGATTTGCCTTCTTAAAACTCTGGGGAGAAGGTTTAAAAGTCTGACTCCGCTGGGGATTGTCCACTTGAAGCTCTTGATCTGCTGGGGATACTGAAGCTTAAACTCTGAAGGGAATTGAATTCCGGGGGATTCCCTGGCTGGGGATTTGCAAAGATAAGTTACTGCTGGGGAATTTTGATGAACTCCGTTGGGGATAGGGAGAATTCTGGCGAGTGCGATCTTCCGTGGTTGTTAGCTTGAGAAGAATCTGAACAAACGAAAGGTTAACATCCGTTTACTTGGAGAACCTGTGAACTATTTTCAGAAATCCTGAAGTTGAATCAGTAATAGAGCAGCATCCGTTGTTGGGAGACGTCTGTAAACTAAATTCAAAGGTGCATCTGAACAAGCTGATAGATTAACATCCGTTACTTGGGAAGAATCCATGAACTGTTTTCAGAAGTCTTGAGAAGAATCTGAACAAGTGATAGGTTAACATCCGTTTACTTGGAGAACCCGTGAACTGTTTTCAGAAATCTTGAAGCTGAATTAGCCATAGAGTCGCATCCGTTGTTGGGAAGCGTCCGTAAACTAAATTCAAAGGTTGCATCTGAACAAGCTGATAGATTAACATCCGTTACTTGGGAAGAATCCATGAACTGTTTTCAGAAGTCTTGAGAAGAATCTGAACAAGTGATAGGTTAACATCCGTTTACTTGGAGAACCCGTGAACTGTTTTCAGAAATCTTGAAGCTGAATTAGCCATAGAGTCGCATCCGTTGTTGGGAAGCGTCCGTAAACTAAATTCAAAGGTTGCATCTGAACAAGCTGATAGATTAACATCCGTTACTTGGGAAGAATCCATGAACTGTTTTCAGAAGTCTTGAGAAGAATCTGAACAAGTGATAGGTTAACATCCGTTTACTTGGAGAACCCGTGAACTGTTTTCAGAAATCTTGAAGCTGAATTAGCCATAGAGTCGCATCCGTTGTTGGGAAGCGTCCGTAAACTAAATTCAAAGGTTGCATCTGAACAAGCTGATAGATTAACATCCGTTACTTGGGAAGAATCCATGAACTGTTTTCAGAAGTCTTGAGAAGAATCTGAACAAGTGATAGGTTAACATCCGTTTACTTGGAGAACCCGTGAACTGTTTTCAGAAATATTGAAGCTGAATTAGCCATAGAGTCGCATCCGTTGTTGGGAAGCGTCCGTAAACTAAATTCAAAGGTTGCATCTGAACAAGCTGATAGATTAACATCCGTTACTTGGGAAGAATCCATGAACTGTTTTCAGAAGTCTTGAGAAGAATCTGAACAAGTGATAGGTTAACATCCGTTTACTTGGAGAACCCGTGAACTGTTTTCAGAAATCTTGAAGCTGAATTAGCCATAGAGTCGCATCCGTTGTTGGGAAGCGTCCGTAAACTAAATTCAAAGGTTGCATCTGAACAAGCTGATAGATTAACATCCGTTACTTGGGAAGAATCCATGAACTGTTTTCAGAAGTCTTGAGAAGAATCTGAACAAGTGATAGGTTAACATCCGTTTACTTGGAGAACCCGTGAACTGTTTTCAGAAATCTTGAAGCTGAATTAGCCATAGAGTCGCATCCGTTGTTGGGAAGCGTCCGTAAACTAAATTCAAAGGTTGCATCTGAACAAGCTGATAGATTAACATCCGTTACTTGGGAAGAATCCATGAACTGTTTTCAGAAGTCTTGAGAAGAATCTGAACAAGTGATAGGTTAACATCCGTTTACTTGGAGAACCCGTGAACTGTTTTCAGAAATCTTGAAGCTGAATTAGCCATAGAGTCGCATCCGTTGTTGGGAAGCGTCCGTAAACTAAATTCAAAGGTTGCATCTGAACAAGCTGATAGATTAACATCCGTTACTTGGGAAGAATCCATGAACTGTTTTCAGAAGTCTTGAGAAGAATCTGAACAAGTGATAGGTTAACATCCGTTTACTTGGAGAACCCGTGAACTGTTTTCAGAAATCTTGAAGAGGAACCGGTGTAGGGCTTCCTGATGATGAGCTTGTGTAAAACAGCATCGGGTTTGAACACTTTTGACATTCGAATGCCCCAATTGGTGATGTAGATAAAATCCTGGTTTATTACAGGTGTCGGTCTACGATCGGTCGTTCACAGATGTTTCCTGGGTTGTTGTAGGTGTTGATCTGGAATTCTTCAGACATGCCCCGGCTGGATACAGGAGTCGAATCTGGAAAGGTGATAGTTGATAGATATGCCCTGGCAGGATACAGGAATCGAATCTTTGAACTCTTCAGACATGCCCTGGCTAGATACAGGAGTCGAGTCTGGAAATGTGGTCAACAGATATGCCCTGGCTGGATGCAGGAGTCGAATCTGGAAATGTTGTAGTTGATTTATTGAACACTTTTGACATTCGAATGCCCCAAGTGGTGATGAAGGAATCTTGAATCAGATTACCCTGCATATTGAGAGATTTCTTGAAATCTTGACTGGACTGCCCCAGGTTAATTGAACTTTGAAAGATCTGTTGGACCTTGACTGGACTGCCCCAGGATAATTGTACTTTGAAAGATCTGTTGGACCTTGACTGGACTGCCCCAGGATAATTGAATTGTGACATGTCATGCCTCTTGTTGATAGGAGATTTGGTGGAAGTGTTATCCTCTTGAAGTGATTTTGACTTACTGAGAGAGTTTTCGTTCCTCCGAACATTCGCTGTATGAACTTCTTCACTGTCAAACAAAGGGGTTAAATGCAGACAGTGATATTCGAATAATGCAAAGTTTATGTTTATCTTGGAGTTTTGAAAAATGCGTTTTTAGCAGAAAACTTTTCACAAGACAAGTTAACACAAGATTTAGAGCAAAGCCCTACAGGAGTCAGGATACCTTTTGTAACAGTATGCTTTCGAACTAACCCATGCTTCAATTAGGACTTTTGAAGGGTTGTAACGTGGCCTGGTTCACGGTTTAAGAAACAAAGGATAAAGGCTCAAAGTATATTTGCACCCACCCGCTCTTCGTGATGTTCTTCAACCTAAGCTCAGTTAATTGTGCGTCACACTCTGTTTTGAGTTTGGAACGACTTTTGGGCGATGGTTCACCAGTTTGAATTTGGGAGACAGTCATTATCTCTGTTTTCTTTTCCAACATTTTTCATGTTGTTGAGGATTTTGTAATGACCTCACTATTTTGATTTTGATTTGTTATCCCTAACTTTTGCCTGACTGTTACCGTTTTCGGGATTACTGTCAGCGGGATGCCCCAGCTTTCTTAAGCCTCCTTCATAGGTTTTGGCTTGGTGGGCTTTTCTCTTTTGAGAGATTGACTGTCTATGTGATAGGGAACCACCCTTGTCTTTTGATTCCAAAGTAATGCTTTCTTTTTCGACGTCGTTCGTTGTATTATGAACTGAGAGTTTGCGACTTCAATGCGCATTTTCTTTTTGAATTAACTGAGATACTACCCTGCCCCAGGTTTATATCAAAGGTTTTGATTGTTTAGAACAAGAAACTCCTACTTCTTTGGCTCGAAGGGGTTGACTAGGGATTAACTTCCTTATAACTCCAGTGTTTGGGAATTGAAAGAAATGCCTGTACATCATCAGCAAGGTCTGTTCAAAAGCATACTGTATAAGATCACGGTATTGTTTCGTCATCCTCCCTCTAAAGGCTTGCAGCTTTTTATCAAGAGTCAAATATCATAAAGAAAAGCATAAGAGTAGTGAAACAAATGAATTCAAGACAAACATATGCAATGCATTAATGAAAACAGAGTTTAACATCAACAGATAATTGTTTGACAGCAAAAGAAATTACAACTTTAAAAATTCAAAAAGAAGCAAAAGTCTTTCAGTTTCGAGCTTCGTCACTTCAAGCGGAGAACCCTTTAACGGAATATCTTCATCTCGCTGTCTGGCATGAATTCCAGCACCCCAATGTCAATCGGATCTTGAATCTTGTTCTTCAAGGCCCAACAGTCGTCAGTGTCATGCCCAGGACCATAGGAGTGGTAGGCACACCTCCTATTGGGATGATAGGTAGGAGCGGAAGTGTTGGGATTCCGGGGAGGATCCTTTAGAGTAAGTAGGTTGACCTCCAACAGGCGCTTCAGTATGAAGGACGATGGTATCTCAGTCTCAGAGAAATGTCTACCGGGTACATTTTGCTTGCGCCGATTTCCTTGTTGATGCTGGCGAGGTTGTTGATGGGTTTGTGACCCTGAAGCATGCAAAGGATCCTTCCCTTTGTCCTCTTGAGTGGAAGGAGGTTGAGCGGTGACTTGCTTTTCAACCTTAGATGTCTGCCCCAGGTTGTTGTTCCGAAGCAGTTGGTTGACGAGAACCCCGAGCTTTTCTTGTTTTTGAGCCAAGTCTTGGATGAGAGCCCTCTGACTCGCCAGCTCTCTTTTCAATATGGCTACTTCAATGTGTAGCTCCCACTGGTCACCTCTGTCGTTCCTAGGACTTCCCACGATCATGCCCCTGGCGAGGAGCGTTTTGACCTCTTCTTGCCCCTTGGATAGGTTCAAGAACATCTCTTGAAGTTGAGCGCTTTGGGCCTGGAGGCCCTGGAGAGTCTGTTCTAGAGCCATCTCTTACTGAAATAAACAGTAGGAGAGTAAGGAAACCTGGAAAAGAAAAGATTGTTAAAATGAAATGCATGACATGTGGATGTATGCTTTCAAGGATCTCTTGGGGTAAACACAAGAGAATGTTAGAGGTTGAACTTTGCTCTTGGATTGGAGATCTCTGCATCGGTGGACGTCCTTCCACGAGAATCAAGCTCACCATGTCAAGTGGGTCATAGCCACTGATTCAAGTTGTTGTTCTCGATCTTTGTTTGGAGAGCTTTGTGTTGGTGGATGTCTTTCCACGAGAATCAAGCTCACCATGTCAAGTGGGTCATAGCCACTGATTCAAGTTGTTGTACTTGAACTTTGACTGGATTGGTTAGAGGAGAGACCTCTTGCCCCTTGATAGATGTCTGGTTCAACGTAATCCTGCATCAACAGAACCCTCGAGCTCCTTGAAATGGTTATTGAAAATGCTAAAATGCTATGGTATGATGTCATGATGTTATGTACATGTATGCACAAGCAAGTAAGTGTATATACAGGCAAACAATATTCACACAAAGCACACAAGGCCTTAAGTTTAGGCTTGCATGAGGTTCAGGTGCTACCCTCTTTCAGTTTGTTGGTTAAAACCTGTCCTATCAAAAGTAACCGGGTTCTAGAGGTCCCAATATCACTGGATTGCTTTCATTGTTCATCGTTTCGATTTAGCCACTGAACTGGCGACCGAAATATTCCAGGAAAGCAACCCTCAATTGAGTGTAGTATCGAGTATCAACCAACCTCGGACTGCACCAAAGTCAGTTATCTCACTACCCTAAAAAGGCTAGGATGGTCAATTAAGGTTCTATGGTCAGTTGATGCTTTACGACACCACGCGGCGGCCCCGTACTCTCCTTGACTGAACTCAAGGGTTACCGGTACACACCAAAGTGCCACATCAACGTAGCAGACTGCTTCAACCATGTCGGTATACCCCGCACAGTTCCCTCACAGCCTTGTTGCTACCTAAAAGGGTTTCCCCAGATCCGGGTTAGGATCTATAAAAACTCCGATACAAAGCCCACAAATGTAAAGCAAACAAAGCAATCAATTGAAAGTAAAGGTGATCTAAACCCTAAGGTAACCCCACTTAAAAATAATCCCCAGCAGAGTCGCCAGTTCTGTGATATGGTGGGAGAACTGACTTGTGTTTTGTGTTCGTATTCGCACTTGTGCGGTTAGCAAGAGTCGCCACCGACTTTTTATTTTATCCTAAAGGAAAGGTTAAAAAAGCACAGCAAAAAGCTTTTGAGATATTTCGTGGGTTCGGGGGGTAGATTATGAAAAGGGAAGGTATTAGCACCCTTTTCATCCATGGTTATCCATGGGCTCTTAGGTACTTGCTTAGATCAATCTTGCCTTGGTTTTCAATTGTGTGAAATGGTGCTTTGTGGATTGTTTTGAAAATGTTTTGAAAAGATGCCTTGCGCTAGGCTAACCTTGTAACAATTCTTTACTCGAATGTTTTACAAAAGGTGTTTTATCTTTTAAAAAGATGTTTCAAGGGTTTGAAAAGTTTGATTTTTGAAAAGTGTTTGTGAAGTGGGTTTTGAAATTAGGCAAGTGTTTTCTTTGCAAATTAACAAGTACTTAAGAGTTTATCTACCCTAAAGCTTTCTCAAAGATTTTCGTCGTGTTTTAACCCCTTTGACAATTTTGTTCTACCATTGAAATTGGTAGGCAATCTTGTATTTAGGAAGTTTATTCGGGACAGGCGCGGGTCATCGCATAGACCATGAGTGCAATGGTGCCAAGTGTCTTTGGCAATTATTTCGAAGGGACTATGATCATTCCATTTAGGCAACACTTTGAGGGACTTGTGATCATTTGCTTTTATTTTGCCAAAGATACTCGACGTGCAAGCATGGCCCATTTTGGAAGGCATCATGTGGGATTACCCTAGAGGGTGCAAGTGTGATTGTGTTATTGATTACATGCATTTGCTTTGTATTAGGTTATCTAACGTTTGATTTTATGTACATACAAACCCTAGGTCTAATCATGGTATAATTGGAAAGCTGTAAATTGCGGAATGTAAATCTACGCTATTACAAAAATGGTGTCAGGGAGTGGGGATTAAATGTACAAGGGGATGAGACTTATAGTATTTACAACCAAATCGAATGTCACAATCAAAATGTAAATATCGAATGTACAAATATAAGATAAAATGTGTATAGGGCAATATATTGTGTAAGTGTAAATGTGAGATGTACATGTAGATGAATTGAGTAATTATGTAACAAGTGCGAAATGTGAAATTGAGTCGCATTAGGGTTTGACTTAGATATACGTTTTAATCTGTATTCTTGATTTATATGTTGAATTATGTACAAAAGAAAAGAAGTGTTTTGATTAAATGTTAAGTTTTAATTAAAAAGTATTTTAGTCAAATGCTTGTGAATTTCAATATTAAAAGATGTATTGAATTATTATATACAAAAAAAGAATGTTAATAAAAAAAACAGTTTAATTTTAATTATGTATGAAAATGTATAATGTGTACAAATATGCATTTTAATTAAAAAAAGTATTTTCAATTTAATTATGTATATATAAAAAAAAGAAAAGATAATATATACAAATTAATGTTTTAAAATGTATGTGCAAAAAGTATTATGTTATGTCCAAAATTAAATTATGTGTGTTAAGAAAGGTATTTTATTTTTATGTACAAATCTCTATCTAAAAAGATGTTTTAACTTATATGATAGAAAATGTATTAAATTAGTATTTTACAAATAATAAAAAACATTGTTTATAAAATAAAGTTAGTAGATATTGTTTATACAAATAAAAAAAAAAGGTTAGTGTTAAGAAAAAGAAGTAAATATAAAATAAAGAAAAGAAAGGGTTAATGTTTGTTAGAAGAAGTTAGTGTTGTTAGTGGGCTTTAAGCAGAAGATTAGCAGTGGGTTAAGCCCATGTCCAACAAAGGCGAAATTAGGGTTAGGCAGTTTTGTTATTCAGAACGAGGGTTAGGGCTAATCAGCGGCGCCGTGTTCACTGAATTCGTCTTCTCCGATCAAACTTCACTTCCCTGAACGCTCGATTCCGGCCGCCAGCATCAGCCTCCATACCTTTCTTCCCTCCCTAGCACGGTCTCCACATCTTCTTGAAACAAGGTTGGTTCTAATCGTTTTATGTCTTTATCTTTTCTGATTCGCGTGGTTCGGATTTGTTTTAAACTGAGTTCTTTATTTTTTTCGTTTTTTATGAGGTGAAGGGGAAGAAGATTGCTACCTGATTTTGGGAGATGGAGGAGAGAAAAAGGGGTGATGCTTCAGGAGGCCGGAACGGCGGTGATGGACTTTGAGCTTGCTTCGCTTTTGACGCCTTCCTGGTAACTTCGTTCTTTGCTTATGTTAGGGCTTTGATGATGTTGCTAGATTTGCCTGAAAACCCTTCTTAAAATTTACTCTTTTTATCTTCTTCTTCCACTATGTGTTGCCCTTTGGATTTGTATGTTGCTTTTGCCTATGTTGATATTGCTTTATCTCCTTCTTCTGGTTGCCTCGCTTGCTTGCATTTTTTATGATGAGTATGGTTGTTGGTACCTGTTTGAGAGGTTTGGTACTGGTATGACAGTAATGGTTTGAGTTTTGTTTGTCTGATGCAGGGTTCAACACAGTTTTCTTTGGCTAGGTTTGGATGATGCAGCTACTGAGTTGGCTTTTTATGACTTATGGCTTGAGTTTGAGATGTGTTATGTGTCTTGTGATTCTGGACAGTAGGCTTTGGCTTGAGTTTGTGTCTATTGCAGAGTTGTGTTTGATGCAGGTTTTTGGGTATTGGTATCTCAGGTTTCTTTTGAATCTTTTAAATTTGAGGTTGTATTTTCAGGTTATTTGTTTGGTGGTTCTGGACAGTAGTTTTTGGCTTATGACAGGGTATTAGTTTTTGGTAGTGAGGTTTTGGCTTTTTCTTCTTTTTCTTATGCAGAGTTGTGAGCTCAGTTTGTATACTTTCTCTTCTCTCTAACCTGCTTACTGTCTATTCTGAACTGAGTTATATTGGCTTTATCTTTTCTGCTGTCCTGATGCCTGCTGCTGAACTGTCTTTATCTCTGCTATGCTGAGTTTTTGGATTTGTATAATCTTTTCTGCCTATGCCTTTCTACTGTCTGCCCGAAAACCTGCCTATGCTTTATCTCTCTTTTTCCTCTCTTAAAGTACAGTTTAAGAATTTTATAATGTTATTGTTCTGTACTTTTCTGAAGGGGCTATGATGGGAAATGATGATAAGGTTACTTGCATAATACATTACTGCATCCTCTCTATCCAGTTTTTGTGCTTTGCTCTTTTCCTTGATATCTTGGCAAAAGTCCCTTTTTGACAGCTTGTAGGCTTTGATAGCAACTTGTACTATTTTGATTTCTTTGATACCTTTGGCATTTTGACAGCTAGTGCCTTTGCTTTTGGATAGAAAGTTGAGATTGAACTTTTCAGTTTGGATTGGATTTTGAATCTTGAATTTCTATGCAGCTTGAAATTTGTAACTTATGCATTTTTGACATTTGCATTTCATGAAATAAAATAATATTCCCTCTCTGTGAACCGGGAGAAATCCCGTGATTTGCAGAGAGGGTCAACTGATCCCAGTCAGTGGCCCCTAATGATGAGCAATTTTTAATTGTCCTTTTTAAATGTCTTCTGACTTTTCTTGTTTCTTTTTGCAGATGAAAAACGGAATACCGGAGCGGAATAAAGAACGAAGAATATTAGAAAATAGGATAGTTTTTTCATTCTATGTAATATTTAAATTAAATGTAAATTATTGTCTGTAATAAACAGCAATTTGTACAAATAATTCAAATATCAATAAAAGTTTAAATTATCCATTTAATTCTAATTTCTTTATTGTTTATTTATTTATTTAAAATTCTTAGAATTAAAACAATTGAAAAATAAATTCAATCATTTAATTTCAGAATAATAAATAACTTCAATAAAACAACATTGATCAATTAAGTCTGTCTTATTCAACATCCAGAGCAAAGCAGCAGTCGATCCAAATAGACTGATCAAACGCATAAGCACTGTGAATCCAACACTGCATCCTGTATCTGACTGGCCCAATCAAAACGTACTGAATTCAAAACCACTGTCTCTTTTGCTGATTAAACCAAGATAACGCGAATTTTAATCCGAATCTTGAAATAAACCGCAGAGTGCTGTGGAATTCAAATTCTTCTGAGAATATGCCCATAAAACCCTAATTCCCGATTAAATGCCAAATCACGCTTGCTTGATCAAAATTGAACCAAAAATCAACCAAACCCTAAGCCCGCTGTATGAAACAATTCAGAGCTCTGAAAATCAGTAAAACCCTAATTTTGATTGACTGTCAAGAAAAGTCCGTTTGTCCGATTCTTGAGCCAGTTTGAAAAGTCAGGAAATGTTTGAAGCTGAGATTTCTTGTGGAAAAACGCGAGGGCAAATTTTGGGGTACAACACAGCCAGTTACTGTGAAACCCGGATTCGACCGGATACTAGTAAACCCAACAGTCAAAGGGAAGCCTGGATGCGACCGGATAACCATTTGATTTGTTCTGAAGCCTGGATTTTGACCAGATAAGAAGTGAGGTATTGTGAAGATTGGATTCGACCAGATAGCAGTACGTGACACCATGAAACCTGGATTCGACCAGATAATGGTATAACACATCGTGAAGCCTGGATTACGACCAAATAGCGGTACAAGGCACTGTGAAGCTTGGATTCCGACCAAATAGCAGTTTATATGGACAGTTACTAAGAAGCCCGGAGTCGGCCGAATATTAGTGTGCCCTAAATTCAAGTTGAAGCCCGGATGCGACCGAATAACCACTTGATTTGTTCTGAAGCCTGGATTTCGACCAGATAAAAAGTGAGGTATTGCGAAGCCTGGATTATGACTGGATAGCAAGTTTAATCTCATGTCCCCAGTAAGTCATTGTAAAGCCTGTATTACGACCAGATAGCAGTCGGTCCTATCACTATGAAGCCTGGGTTGAGACCAGATAGTAGTTCACTCTCACCTCTTCAACAGAGATGATTCCCCAGTAGAATAACGGACGACCGAAGCTCCTAAAGTTCTATTTCTCCTAAGACAAAGAACAGCATTCCACAGCGGAATCTCCCTCAACAACAGGTATACAAGCTCTCACTAAGGAATCTCTTACGCGATCGACACTCCTTCAGATGGCATCTTTAAGCCCATCTCCCATCATCAATCTCCAAATGGCATCTGTAAGCTCATTCCCGACATCACAAGATAAATACTACTTCATGCGAGTGCAAATTTCTGGGCACTCTAGTGTTCAATCATCTCCCATCTTCGGATCACAAAAGGCCCGAATGCCAATTTATATCCTCAGGTTTAAGAAGATTGAACAGAGGCAACTGTTGTACCCAAAAATTTGCCCTCCCATATTTCTTAAGACATGTCAAGAATCATCTCCAAGTTGTTCAAGATGGCTCAAGAGTTGGACAGTCAAATCACCTCCTAAGGCAGTCAATTCAAAATTAGGGTTTTGTGTTGCATCAAGGTCCTCACATCCAAATGGTCTCAAGTGCTACCCAATGTCCTAATATGCTCTCAAGTTCATCCATGTAAAATTTCAAGCCTTGCAGAGAAAGTTTGGTCAGTCAATTGCTCAAGAAGTCCAAAAATCGACTGTGCTAGGTCAAAAGTCAACTGTGACCTAAATACAGTCAAACCTCAAGATTTTTTGTCAACATTCTAATTTTTAAGGATAATTAATCATTTGATCAAAGTTTTGATCATGATTCATCAAGGATTGCTCAAGATTCATCAAGATTCAAAAGTTGCTAAATTAGGGTTTTGTAGGAAAAGTCAACTCAACTTTGAACAAGCATAACTTTCTCATACTTTATGAGAAATGACACATCCAAAGTTCATTTTTAAGAGGATGCAATTTCCAACAATCCATCTTCACACCCCAATATCAAGAAATGCTCTCACAAAAAGTTACAAATTTGGACATTATAGGTCATTTTTGAAAGTCAACAAAAACACCTTTTTTGCCAAAGCTTATAACTTGAGCATGGAATATCAAATTGAGATGAGACCAAAACGGTTGGTTAGAGGACATCTCAAGGTTTCTAAAAAGTCTAAGAACACTTCCAAAAGTTCAAAATTGAAGAAGTTATGCATTGTTGAAGTTGGGCATTTTTCCAAAATTGCCAAAAGTCAACTATCCTCAAAACTCCAATTTTTAACAAAAGGCCCCACTTTTCTCCACTTGATATGATCTTGTCACACCACACACGTGTCCTATTTTCAATTTCATGACCAATCATTTATTTTTCTATTTTATTTAATTTTTATTGATTTAATTCATTTTAAATCAATATTAATTCAAATAAAATCCAAAAATTAATGGAATGAGATCTTTGTGATCATTACAGCTTGAAAATATCATGATACACTCAATCAAATTCGTATCAAGCATTGTCGTGCACAAAATATTGGATTTGAGGCATTTTTGGAAACTTGTTAATGGAAGATCATATCAAATCATGATTCATCAATTCCTATGGATTCAAGCCCAAGTTTTAACCTAAATGCATTCCAATATACATGTACAAGAGAGGCATACAAAGAACACAGGCAAAGCACTGCAGAAACGGCTAGACAAGAATTGAAAAAAGCTTGCAAAAGTGTGAGATCAAAACCTTGGTTAGAGCACGATTCAACCCAAGATCTCAACGCTACTCCCTTGCCTGACATCCAGTGGAGCTAAAGCAATCAAAACCAGGCCTTGAGACCACTTGAAACACGCTGTAAGTCATCCTGAACATAGCCCTGTGCACGAATTCGTAACCTTGGATTCTTGCGTTTTCTTGCCAAAATATTGATATACTTGTGATCCTTGCATAATTTCCAAGCATTCTGCATTGTTTGATTTCATTTTTGTGGCTTATAACCCTGTATCCAAAGCTAGGGTTCGTGTTCTTGCTTTTTAGGTATTTTTTATACAGGAAAAATCAAGACCAACCATGGACATGGTTGTGAATAGGGAAGAGAGACAAACACATTAATGTTCTCCATCTGCCTTTATATGGCCTCTAACTCATGTTAGGATGGCCCTGCGAATTTTGCTACAGACTCAAATCCGCAGGAAATAAACCAGTTTGTTCAAGGAAGAAGACGACCACACGTCCTCTCCCAATTGGCTGATTCAAAGATTACGCGCTTTTATTTTTTTTATTCAGGCATAATTGATTGTTGTGCATATAATATTTATTGTTTATCTTATTAACAAAAAGGACCAATAGCCCAGTTGGCAGGGTGTTAGTGCATGATCCATTGGGACCTGGGTTCGAATCCCATGTCCCCCAAAACCTTTGTTTAATTTTTCTTCAGATATTCTCATGCAACGCCTAAAGTGTAGTGCACCATACGCCTCAAAGATCTACATGCCAGATGGTCTACAAATCAAATCCAATGGCTCAAATGAGATATTCACCATACTCTCCAGTCAACGCACATGTATGGAAGGGCCAAGGTCAAAACAGGCTGAACGTTAATGGGCCAAATAATTGCCAATCACACCCTCAAATCAGGCCTAGCACCCCCCATATTTGGTTATTTCTTTTCATATTTCACTTTTTTTATTTAATTGTTTTTATTAATTATTATTATTATACTAACCAATTTATTTTGCCTAATAAAAATCAGAAAATAAAAAGATATATATTTATTTATTAAAACTAATTTCATCATTTTTTTTTGTAAATAAATATTAACATAATTTATTTAGTTTTAAATAGGTGTAACATTTAACATTTTTGCAATAAATTAAAATTAATTTAGAATATTAGGTTTTTAATAATTTTAATCATTTTATTTTATTTCCTTAAATATAAAAAAATCCAAAAAAAAATATTTTCATTAATTAATTAATTTAATTATTAACCTAGATCTAATTTCCATTTAATTCAAAAATAACAAAAAAACATGCTTTCTTTCAAAAAAGGGTCAAAACCCTAAAAATGCGCCGATTTAATTTTCTCGCACGCGATCCATATTTCAATATTGTAATTGCTCCCAGTATGTAATATTTTTTTAATTAGGACTTTTAATTATTTATCGCTTTTATTTACTTTCCGCAATTTAAATTAAAGGGTTTGTTTTTGGCGATGTAAATACCCGACGCCTTGTAATAGCTTAGATTTAATTTCCCGCAATTTAATTTCCGCACAATATTAACTGTTAGATGTTTGATAATAGGGAATGCATGACAAGATCAATCTTTAACCTAAAATCAATATAGCTCACCCATGACATGTACAGATAAAATTAACCGAAATGACACACTTGCACATGCCACTCTTAGGGTATACCTCATTTGGTTGCCTCGAACATGGTCATTGAGCATAGGAAGTTTTAGAGGTCGCCCTCTTGTCCAAAGATCATAGTTGCCTCGAAACGGTTGCCTCGGAAAAATGATCTAAGACATTAGGGTTACCGCTAAGGCGTCCTAACATTGCTTTAGTGACCACACGTCCCTTAATCGAATTGACCCGGAAACTCCAACGATGATGCTACCTACTCCTAAATAGTGGGATAGCATTGTCTAAAGGACATTAGCACAGTTTAATTCCTTTTTCGAGTAGGTAGATAGTTCTTAAGTACTTGCTCCTTTTAAAACAAAACAAAACTTTTCGCACTTACACTCTCTTCAAAACAAAAACTCTTTTCAAACCCACAAACACAAAGAAAAGCAAAATTTTGAAAACACAATGAGCAAGTACCTAAGAGCCCGTGGATAACCACGGATAGAAAGGGTGCTAACACCTTCCCTTTCTATAATCTACCTCTCGAACCCGAGAAATATCTCAAAAAAGGAATTTTTCTGTGCTTTTGTCCTTTCCTTGTTGGATAAAATAAAAGACGGTGGCGACTCTTGCTCACCGCGACATTTTGCAAAAACAAACGCAAAACGCGAACCAGCATTCCAAAAATAGTCAGTTCTATTGCCACCGATCACACCTCACATGCGTAATATGGCCATTTTGTAAGGCAACCAAGTGGATTTTACCCTAGGGGTGGTTGTGTGCAAGTGTATTATTTTAATGCTTGTTTTTTCTTCTTGAATTAGGGTTTTCTATTTGATTGATTTTATTCTTTCCATACAAAACCTAATTACTAGCATGTGAATGTAAAGCATTTAAATTGCGGAAAATAAAAATACTAAGCTATTACATGATTTGTGGGAAGGGGGGTGTACAAAGTATAAATGGGGATTGCAAGAAATTAAACCCTAATTAATCTATTACAACCATATTGAATTGAATAAATAAACGTACAAAATATGAAAAGGAATAATGTATAAAGTAATGAATAAAAAAAAGAATGGATTTCATTTGGTTTTGTCCTTGTTAAAAAAAGTTTTTTATTTTATTTTTTAACCTAATGAACTAAAAAAATGTTTAATAAGGAAAAATAAACTAATTTAGTTAAAAGAGAAAATATTTTTAAGTTTTATGAAGAAGATTTTAACATTAGACTAAATAGTATGAAAAATGATTAAATTAGGAAAAGTATAAATTCTATGTTTATTTTAAGAAAATAAAATAAGCCTAAATCATTTAATTAAAAAAAAGTTAAGTTTGTAACAAAAATATTTTTGATGTTTTAGTCTAGAAAATAAAATAAATGTATATAGTATAAATAAAAATATATATTTTTTAATCTTTTTTGTCAATAAAAATAAATATTAATATCAATATTAATAATAATAAATAAAAAGAAAAAGAAAATAAATAAAAAGTCAGGGGGGTTTATTAGTAAATAAAAGAGTATCAAGAGCAAAAATAAACTAAGCCCAATGAAGAGCCCAAATGCGGCCAAAAAAGGACAAAAAAGAGTCAGAAAAATTAAAAAAATAACAAAATGGTCACGCTGGGGCTTGAACCCAGGACCTAGGGGTGAACAGGTGCGCGCTTTACCACTGTGGTGGCTATACATCAGTTAACTTGTATGAAATGATAAATACATAATACAAAACGCGCCCTGACTGTACTTGATCTTCAACCTCCAGCCAAAGGATCTGTAACTTGCTCATTTCTCAACCATTTATAAAAATGTAAACATGAAAATTGCTCCATTTTGTCACACGAATCCAACCATATAAATATCATAAACTATAAATCAAAGATGGATGAGAATTTTTAAAAGTACCAAATTCTGACCTAAATATTTCAGAAAGTTCAAACTCAAAATTCTCCTAGCTCAATCAAAATAAATGAAATCTATGGACATGTACAACTTCAGGGCAATGATGTCTACATTTTATCTTCACAAATGCAAGCCTAACAATGCCTAAGTAATGAGATAGAAGTTCAAGAAAGATACCTCAAAACTGGAAATTGTTAAATGGATTTGAGCTTGTTTCAGGAAGTGCTGATGATCAGGTTAGCTTCCTTGGACCTCTAGGAAGCTAATGCAATGGCTGGCTTGAGCTGAGGGTGGCTGGAATGGTCTGGAGAAGTCCAACTGTGATGCTCTATTTTTGGTTATGGAAGACAGGGTAAATGGTGTTATAGAAGTGAAACAGTTACAGGGATGAGTTACCCTTGATGCAAGGAAGCTTTAGAAACTAAAAGGCCAAGAAATGCACGAGGGAAATGTGAGTTTGAGGTTCAAGGTCAGACATCGTTCAACAATGGAGTTTTTGGGCAATTTAAGATTTAAGAGAGTTTTTGTGTATTTCAGGGTGCTCAAGCTCGTGTATTAGCTCACAAATAGTTCCTCTATTTATAAGCAACAAGTTTGGAGACTTGTTGTTGATCAGAATTCAAAATCACAATTTTATGCACAACATGTGATTTTTTTTAGAATTTCAAGTTTCCAAGGATTGTGTACTTGCTAAGATAAAGTGGTTATGCTTTAAACAAGCTTGATTCTGACTTTGTGGATGGAGTGTGATCATAGGGAACAAGTTAGAGGCTCAAGGATTGACTTTACACAAAAGCTTGCTTTTCTAAAATGGAAGTGTTCACTTTGTGCCATTAATGGAAATGTGGATTAGATAAAGCTTAAACCACTTGGATTAAAGCTCAAAAGTTTGTGTAATCCATTAATGATGGATAGATACACAAGTTAGGAAGCCTGCAAAGCAAGATTATGCAGCCTAGCATTGAAATTTCACTTGTGTTCATCATGAAAATGACCTATAATTCAAGTGACAAAACACCAACTTCATCTCTTCGATTCTCCCTACTCAAGAATTATCTTAAGGAGTTCTTGGATATTTTGGAAAGATTACAATGTGCTCTACAACCAATATTTGAATTGATTTTGAAGATTACCCTTGGAACTATATCAAAAAGTGCCATGAAGTTAGGTCAAAATCCTGACCAAATTAGGGCAAAATTTCACTTAGTGTTTAGTTTCATGGCCCTATGTTCTTGAAATTATAACTTGAGATCCAAGCACTTTTTGGAGAAGTTGTGTGAAACAAAGTTGTAGATTTCATGGATATCTACAACTTTCATGTTGGAAGTTTATCTTGAATCTCGTGCATCATGGTGAAAATTTGGCTCAAAGTTATGAAAAAACATGGATTTTTAACACTTAGAAAAATTTCTAAGTTTAGGAATTTTGACTTCTCAAAATGAAATCTTGACTTTTTGATTTCTTGATGAATAAGTTTAATATTTTGACATTTTTTTATGAATTATGATCTTTGGCATTTGAATTTGACCAAAAAGTCAAGGTTTGACTTTTCAGTATACATTTGACTTTTGATCAGTTGACTACAAAATTCATTTGTCAATCCAATGGACTTGCAATGTTTTGAACCATGTCATTAGGTCAAAATGGTGAAATTGGACTCTTGAGATCATGCCTTAAACCAATTGACCGATTGCTAAGTTAAAAATCAGAAATTGCCATTTCCCAGTCAAAAACCCTCATTTTGACCATTTTGCCCTTTTGGAGATTTGATCAAATTCCTTGAGGAGTTGTGGTCCAAACTTTATAAAATGGCTCATATGAGTTAAAAATGTTGATATGGATAAAAATTATGAGGTTTGACTGTAAATTGGCCATGGTTGACTTTTTTCCTAATACAATTGATTTTTAGGTCAATTGCTCAATTGACTGAGCAAAAATATGATC
The DNA here is from genome assembly GCA_948472305.1 of Vicia faba. Lineage (NCBI taxonomy): Eukaryota > Viridiplantae > Streptophyta > Magnoliopsida > Fabales > Fabaceae > Vicia > Vicia faba. Next base: position 549,979,201 of record OX451737.1, read on the forward strand.
CAAGGCTTGAAACTTGACATGAGTAATCTTGGGGGTCCATAATGATCCATTAAAGTCACATGAGGCATTGAAAGTTCAATAATACTTGTGCAAACTCAAACCCTAATTTTGGTTATCAGTGCCTAAGGAGGTGTCTTGAGTTGATCAAACCCTAGTGCAGTCTTGAGCCCAAGGAGATCTTGTGAGAAAATTCTTGACAAGTGAGAGGGAAAATTTTGGGGTACAACAACTGCCCCTGTTCAATATTCTTAAGCCTGAAGAGTTAGATTGGCAAGCTTTACTGTTCGTGACTCGAAGGTGGAAGATGATTGGACACTAGAGTGCCCAGAAATTTGCACTCGGTGATGTGATGGTTGAGGGAATGGGACTAAAGATGCCATTTGGATAGGTGATAGAAAGTTGTTGGAGATGGGATTGTAGATGCCATCCAAGAGTGGTTGTTTAATTGTAACTTGTAAGCTGAAAGAATGAGTATCAGAATGGCGTCTGTGTCTGGAGCGTATCTGAACTGTATCTGGGGGCTGATTTTAAATGAGTATCAGAATGGAATCTGTGTCTGGAGCGTATCTGAACTGTATCTGGGGGCTGATTTTGAATGAGTATCAGAATGACATCCGTGTCTGGAGCGTATCTGAACTGTATCTGGGCTGATTTTGAATGAGTATCAGAATGGCATCCGTGTTTGGAGCGTATCTGAACTGTATCTGGAGGCTGATTCTGAATGAGTATCAGAATGGAATCCGTGTCTGGAGCGTATCTGAACTGTATCTGAAAACTCTGAACATTGTTAATGATAGTTGTTAATATTATCCTGAAAAGGGTAAAATGTTAGCTAAAATGCAAAGTCATGTTGTATGAAATGTATGATATAATGCATTCGTTTTATCAATGTTTATGATACACTGATGCAATGTATGCGTATGTGAGCTAGTCTATTGCGGTGTTTGTTGGATTGGGGAAAATAAATCCCTGAATGTTGCTGAGGATATGTAAGTCTTCATGTCTTGAAGTCGAAGTGTTGATGAATTTCTGTTTAGAGAAATAAACTCTTTTGTAAGGGAAATGCCATGTACTGCTTGAAAAATATGTTTGCGGAATCTGGAGAAATGGGATGATTTCTACCGGGGATTGATAATTGGGAGTTTTGTTCTGCTGGGGATCAAATTGTACACTGCGGGGAATTTTATTTTATGGAAAATAACTTGGAGAGATTTCCTTATCCCTAAAGCCATCAGTAATTGTCTTTTATTTTGTTTATTTGTAAACAGTAATTATGTTCAAATGCATATGTTCAACAATGAATCATTGGACGTTTTTGTAAACAAAACACAAGAGTAAAGAAAAACAGATAGTTTTGCACTTTCAAAGGATTATCTTTGTATTGATTTTGAGTAAGTATTTTTGTACATTGAGACAAAAATTCTAGTAGGAGAACGCCGTCGTAAAAAATGAAAATTTTAATACAAAGAAAAGATAGCTATGTGTAATCATCCCATGGGGTTCCCATTCTTCTATAGCCTTTGTATCTCTGAGCATCTTGTCTATTTGTTGCCTTGTCCAAAGATGATTGAATTGGTCAGAAATGTCGAGTTCGCAAGTTGAAGCCAAAGGTTGTCCTCAAAGTGATCCAAAGGGACATAGTCATACGCTTTAATTCCATAACTTTTGCCTGGACCGCCCTTTCAGGTTTTTAGTCCACCGGGAAACCCTTTTTTGCCCAAGTCGCCCTTTCGGGTTTTCAACTTGCCGGGTGTACATATTTTTTTTATCCCTAATTTTTGCCCGAACCTTTTTGGTTCGTCGGGATGCCTTTGTTTTTCCTAGGTATGTCAACCTAGCGGGTCTCTTATGTGTAGTATCTTTTGATTATGTCCGCGTTTGCAGGGTGCGGCAGGTCGTCGCCATCCATGGTGGTCAAGATCATTGCCCCACCAGAGAATATGTTTTTGATTACAAATGATCCTTCATATGTAGGAGTCCATTTTCCCTTGGGATCACCTTGTGGTAGTACGATGTGTTTGATCACTAGATCCCCAACTTGATACACTTGGCGTCTGACTTTCTTGTTGAAATCCTTGATCATCCGTTTTTGATACATTTGACCATGGCAAACAACAGTAAGTCTCTTCTAATCAATCATGTTCAGTTGATCAAGTCGAGTCTGGATCTAATCGTCTTTGTTCAGCCTTGCATCCTTCATAATCCTCAGAGAGAGGATATGGACCTTGATAGGAAAGACAACCTCCATGTTGTAAACCAGATAATAGGGTGTTGCCCGGTTGATGTGCGAGTTGTGGTACGATACCCGTGGAGAGTGAATGGTAGCATCTCATGCCAGTCTTTGTATGTGACTGTCATTTTCTGTATGATCTTTTTAATGTTCTTATTTACAGCTTCGACAACACCATTCATCTTTGGCCGGTAAGGAGAAGAATTGTGACGCTGAATCTTGAATTGCTCGCACAAGGCGGTGATCATAGTGTTGTTGAGATTTGCACCATTGTCAGTGATTATCCTTTCCGAGATACCGTACCGGTAAATGATATTTTGCTTGATGAAACGGGAAACAACATTCTTGGTAACTGAGGTGAAGTAGGCTGCCTCAACCCACTTGGTAAAATAGTCAATGGCCACTAAGATGAAGCGGTGTCCGTTGGAGGCTGTTGGCTTGATTTCCCCAATCATATCAATCCCCCACATAGCAAAGGGCCAAGGATCCATCAAGACATTCAGAGGAACCAGAGGTACATGCACTTTATCAGCATAAATCTGACATTTATGGCAGGTTCGAGAGTGTTGATAACAATCTTCTTCCATGGTAGACCAGTAATAGCCTGCCCGTAGGATTTTCTTTGCCATCATATACCCACTGGAATGGGTGCCAAAAGTGCCTTCATGCAATTCAACCATGATCCTTTCAGCTTCAAACTTATCTACACACCGAAGTAACATAGAGTCATGATTGCATTTGTACATGATGTCGTTACTAAGGAAGAACTTAGCGGAGAATCTCCTTAAGAACTTCTTGTCATTAACTGAAGCTCATTCCAGATATTCTTGAGCCTCGAGATACCTCTTGACTTCGTGAAACCAGGGCTGGTCCACTACTTTTTCAGTATTAATCTCGTGACAATGTGTTGGTTCATCCATTCGTTCGATGGTGATTTGGGGAGCCTTGTTATCCCATTTAAGTTTAAACATGGATGACATTATGGCTAGTGCGTCTGCTAGCTGGTTTTCTTCTAGCGGGAAATGCTAGAAGGTAATCATCTCAAAATGTGGTAACAATGTCAAAACATGTTCTTCTTAAGGGATAAGGTTAGGGTGTTTGGTGTCCCATTCCCCTTTGATCTGACTGATGACCAAAGCTGAATCTCCGAACACACTTAAAGATCTGATCCCTAGGTCTATGGCAGCTCTAAGACCAAAGATACACGCTTCGTATTCCGCCATGTTGTTTGTACAATTAAAGCAGAGTCTTGCGGTAAAAGGAGTATGACACCCTTCGGGAGATATGAGTACAACACTAATACCATTGCCAAGTGCGTGGATGCCCCCATCAAAGAACATGGTCCATTGGGATCCTTGTTCAGGTCCGTCATATGACCTGAATTCTTTACAATTGTCTAACGTCATGATGTCTTCATCCGGAAGTTCGAACTTCATGGATCAATAGTCTTCTACAGCTTGGTGAGCAAGGTGATCAACTAATACACTGCCCTTTATTGCTTTCTGGGTAGTATACTGTGATACGGTGGGATAACTGACTTGAGGTTTTGCGTTTTGTGCTCGCAATTGTTCGGTTTAGCAAGAGTCACCACCGTCTTTTTATTTTATCCAAAGGAAAGGTCAAAAAGCATAGGGAATACCTTTGAGATGTTTTCTTGGGTTCGGGGGGTAGATTATGAAAAGGGAAGCTGCTAGCACCCTTTTCATCCATGGTTTTCCATGGGCTCTTAGTTACTTGTTTTATATCACTTGCCTTTGCTTTTCAACTGTTTGAAATGGTGCTTTGTGTGTGTGGTTTTGAAAATGCTTTGAAAAAGAGGCCTTGACTAGGCAACCTTTGTAATGATTCTTGTTTTAATATATACAAAGGTGTGTGTCTTTTGAAAAGATATTTCAATGTTTTGAAAGTGTGATTTGGAAATTGTGTTGTGATGTGTGTTTGAAAGTAGCAAGGATATTTGCAAGCTTTTGATCAAGTAACTAAGAGTTGTCTACCCTACTTTACTCAAAGATCTTTCTTATGTTTTTAACCCTTTTGACAGTGTTATTTCACCATTGCATTTGGTGAAAAACCTTGTGTTAGGATGTTAAACGGGACAGGTGTGGGTCATCGTATACAATCATTGAAAGCAACTTGTGAAACGCTCTAGCAATTTTGTAAGGGGCGAGATCGTTTTATCGAAGGCAACATCGAGGGACTACGATCTTTGTTTATCGAAGGGGCATTTGCTAGAGTGTCTCATACTCGAGGGACATGATTGCATTTTCCGAGGCAACAAGCGAGGTTACCCTAGAGGTGCAAGTGTGCATCGTGTTTGTCAATTTCATGCATTTGTCTTGTATTAGGTTATCTAGCGATTGATTTTGAATCTTGCCATACAAACCCTAATTACTATACAGTATATTTAAAGCAATAAATTGCGGGAATTAAAAGTCTAAGTTATTACAAAAAAGTATCCGGGGATGGGGGTACAATTATTTACGAATGGGGATGAGTCTCATAAGGATAATAATGTCCAAATATATGTTACAACCAAATCGAACTATCGCAATTTAATTATAACAAATTATAAAGAAAATCCATAAATTATGAGATGCATGTATTTATTTACAAATAAGAATCTATTCTACAAGAAAGAAAGATTGAAAATTATATTATTATTTGTATGTATCTTAATAATTAACAAAATATTAACTCAAATTAAAAACCCTTTTTTTATATTTTCATTATGTGATAATAAAAAGAAAATGGTTTAGAACAAATAAAAAAAATCAAAATATTTTAAATATTATTTAAAGTATTATTATTATTATTATTTTGTGTTTTTATGAATTATGAAAAGGAAAAGTTTTAAAGAAAGAAAAAAAACACTTAAATTAATATTTCTATTATTTTTGTATTTGTATTAAATGTAACAATTAAAAAAAAGAAAATTATATTAAGAAGATCATAATAAAAATTTTAATACATTATTTGTTTTTATTATTGGTATCAAAGAAAAGAAAATAAATTATTTAAAATGACAATAATAAAAAAAAAGATATTAGTTTGAACAAATTAAAAAAACGATGGGCCTTGGGATTTATGTGTTTTGGCCCATAATGTATAAATGAAGAAGAACAATTAGTAAGTCAGGAAGAAAAAGGGGGGCGCGCTTAGAGTGATGTTGTGGGCTTAAGGCATTTTGCGCAAGACAGGCCCAATTGCAAGCTTGTTTCAATTTGTTAGGGGTTTGGTCAGTTTTAGGGTTTGTACATTAGGGTTACAACAACGGCGCCCCTTTTGTTCTTCTTCTCCGTTTTCATCTTTCTCAGTCACGATGCTTTGATACTCCCTCCATGAGCCCTAGGTCGCCAGTTGCGCCACCTCGCTCTCTCATTCTCCTTGCAATGATCCTACGTTTGACTAAACAATACGATTTGCTTTTTAGGGTTTTTACAGTTGTGTTCATTTGTTTGATTCTTGCTTGCATGTTACTTCGTTTTAATCCTTTGATGTTTATGTGTGAGATGCAGTGAAAGTTTGAGGAAAATAAATTGTACCTTGGCGTTTTTCTGGGCAGAAAAATGGAGGGAGGGAGATGTGATGAGACGGAGGCGCTCCTTGGAGGCTTAGCGGCGCAAGGAAGGAAAAGATGATGTTTCACTTCTGGTATCTCTATCTTCTTCTTTGATTTGCTGGTTATTGATGTTGATGATGATGAACTTCTGGAACACTATGCTTCTGCTTCTGAAACTCTTCCTCTTTTTTCTTGGCTTAGATTGTTTGATGATGAGTGATTCTGAAAACTGTTTTGTTTTGACTTTTGTTAATGATGTATGTGATTCTGAGACTATGTTTTTCGTTAATGATGATGAATAAAAATTGGAAACTCTTGTTGGTTCTTTTTATTACCTCTAAACCTCTTCCTTTCTCTTTGTATGCTGAAGATTGATGATGAGAGTATCTCTGAAACTTCTGTTGTTTTGCTTCTGAAAACTCTCCCTTTCTCTTTGTATGCTGAAGATTGATGATGAGATTATCTCTGAAACTTGTTGGTTTGTTTGACAAACTTGTTTTTTATGTTAGCCTGTGAAACTGTTAGGGTGTTGGGCAGTTTTGGTACAGGTTTGAGCAAGCTTGAGTTTTTGGGCTTACTGAGTTTGTAGTTTGGATAGGTTTTGAGCTTGAGCAAACTTGGCTTGTGGTTTTAACAAGGCTTGTGGTTTTGCAGTTTGAACTGCAGGCTTGATCTGTTTGGTACAGGTTTGTTAAGCTGGTTTGCACAGGTTTGCAAGTTTGTAATTTGTACAGGTTTTGGCTTGCAGGTTGTTTAGGCAGGTTGTTTTGGTTTGGCCTGTTAGTTTGTTTTGACAGGTTTGGTGTTTGAGCAAGCTGGTTTAACAGTTTTGTTGTAGTTTGTGGAGTTGCAGTTTGAACTGCAGGTTTGATGATTTGGTTTGAGCAAGAAGGTTTGTTGCTGTGAGTTTATAGTTTGAACTGCAGGTTTTCAAGTTTGCAAGTTGTGCCGCTTGGTTGGTTGTTTTCTGAGTTTGTGTTTAGTAGGTTTGGCCTGTTTGCTTGGCTTGTGGTTTTGAGCCAGGCTTGCAAGTTCTTGAGTTTTGCAGGCTGGCTATTTTTTTTGACTTGCAGTTTGGTTTAACAGTTTGGTTTTACAGGTTTTGGGTTTGATAGCAACTTGTGCAGTTTTTTTATGGTCAAGTATTTCTCTCCTCCTCTGAACTGTTATGCAGTTTTTCTTTTATATCTTTTTGCTCTTCTTATCTTTGACAGTCTGCTTTAGCCAAAACTGCAAACTTTTCACTAAAAGGTCCTCTCTTTCTCTCTCTCCCATAAGCACTTTTGCTTATTATTTTTAATTCTGAAAAGTTGCCTATGCCTGGAAAATAAGGACAACTATGACAAGTCCTTTTGGCTTGTAATTTGGTTTTCCCTCTGCATTATATTACCTGCTGCATTTCTGTTGTACCTTATGTACTTGTATGCTTTTTGCATCTAGTTTGACATGCTTAGTTTGCTTTGCTGACTTGCTTATGTTTGCCTTGCAATTTGCTGCAATGTTTGCAATATTTAGTTACTGCAATTTGGTATTCAGTTTTGGCATAGTTTGCTTTGTATGCAGCTTTGTATAGCATGGCCCATGTTTTTTCATTTGAACCAAGTGTATGCTTGCATTTTATTTTTTACTTTTCTCTTTGTGAACCAAGAAGAGCAATCTTCTTGTGATTTACAAAGAGAAAAATAAAAACATGATGAATCAAATAGCATTCTGATTCCGGCCGGCGAACTTTAATGATGACCTTCTTTTCTTTCTTTTCATTTGAAAATTCTTGTACTAATTTTCTTTTCCTTCTCCTTTTGCAGGTGCGTACTAATTGGACGATATAGGAAGTAGTAGAAACCAAAGATCTTAAGCATGGGAGCACTGAAGCTTAGAAGATTTAGGCTTAGATTAGATAGGCTCTTTTTTTCATTTATTGTAAATATTTATTTCTTTTAAAATACTATAAGTTGTAAAAACTTACAATATTTAAAAATAATAAATTATTCTTTTGTAGCAATATTTGAAAATGAATAAAAAGTCTTTATCCAAGAATTTTCTACTGTCAAATATCTTTCAATCTTTCCCTTTGCCTCTTCACCTTTTATTTAAGATTCCTAATTAAAAATGACTGAAATTGCATTCCACCATTTCCAATACAGATAACTTAAAATCCAAGTAATCCATAAAAACTCTGCAATCTCTTTGCATCAGTATTCCAATCAACATACGCGTTGTGCTTTCCAAACAAACAAGCATTTCCATTAACTGGCAAACATTTTATTCCATTAACAAGCAGAAGTTTTAATAGACACATATCATCTGGTTAATATGGATTAGACAGTTTCAACTCCTATCTCTTATCCCAGATAAACAAAACTTGAGGACAAACAACAATCTTTCAGTAGGCTTAAAAAGCGTGAAAACAATGTAACATAAAACTGAATTTCTATGGATTCAATTTCCTCTGAGAAATGCGAGAGAAAACCTGATTCTTGATTTACTGCCAAAGAAAAGTTTGTTTGATCGATTCCTGAGCCGATCTTAAAAATCAGAGAAAAACCCTAGGGTTGTGATTTCCTTGTGAAAAAGGGAGGGCAAATTTTGGGGTACAACAGTTGCCCCTGTTCAATCTTCTTGAACCTGAAGAGTTAGATTGGCAATTTTGTCGTTCGCGACTTGAAGGTAAAAGATGATTGAACACTAGAGTGCCCATAAATTTGCACTCGTCAAAGCAATAGTTGAGAGAATGGGCTTAAAGATTCCATTTGGAGATGTGACAGAACCTTGTCGGAGAAGGGCTTAAAGATGCCATCCAAGAATATTTGTTGAATTGTATGTTGTAGGTGAAAGGATGAGTATCAGAAAGGTATCCATGTATGGAACGCCTCTGAGCTGGGGGTCTGAATAAGCAATAGATTAGCCTCCGTGTTTGGAGAATCCATGAACTGTTTTCAAAAGTTGAATCTGAACAAGCGATAGATTAACATCCATGTTAGGAAGCATCCGTAAAATATTTTCATGATTCTGGGGTCGAACAAGCAATAGATAAACATCCATGTTGGGAAGCATCCGTAAACTGTTTTCAGAAATCCTTGAAGTTTGAAGCTCGCTAATCTTATCCTGAAAAGGGTAGAATATTAGCTGAAACACAAAGTTATGTTGTATGATGCAATATATGTGTTATGTCAATGTTTATGATATATGAATGCAATGAATGCGCATGTAAGCTGATTAGCCGTCTTGCTGAGGAAGATGAATCCTGGATAGCTGGAGATAATAAAATATTTGACCGCTGTCGGGGAAAATAAATCCTTGACTGCTGCTGGGGATTGAAAATCCTTTGATCGTTTGAGAATGAGAAGTCCTGGGACCACTGTTGAAGAGTATGTGTGTCTTCAAGCTCTTTTGACAACCTCTGTGGGGAGAATTTATACTGCTGGGGAAAGTCAGGAGTTTGGGTGGTATGTCAATCTACTGGGGATTCCTGTTTTGAGGAGAACTTTGCTGGGGAACTGAGAATGAGAATCTTCATTCTTTAGGGGATTAAAAACTCTGTCAAACTTATGCTGAGAGTAAAGAAAGTTCTGGCAACTTTACTAGGGAATCAAGGATGAGAATCTTGATTTTGTTGGGGAGTAAGAACTCTGTGGGGAGTAGCTGTACTGCTGAAGAGTAGCTATCCTGCTGGAGAATAAGCTCGGGATTCTGGGAAAAGCTTAATCCTGTTTGGAAGAAGTTCAGAAGTTAAGTCGTATGCCACTTTGAGAATGAGAATCTTCATTCTGTCGGGAATATCAGGAATTCAGGTTATACGCCACTTTGATAATGAGAATCTTCATTCTGTCGGGAATATCAGGAGGTTGGGAGTATGCCAATCTACTGGGGAAGCAAAAATGAGAATCTTCATTCAGGTGCTTGGGTTAGAAGGTTGGGTGTATGCCAATCTACTGGGGTTTTAAGGATGAGAATCTTCAATCTGTTAACGGTATCAGGAGCTTGGGAGTATACCAATATTCTGAGGTTTCAAGGACGAGAATCTTCATTCTGTTAACGGTATCAAGAGTTTGGGAGTATACAAATCTTCTGAGGTTTCAAGGATGAGAATCTTCATTCTATTAATGGTATCAAGAGCTTGGGAGTATACCAATCTTCTGAGGTTTCAAGGATGAGAATCTTCATTCTGTTAACGGTATCAGGAGCTTGGGAGTATACCAATCTTCTGAGGTTTCAAGGATGAGAATCTTCATTCTGTTAACAGTATCAGGAGCTTGGGAGTATACCAATCTTCTGAGGTTTCAAGGATGAGAATCTTCATTCTGTTAACGGTATCAGGAGCTTGGGAGTATACCAATCTTTTGAGGTTTCAAGGATGAGAGTCTTCATTCTTGAGAAAAACAAAATTTTAGGAGCTTCATTTGTCCATTATTCTGCTGGTGGGTTGTTTCTGTTGAGATTTAGGCACTCGTCCGTAATTTAACTGAAGTAAAACTTTGTCGAGATTTAGGAACTTGTTCTTAATTCGACTGAAGAAAAGCTTTGTCGCTTGAATTTGATTGTACCTTTCCTGAAAGGTAAAGGTTAGTAGCATATATCAAACAATGATGTCCTCAGAATAAATGAGATTGCGTTGCATGATGTCCTGATGCACAGAGGTGTAATGTTTTTCAAGACGACCTTTCGCTGGGGAAAATAAATCCTGAACTGATGAAGGAGAAAAGAGTTGGATTCTTCATCTCTGATAGTGAAGAAAAAATCAGAATAAATCGCTGAGAGATTTATCTGACATATCAAAAACCCAGAATATCTTCCACTGGAATAAGAATCAAGGAGGTCTTAGTGTCGATCTGACCAAAATAGAGAGGGTCTTGGATTAACTTTGACTCAACCGGATGATGGAGGAATCTTTGACGACCATTACTTCCAACAGGTGATGAAGGAATCTTTGACGATCATAACTCCCACAGGTGATGAAGGAATCTTCGATGATTGTAACTTCGTAACTTCCAACAGGTGATGAAGGAATCTTCGACGACCGATCAATTTGCGTATGTTGTTGAAATGTAGATTTTTTTGGAGAATAAATCCTTGACGAGTGTTGGGGAAAATAAATCCTTGACTGTTGGTCTGTTAGAGAGGTGATAAAATTCTCGAGGATGCTTGAATTCCTTTTCAGAAGGACTTTGGAGAGATTCGTCATTGCCCCTAGTATCAGATGTTTGTGACACTGCCAGGAAATTTGGAATGTATGTAACCCTTTGATGAGATTGAGGTTTTAATGCCCCAAGTGATGGTGACGGAGACTTGCCCCAGGTTAATCTTCAATTGAGAGATTTCTTGAAATCTTGACTGGACTGCCCTAGGTTTACTGGGCTTTGAAATATTTGTTGAAATCTTGACTGGACTGCCCCAGGTTTACTGGACAATACCAAACCAAGTCCCCTTTTGTTGATAGGAGATTTTTGCAACGGGAGTATCATCCCACTTGAAGTGATTTTGTTCACTGAGAGACCTTTCATTCATTCGAACATTCACTGTGTGAATTTCTTTGCTGTCAAACAAATAACCATGTGCAAACAATGATATTCAAATAATGCAAAGTTTATGCTTGTCTCGAAGTTTTGAAAAATGCGTTTTTTAGCATAAAAATTTTATAAGACAAATTCAGCTCAAGATTTAGAGCAAAGCCTTACAGGAGTCAGGATACCTTTTGTAACAGTATGCTTTCGAACTAACCCATGCTTCAATTAGGACTTTTGAAGGGTTGTAATGTGGCTTGGTTCACGGTTTAAGAAACAAAGGATAAAGGCTCAAAGTATATTTGTACCCACCCGCTCTTCGTGATGTTCTTCAATCCTAAACTCAGTTAATTGTGCGTCGAACTCTATTCGAGTTTGGAACGACGTTTTGGTGATGGTCCACACAAGTTGAATTTGTTGGAAGGCAGTCATTTTTGCAACATTTTTCATGTTGTTGATGATTTATAATGACCTCTTTCTTTTCATTCATTATCCCTAATTTTTGCCTGACTGTTCTTGTTTTTAAGATTACAGTCAGCGAGATGCCCCAACTTTCTTAAGCCTCCTTTGTAGGTTTTGGCTCAGTGGGCTTTTCTTTTTTGAGAGATAATGACTGCCTATGAGATAAAGAACCACTACTGTCTTTTGGTTCCAAGGGAATGTTTTTGATGTCATTCATTATGAACTGAGAGTTTGCGGATTCAACTCACATTTTGAATTAACTGAGAGACTACCCTGCCCCAAGTTTGATTAAAGGTTTCAATTTTTGTTTAAAACAGAAAACTTCTACTTCTTTGGCTCGAAGGGGTTGACTAGGGATTATCTTCCTTATAACTCCAGTGTTTAGGGTTTGAAAGAAACGCCTGTACATCGTCAGCAAGGTCTGTTCAAAAGCATACTGTATGAGATTATGGCATTGTTTTCGTCATCCTCCCTCTAAAGGCTTGTAGCTTTTTGCAAGAGTTAAATGTCATAAAGAAAGTAGAAAGTATAATTCAAGAATAGTGAAAACGAATGGATGAATTCAAGACAAACATATGCAATGCATTAATGAAACAGAGTTTGACATCAATAGATAATTGTTTGAATAACAAAAGAAATTACAACTTGAAAATTCAAATGAAACAAAAGTCTCTTAGTTCGAACTTGTCATTTCAGGTGGAGAACCCTCAGTGGAAGATTTTCATCTCGCCATCCGGCATGAATTTCAGCACTCCTCTGTCAATCAAATCTTGGATTTTGTTTTTCAAAGCTCAACAGTCGTCGGTGTCATGTCCAGGACTATATGAGTGGTATACACAAAATGCGTTGGGGTGGTAGCCAGGAGCAGAGGTATTGGGATTCCGAAGAGGATCCTTTAAAGCAATCAGATTGACCTCCAACAAGCGTTCCAGTATTAGAGATAATGGTATGTCAGTCTCAGTGAAATGTCTTCCAGATGTATTTTGCTTATGCCGATTTCCCCGTTGACACTGGCGAGGTTGTTGTTGGGCTTGTGACCCTAAAGCAAGATGGAGAGCCTTTCCCTTGTCTTCTTGTCTCAAAGGAGGTTGAATGATGACTTGATCTTCAACCCTAGTTGTTTTCCCCACTTGGTTATCTTGAAGTAGTTTGTTGATGAGGACCCTGAGCTCCTCTTGTCTTTGAGCCAGGTCCTGAATGAGAGCCATCTGGCCCACCAGTTGTCCCATCATTTGGATCTTCATTGTTGCCAACTCAATCTGTAGTCCTTCTAACTGATCATTCCTGATGCCCCCTGGATTCCCTGGGACCAAGCCCCTTGTGAGGAGAGCTTTCACCTCTTCTTGCCCCTGGGACAGGTTCAAGAACATTTCTTGAAGTTAGGCGTTTTGAGCCTGGATCTCTTTGACAGTCCTCTCTAAAGCCATCTCTACTGAAATAAACAGTAGGAGAATAAGGAAACCTGAAAGGGAAAACCTGTCATGATACAATGCATGATATGTGGATGCATGTTTTCAAGAATCTCGCGGGGTAAACACAAGAAAATGTTAGAGATTGAACTTCGATCTACATCTTTGATTGGAGAACTTTTGTATTGGTGGATGTCCTTCTACGAGAATCAAGCTCACCATGTCAAGTGGGTCATAGCCCTCGATTCAAGTTGTTATACTTTATCTTTGATGGCGTTTGTTTAGAGGAAAACGAATCCTCTTGCCCTTTGGTAGACGTCTGGTTCAACGTGACCCTGCATCAAAGACCCTTGAGATCCTTGAAATGGTTATTGAAAATGCTATGGTATGATGTTATGATGTTATGTACATGTATGCAAAAGTAAGCAAGTGTATACACATCTAATCACATTCACGCAAAGCAGACAAGTCCTTAGGTTTAGGCTTGCATGGGGTTCGTAGATAAGTACCCTCTTGAAGTTAGTTGGCTCAACCTGTCCTAGAAATAGTAACCGGGTTCTAAGGAGCTCAATATCACTGGATTATTTTCTGTGTTTATTGTTTCAGTTTAGCCACTTAACTGACGACCGAAATATTCCAAGAAAACAACCCTCAATGAGTGTAGTATCGAGTATCTACCAACTTCGGACTGCACCAAAGTCGGTCACCTCACTATCCCTAATAAGGCCAATATGGTCAAGTAAGGTTCTAAGAGTTCATTAGTGCTTTTATGACATCACTCAGTGGCCCTGTATTCTCTTTGATTGACTCAAACGCTACCAGTACCCACAAATATGTCGCACTAACGTAGCCACTGCTTCAACCATGTCGGTATACCCCGCACAGTTCCCTCACAGTTTATTTCTACTTACCTAAAAAGGTGCCCCCGAATCCGGGTGTAGGATTTAAAATAAACCCAAGCAAGGACCCAAAAGTAAAGCAATCAAGGCAAACAAGATAAGCACGCAAAGGTGATCTAAAACCCTAAGGTAACCCCACTTTTAGAATCAGATCCCCAGCAGAGTCGCCAGTTCTGTGATACGGTGGGAGAACTGACTTGAGGTTTTGCGTTTTGTGTTCGCAATTGTTCGGTTTAGCAAGAGTCGCCACCATCTTTTTATTTTATCCAAAGGAAAGGTCAAAAAGCACAGGAAAGACCTTTGAGATGTTTTCTTGGGTTCGGGGGGTAGATTATGAAAAGGGAAGGTGCTAGCACCCTTTTCATCCATGGTTTTCCATGGGCTCTTAGTTACTTGTTTTAGATCACTTGCCTTTGCTTTTCAACTGTTTGAAATGGTGCTTTGTGTGTGTGGTTTTGAAAATGCTTTGAAAAAGAGGCCTTGACTAGGCAACCTTTGTAATGATTCTTGTTTGAATATATGCAAAGGTGTGTGTCTTTACTCAAAGATCTTTCTTATGTTTTTAACCCTTTTGACAGTGTTATTTCACCATTTCATTTGGTGAAAAACCTTGTGTTAGGATGTTAAACGGGACAGGCGTGGGTCATCGTATACAATTATTAAAAGCAACTTGTGAAACGCTCTAGCAATTTTGTAAGGGGCGAGATCGTTTTATCGAAGGCAACATCGAGGGTCATCGAGGGACTACGATCTTTGTTTATCGAAGGGGAAATTGCTAGAGTGTCTCATACTCGAGGGACATGATTGCATTTTCCGAGGCAACAAGCGAGGTTACCCTAGAGGTGTAAGTGTGCATCGTGTTTGTCAATTTCATGCATTTGTCTTGTATTAGGTTATCTAGCGATTGATTTTGAATCTTTATATACAAACCCTAATTACTATACAGTATATTGAAAGCAATAAATTGCGGGAATTAAAAGTCTAAGTTATTACAAAAAAGTATCCGGGGATGGGGGTACAATTATTTACGAATAGGGATGAGTCTCATAAGGATAATAATGTCCAAATATGTGTTACAACCAAATCGAACTGTCACAATTTAATTATAACAAATTATAAATAAAATCCGTAAATTATGAGATGCATGTATTTATTTACAAATAAGAATCTATTCTACAAGAAAGAAAGATTGAAAATTATATTATTATTTGTATGTATCTTAATAATTAACAAAATATTAACTCAAATTAAAAACCTTTTTTTTTTATATTTTCATTATGTGATAATAAAAAGAAAATGGTTTAGAACAAATAAAAAAAATCATAATATTTTAAATATTATTTAAAGTATTATTATTATTATTTTGTGTTTTTATGAATTATGAAAAGGAAAAGTTTTAAAGAAAGAAAAAAAACACTTAAATTAATATTTCTATTATTTTTGTATTTGTATTAAATGTAACAATTAAAAAAAATATTATATTAAGAAGATCATAACAAAATTTTAATACATTATTTGTTTTTACTATTGGTATCAAAGAAAAGAAAATAAATTATTTAAAATGACAATAATTAAAAAAAAAAAGATATTAGTTTGAACAAATTAAAAAAACGATGGGCCTTGGGATTTATGTGTTTTGGCCCATAATGTATAAATGAAGAAGAACAATTTGTAAGTCAGGAAGAAAAAGGGGGGCGGGCTTAGAGTGATGTTGTGGGCTTAAGGCATTTTGCACAAGACAGACCCAATTACAAGCTTGCTTCAATTTGTTAGGGGTTTGGTCAGTTTTAGGGTTTGTACATTAGGGTTACAGCAGCGGCGCCCCTTTTGTTCTTCTTCTCCGTTTTCATCTTTCTCAGTTACGATGCTTTGATACTCCCTCCATGAGCCCTAGGTCGCCGGTTGCGCCACCTCACTCTCTCACTCTCCTTGCAACGATCCTACGTTTGACTAAACGGTACGATTTGCTTTTAAGGGTTTTTACAGTTGTGTTCATTTGTTTGATTCTTGCTTGCATGTTACTTCGTTTTAATCCTTTGATGTTTATGTGTGAGATGCAGCGAAAGTTTGAGGAAAAGAAATTGTACCTTGGCGTTTTTCTGGGCAGAAAAATGGAGGGAGAGAGATGTGATGAGACAGAGGCGCTCCTTGGAGGCTTAGCGGCGCAAGGAAGGAAAAGATGATGTATCACTTCTGGTATCTCTGTCTTCTTCTTTGATTTGCTGGTTATTGATGTTGATGATGATGAACTTCTGAAACACTATGCTTCTGCTTCTGAAACTCTTCCTCTTTTTTCTTGGCTTTGATTGTTTGATGATGAGTGATTCTGAAAACTGTTTTGTTTTGACTTTTGTTGATGATGTATGTGATTCTGAGACTATGTTTTTCGTTAATGATGATGAATAAAAATCTAAAACTCTTGTTGGTTCTTTTTATTACCTCTGAACCTCTTCCTTTCTCTTTGTATGCTGAAGATTGATGATGAGAGTATCTCTGAAACTTCTGTTGTTTTGCTTCTGAAAACTCTCCCTTTCTCTTTGTATGTTGAAGATTGATGATGAGAGTATCTCTGAAACTTGTTGGTTTGTTTGAAAAACTTATTTTTGATGTTAGCCTGTGAAACTGTTAGGGTGTTGGGCAGTTTTGGTACAGGTTTGAGCAAGCTTGAGTTTGTGGGCTTGCTGAGTTTGTAGTTTGGACAGGTTTTGAGCTTGAGCAAACTTGGCTTGTGGTTTTAACAAGGCTTGTGGTTTTGCAGCTTGAACTGTAGGCTTGATCTGTTTGGTACAGCTTTGTTAAGCTTGTTTTCACATGTTTGCAAGTTTGCAATTTGTACAGGTTTTGACTTGCAGGTTGTTTAGGCAGGTTGTTTTGGTTTGGCCTGTTTGTTTGTTATTACAGGTTTGGTGTTTGAGCAAGCTGGTTTAACAGTTTTGTTGTAGTTTGTGGAGTTGCAGTTTGAACTGCAGGTTTGATGATTTGGTTTGAGCAAGCATGTTTGTTGTTGTGAGTTTGTAGTTTGAACTGCAGGTTTGCAAGTTTGCAAGTTGTGCCGTTTGGTTGGTTGTTTTCTGAGTTTGTATTTAGGATTATGCAGGTGTTTAGCAGGTTTGGCCTGTTTGCTTGGCTTGTTGTTTTGAGCCAGGCTTGCAAGTTCTTGAGTTTTGCAGGCTGGCTGTTTTGTTTGACTTGCAGTTTGGTTTAACAGTTTGGTTTTATAGGTTTTGGGTTTGATAGCAGCTTGTGCAGTTTTTTTGTGGTCAAGTATTTCTCTCCTCCTCTGAACTGTTATGCGGTTTTTCTTTTATATCTTTTTGCTCTTCTTATCTTTGACAGCCTGCTTTAGCCAAAACTGTAAACTTTTCACTAAAAGGTCCTCTCTTTCTCTCTCTCTCTCTCTCTCTCTCTCTCCCATAAGCACTTTTACTTATTGTTTTTAATTCTGAAAAGTTGCCTATGCCTGGAAAATGAGGACAGCTATGACAAGTCCTTTTGGCTTGTAATTTGGTTTTCCCTCTGCATTATATTACCTGCTGCATTTCTATTGTACCTTCTGTACTTGTATGCTTTTTGCATCTAGTTTGACATGCTTAGTTTGCTTTGCTGACTTGCTTATGTTTGCCTTGCAATTTGCTGCAATGTTTAGTTACTGCAGTTTGGTATTTAGTTTTGGCATAGTTTGCTTTGTATGCGGCTTTGTATAGCATGGCCTATGTTTTTACATTTGAACCAAGTGTATGCTTGCATTTTATTTTTTACTTTTCTCTTTGTGAACCAAGAAGATCAATCTTCTTGTGATTTGCAAAGATAAAAATAAAAACATGATGAATCAAATAGCATTCTGATTTCGGTCGGCGGACTTTAATGATGACCTTCTTTTCTTTCTTTTCATTTGAAAATTATTGTACTAATTTTCTTTTCCTTCTCCTTTTGCAGGTGCGTACTAATTGGACGATATAGGAAGCAGTAGAAACCAAAGATCTTAAGCATGGGAGCACTGAAGCTTAGAAGATTTAGGCTTAGATTAGATAGGCTCTTTTTTTCATTTATTGTAAATATTTATTTCTTTTAAAATACTATAAGTTGTAAAAACTTAAAATATTTAAAAATAATAAATTATTCTTTTGTAGCAATATTTGAAAATGAATAAAAAGTCTTTATCCAAGAATTTTCTACTGTCAAATATCTTTCAATCTTTCCCTTTGTCTCTTCACCTTTTATTTAAGATTCCTGATTAAAAATGACTGAAATTTCATTCCACCATTTCCAATACAGATAACTTAAAATCTAAGTAATCCATAAAAACTTTGCAATCTCTTTGCATCAGTATTCCAATCAACATACACGTTGTGCTTTCCAAACAAACAAGCATTTCCATTAACTGGAAAACATTTTATTCCATTAACAAGCAGAAGTTTTAATAGACACACATCATCTAGTTAATCTGGATTAGACAGTTTCAGCTCCTATCTCTTATCCCAGATAAACAAAACTTGAGGACAAACAACAATCTTTCAGTAGGCTTAAAAAGCGTGAAAACAATGTAACATGAAACTGAATTTCTATGGATTCAATTTCCTCTGAGAAATGCGAGAGAAAACCTGATTCTTGATTTACTGCCAAAGAAAAGTTTGTTTGATCGATTCCTGAGCCGATCTTAAAAATCAGAGAAAAACCCTAGGGTTGTGATTTCCTTGTGAAAAAGGGAGGGCAAATTTTTGGGTACAACATATACTGTATGTCATATTCCGTCAGGATCATCTGCCATCTTGCTATTCTCCCGGAGAGAGCAAGTTTCTCGAAGATGTCTTTTATCGGATCCATTTTAGATATCAACAAAGTAGTATGAGTCGGCATATACTGTCTTAGATGGCGAGCAGCCCATGCCAGAGCACAACAAGTTTTCTCAAGCAGTGAATATCTGGTTTCATTGTCGGTAAACTTTTTGCTCAGGTAGTAAATAGCATGCTCTTTTCAGCCAGACTCGTCATGCTTCCCCAATACACACCCCATTGAGTTTTCTAAAACAGTCAGATACATGATCAATGGTCTTCCCTCGACTGGTGGCATAAACACATGAGGATCTTGTAAGTATTCTTTGATTTTGTCAAAAGCAACTTGGCACTCGTCATTCCATTTGACTACTTGATCTTTCTTCAACAATTTGAAGATTGGTTCACAAGTAGCTGTCAGGTGAGAGATGAATCTGGCAATGTAGTTCAAACGCCCCAAGAATCCTCTGATTTCCTTCTCAGTACGAGGAGCAGGCATCTCTTGTATCGCTTTAACTTTGGCAGGATCGACCTCGATACCTTTGTTGCTGACGACAAATCCTAGAAGTTTACCAGACTGTACCCCAAATGTGCATTTGTTTGGATTCAACCTCAGCTTGTACTTCTTCAGTCTCTCAAACGGTTTTTGTAAGTGATCAAGATGTTCTTCTTCTGTTTGAGATCTGGCTATCATATCGTCCACGTAGACCTCTATTTCGTGATGTATCATGTCATGAAATAAAGCTACCATGGCACGATGATAGGTTGCCCCATCATTCTTTAGTCTGAATGGCATCACCTTATAGCAGAAAGTGCCCCACTGCGTGACAAACTTTGTTTTCTCCATGTCCTTGGGCGCCATTTTGATTTGTTTGTAACCTGAGAATCCGTCCATGAAGGAAAACACTTTGTGTTGTACCGTATTGTCAACTAGAATATCAATATGGGGGATGGAAAATCATCCTTAGGGCTTGCCCTATTCAAATCTCTGTAGTCTACACACATTCGCACTTTGCCGTCTTTTTTGGGCACGGGAACAACATTGGCAACCCATTGGGGATAAGAGGTGACAACCAAGAATCTAGCATTGAACTGCTTCATAACTTCTGCTTTAATCTTTTCTGACATATCAGGCCTCATACAGCGAAACTTTTGCTTTACTGGCGGACAATCCTCTCTTGTAGGCAGACGATGTACCACAATGTCTGCATCAATTCCCATCATGTCTTCATACGACCAGGAAAAGACTTCAACATAATCGTGTAACAACTTAATCAGACGCTCCTTGACATTGGGTTTCAGATTGGCACCCACCTTGACCTCTTTTTTGTCTTCTTCGGTACCTAGGTTGATTGTATCCACGGGTTCCTCGTGAGGCTAAATGGTTCTCTCTTCTTGTTGTAGTATTTTGGCAAGTTCCCCTGGTACTTAACAATCTTCCTCACCTTCGTCTTTGGCTTGGTAGATTAGATTCTTGGAGTCACAAAAGGCCATCGCAGTATCGTTGCCCATGGGATCCCGAATGGATGTATACCTGCATTGTGAGTGTGAGTGTGTGTAAGGGTATAGCTATCTTTGAAAGAAATGAAAATGTAAAAAGAAAAACAATGAGCACAAAAGTTTGTATGCGAAAACGTCCTTGATTCATTGATGTCATATGAAAATGAGATAATAACCCTTACAAATGGACCATTGTGCCTCGGGTAAGACACAAGGTTTTAAGAGTGTGAATTGTTTTAATATTACATATCCAACAAAATGTAAAGATAAATTACTATGGGATAAAAGTGATCGGGACAAAATCTCTAGCCTCCCAGTTGCCGAGCCCTCCACTGACAGTTGGGAATATCCAGTCCTCCAAGTCACAACTATCTTCATCATCTTCTACGGCGTTGACCTTGCAGTTGCTGATCTTCAGGGGTGGTCCTCCGGCACGAGTGCGACGCACAGCCTTCTGGGCACCTGAAGTGAAACCCAGGCCAAATTTGTCAGACTTATATGGGATATCTGGGAGTTGTCCCAAGATAGTGCACCCACCTTCTTCTACCACTGCTTTGGCATCCTTCAGAGATAACATCCGGAGTGGAGGCCTTGTAATCTTGGGAACCTGAGACACAACCTTGGTCACTGCCACATCTTGGGGGACTTCTTCAAAGTGTTGAAATGGAGTTTCAATAAATTCACCATCTAATTCCACATATCTGAAGGAATTGAGATGGCTAATCATGTACTCTTCCTCTCCATGAACTGTGATAATCTTCCCTTGAATTAGATATTTTAGCATTTGGTGCAATGTAGAAGTAACGACACCGACATTGTGAATCCACGGTCGACCTAGCAAGCAAGAAAATGAGGGGATAATATCCATTACGTAAAAAGTTGAATCAAATGTTTGTGTTCCAACTTTTATGGGAATGTCTACCTCCCCATGTACCATCCTTTTCGAGCCATCAAAAGCCCTCACCACTATATTGCTTGGTTTCAATGTCAATCCTTCACAGTCAAGCCTATCAATAGCCTTTTTAGGAAATACATTCAGGGATGAACCAATATCAACTAACACATGAGCCAATGCCGTGCCCCTACATTCAACTGAGACATGCAATGCCTCATTATGCTTCCTTCCCCTTGGTGTTAGATCAACATCTGAAAAACCTAAGCCATTATTTGCAGTCAAGCTGGCTACGCAGTCTTGGAACTGATCGATAGATGTTTCTTGAGGTACATGGGAGGTTTTTAAGAACTTTACCAAGGCCTTTGCACGCACCTCAGAACACATCAGTAAAGCCAGCATGGAGATTTTTGATGGGGTCTACCCCAGTTGCTCGACTACATCGTAGTCACTTCTTTTTTATGATCTTTAGAATCTCCTCCATCTCTTTCCTGGAGGTCTCAGGGATAGTCAATTATTATGCCTTCGTCCGTACAGGCTCAATCAGAATACTTTTTCCTCGAGTCTCGGTTAACTCGGCAGCTGGAGTATCAGTAGGGGTGATAATAGGGATTGTAACAATTTTGTCAATAGGAGTACTTGCAGAGATGATTATGGGATTGGGAGTAACTTTCAGAGGGGCAACAACAACAGGAATGATTACGGGTCCAAAAACAGCCCTTGGGGAGCAATTTATGGAGAGAAGATCCTACCACTTCGGGTAATCTTACTAGTCCCTGCAATATTGCTAACGTCGGAATCCACTTTCTTAGAATTTGAATCTTCGGCATCTGGCCAATCTTGCTTAATACCGTGGTAGTAGACATTCCCTCCATAATTCCATGGCACGGTTTTGTATAACGTATACGAGATTGGTCCAGGTATTGCGATTATTAAAGGAGCTACTTTTGGAACTGATGTAATTCTAACTGGTCTTTTGGTGGAGACCCTAGAAGAATTGGCGGATATGGTAACGATGGACACATCATTATAAGGAACAGTTGGAGTAAAAGTCTTCTCGAACAAAATTTATTTGTTATCTATTAGGCACTAAACACCTATTTTCAACAAAGGACAATTGGTTGGTGAGGACAAGCAAAAATGTCAGATTTCATTACAACCTGGGAAAACATCGGCAATCAACAAATTCATTTTGATAGTCAGGAGTGGGGTCACAAGTTCATCAACTGAAGCAACAAACGTATCTTCCTCAATGGCATTGGCATTATGGTCGTGTTTGGGCATAGGGGCAGAAATGAAATTGGGCTTTTATGGAGCATCGAATTCAATCTCCTTAGCTTCAAGGAGGTCTTGTACCTTGTTCTTTAGAGCCCAACACTTATTAGTATCGTGACCAGGACTTTCAGAGTGATATGCGCAACGGGCATTGGGATGATAGTGAGGAGAGGTTGTATTGGGTTTTTTTGGAGCTTCTTTCAAGGTCACCAAATTGGATCTTAGTAGATGCGGTAATACCTGAGATATGGTCATGTTAATTCTGGTGAACTGCCTGATCGGTCTTTCCGTCCTTGGTTGATTGTTTCTTTGTTGATCAGACGCTGGTTTAGGGATCATCATAGCCCCCACCATTGGTCGGCTCTCGGCCCTATCTTGGTTTCTTTGCGGATATACAACAACCACCTCTTTCTTTCCGATGAAAGGCTTCCTTACAGCTGCAGAAAGAGGATGTATCTTTTTGGATCTTTCCATTCTTTATCCTGGCTTCTACCCTTTCTCTGGTCAATATCAACTCAGTAAAACTTGCTGATGAACTTCCAATTAAGTGATTGAAGAAGGGACCAGACAAGGTGCCCAAGAACATGTCTAACAACTCTCTATTAGATAGAGGAGGTTGAACTCCTCCGGCTAAATCTCTCCACTTTTGCGCATAGTCCTTGAAGCCTTCATTTGAAGCCATGTCCATACTCTGAAGTTGAGTACGGGTAGGCGCAAGATCAGCATTGTATTGGTATTGTTTGTAGAAGGCTGTAGCAAGATCTTCCCAATTATGAATGTTTGCTCTTTCTAGTTGGTAAAACCAATCAAGTTGAGTTCCAGACAGACTGTCTTGGAAGAAGTGTACCCATAAGTCTTTGTCAGCGGTATGGGGTTGGATTTTCCTCACATAGGACCGGAGATGCATTTTTGGACATGAGACTCCGTCATACTTGGAGAACACAGGTGCTTTGAATTTCGGAGGAATGACAATCCCCGATACTAAACCCAATTCCTCAAAGTCCAAGCCAAGCACTTTTTGGATTTCCATTGCACTCAACCACTCTTCGAGATGTTTATACTTGTCATTAGCTGAAGGGTATTGTTCTTTATAATAGTCTTCTTCTTCCTCCTCCTCTTCTGATTCTAACGGGACAACTGTTTCCTTGCCTTTTCCATCTTGACTGTCTCTCTCACTAGATGTCGTTGCAAAGTCCTGGGTCCTTCTTGTCTGCCCATGAAATCTTCTTCCCATGTTTAGGACTCCGGTTACCTTCTTTGTCTTCTTTTTCTTTTCCTCGTCCAACAACGTCTTCAACTATTCTTGTCCTTTGGCTAGGGTCAAGAACAACTGTTGAAACTGTGCATTCTGAGCTTGGAGGTCTTTCACAGTTTGCTCGAGATCCATCTTACTGAAATAAACAGTAGAGAGATGAGGAGACTCGTTGCAAAAGGCATGCTTATGTTATGATGAATGGTATATGCATATGTAATGATTTCAAGGATTTCAAAGATTCAAATTTGTTTTAGACAAAAAGGAAACACATATTATATTAATAAGCTAAAGCTTGAGTACATCAATGCCTCTTGGGCTTATAAGGAAATACAAAAGCTCTAAGATAAAAAGTTAGTGCGCATCCTCTTTGGCGCGATGTAGGCATTGAGAGTCCGCTCCTCGTGAAATAGCTTAGTAAGCTCCAGGTTCCTCTTCTCACTGGCATAAAACTGGGCCTCAAAAGTATCTAGCTCCCCTTTGAGCTGTATCTAATCTCTTTGTAGGTCTTCAAGAGATGTGGGCATGTCAGGATGTAGGATAGTGTATGGAACATTCCCTCCTTAACATGCTCAATAATTACCGAGAGAAAAGAGGGATAAGGCATCATAAGACTCTGAGCGCGAGTTCGTACCCATTTAAGGTAAGGCTCAAGAGGGATGGAATTCTTGTGCCCCAAAGTCTTTTCCTCATTGTGCGAGTGTGAAAAGAATGTAGGATGTCTCCTAGCAATGTAGGCACCGGGTTGCGGGATATAAAGATTTTGACGGTGTTGACATCTATGAGTTGGTCAGGATTTGGAAACAAAACCATCCCATAGATGAGGAGAGCCACAATTTCCTCAAAGGCTTACAAGTCCAAGGAGTTCCAACAACTTTGGGCTTTCTCGAACAAGAATTATGCTAAGAAACCTTTGACACCACTCCTTGTTTCCCAATGAGTTATGATATCATATGAGTGCAAGTTTAGAGCTTGAGCAATCTCTTCTGGCTTTGGGTCTCTTTCTGTACCGTTGAAAGGTAGTTGATTGAGAATGGGAATCCTTAAGAGTTGGGAGAATTCTTCCAAAGTAGGCACAAGTTGATAGTCGAGAAATGTGAAGCAATGGTGTAAAGGATCAAAGAACTGAAAGAGCACCTTCATCATGTCCTCATCTGTGTTGGAAGTGATCAAGTTGAGTAGGCGACCATGTCTCTCGGTGAATGGAGAGTTTTCAGGAATCCTTGAAGCTAGTTCCTTAAGTTGTGGAGGGATCCTTACAAGATTGACTTGAATAGTTTTCCTGCGAATAGAATCCATGTCCTATAAAACAAGAACAAAGATAAATCCTAGAAACCCTTGAAATGGTTAGTGAATGAATATGATGTTATGATGTTCATGATGTTATGTACAAGTATGCATATATAAACAAAGCAATAAAATCCTTAGGTTTAGGTTTGCACAGAGTTTTATAGGTAAGTACCCTCTTGAAGTTTAGTTGGCTCAAACCTGTCCTAATAATAGTAACCGAATTCTAAGGAGCTCAATATCACTGGTTTGTTTCCTTGGTCATTGTTTCAGCACAAGCCTCTTTAATAGTGGCCGAAATATCCCAAGAAACCAAACCTCAATGAGTGTAGTATCAAGTATCTACCAACTTCGGACTGCACCAAAGTCGGTCATCTCACTACATACTAAATGGCCAAGTTGGTCAAGTAAAGGTTCTAAAAGTTCATTAGTGCTTCATGACATCACTCAGCGGCCCCATATTCTCTTTTATTAACTGAAAGGCTACTGGTACCCACAAATATGTCGCACTAATGTAGCTATTTCTTAGACCATGTCGGTATACCCCGCACAGTTTCCACAATGTATTGCTACTTACCTATAAGGTATCCCAAATCCGGGTAGAGGATTCAAACCCAAACAAAGAACCATAATGTAAAGCAAACAAGTCAAACAATGAAAGCAAGTAAATGTGATCTAAACCCTAAGGTAACCCACTTTTAGAATTTCCCCAGCAGAGTTGCCAGTTCTGTGATACGGTGGGAGAACTGACTTAAAGGTTTTGCGTTTGATCGCAAATGTTGCGGTTAGCAAGAGTCGCCACTGACTTTTCTTTTATCTAAAAGGAAAGGTGAAAAAGCACAGGAAATACCTTTGAGATTATTTCTTGAGTTCAGGGGGTAGATTATGAAAAGGGAAGGTATTAGCACCCTTTTCATCCATGGTTTTCCATGGGCTCTTAGTTACTTGATAGATCACTTGCTATTGTTTGAAAATTGTGCTTTGTGTGGTTTTTGAAAGTATTTTGTAAAGAGGCCATTGTTTAGGCAATCTTTGTAATGATTCTCGTTTGTAAGAATGTATACAAAGATGTTGATCTTTTGAAAATGTTTTCAAGTTTGTAAGATATTTTGAAATGTGTAGGTGTTTGTTTTTGAAAATAGCAAGGATGTTTGTTTGAAATTGAGCAAGTAATTAGGAGCATTCTACCTACTCAAAAGTATTTCTTGTACATTTAATTTTCCTTTGACATTGTTATCTTACCATTGATTTGATAAGTAACCCTATCTTTGGATGTAAACAGGACGAGCGTGGGTCATCGTATAACCATGATTAGCAATGTTGCAAGGCATCTTAACATTCTCTTTTAGGGACTAAGATCATTTGTAAGGCAACTTAGATAGCTTCATTGAGGGACTATGATCTTGTATTCGTTTGTTTTTGCTAAGATACCTCACATGCGTAATATGGCCATTTTGTAAGGCAACCAAGTGGATTTTACCCTAGGGGTGCTTGTGTGAAAGTGTATTATTTTCATGCTTGTTTTTTTGTCTTGAATTAGGGTTTTCTATTTGATTAATTTTATTCTTTCCATACAAAACCTAATTACTAGCATGTGAATGTAAAACATTTAAATTGCGGAAAATAAAAATACTAAGCTATTACATGATTTATGGGAAGGGGGTGTACAAAGTATAAATGAGGATTGCAAGAAATTAAACCCTAATTAATCTATTACAACCATATTGAATTGAATAAATAAACGTACAAAATATGAAAAGGAATAATGTATAAAGTAATGAATAAAAAAAAGAATGGATTTCATTTGGTTTTGTCCTTGTTAAAAAAAGTTTTTTATTTTATTTTTTAACCTAATGAACTAAAAAAAATGTTTAATAAGGAAAAATAAACTAATTTAGTTAAAAGAGAAAATATTTTTAAGTTTTATGAAGAAGATTTTAACATTAGACTAAATAGTATGAAAATTGATTAAATTAGGAAAAGTATAAATTCTATGTTTATTTTAAGAAAATAAAATAAGCCCAAATCTATTTAATTAAAAAAAGTTAAGTTTGTAACAAAAATATTTTTGATGTTTTAGTCTAGAAAATAAAATAAATGTATATAGTATAAATAAAAATATATATTTTTTATCTTTTTTGTCAATAAAAATAAATATTAATATTAATAATAATATAAAAAGAAAAAGAAAATAAAAAGAAAATAAATAAAAAGACAGGGGAGTTTATTAGTAAACAAAAGAGTATAAAGAGCAAAAATAAACTAAGCCCGATGAAGAGCTCAAATGCTGCCAAAAAAGGACAAAAAAGAGTTAGAAAAATGTAAAAATAACAAAATGGTCATGATGGGGCTTGAACCCAGGACCATGGGGTGAACAGACGCGCGCTTTACCACTGGGGTGGTTATACATCCGTTAACTTGTATGAAATGATAAATACATAACACAAAACGCATCATGACTGTACTTCATCTTCAACCTCCAGCCAAAGGATTTGTAACTTACTCATTTCTTAACCATTTGCAAAAATGTAAACATGAAAATTGCTTCATTTTGTCACACGAATCCAACCATATAAATATCATAAACTATAAATCAAAGATGGATGAGAATTTTTAAAAGTACCAAATTCTGACCTAAATATTTCAGAAAGTTCAAACTCAAAATTCTCCTAGCTCGATCAAAATAAATGAAATCTATGGACATGTACAACTTTAGGGCAATGATGTCTACATTTTATCTTCACAAATGCAAGCCTAACAATGCCTAAGTAATGAGATAGAAGTTAAAGAAAAATACCTCAAAATTGGAAATCGTGAAATGGATTTGAGCTTCTTTCAGGCAGTGATGATGATCAGGTTAGCTTCCTTGGACCTCTAGGGAGCTAATGCAATGGCTGGCTTGAGTTGAGGGTGGATGGAATGGTCTGGAGAAGTCCAACTGTGATGCTCTGTTTTTGGTTACGGAAGACAGGGTAAATGGTGTTACAGAAGTGAAACAGGTACAAGGATGAGTTACCCTTGATGCAAGAAAGCTTTAGAAACTACAAGTCCAAGAAACACACGAGGGAAATGTGAGTTTGAGGTTCAAGGTCAGAAACTGTGCAACAATGGAGTTTTTGGGCAATTTCTGACTTAAGAGAGTTTTTGTGTATTTCAGGGTGCTCAAGCTTGTGTATTAGCTCACAAATAGTGCCTCTATTTATAAGCAACAAGTTTGGAGACTTGTTGTTGATCAGAATTCAAAATCACAAGTTTATGCACAACATGTGATTTTTTTGAGAATTTCAAGTTTCTAAGCATTGTGTACTTGCTAAGATAGAGTGGTTATGCTTTAAACAATCTTAATTATGACTTTGTGGATGGAGTGTGATCAGAGGGAACAAGTTAGAGGCTCAAGGATTGACTTTACACAAAAGCTTGCTTTTCTAAAATGGAAGTGTTCACTTTGTGCCATTAATGGAAATGTGGATTGAATAAAGCTTAAACCACTTGGATTAAAGCTCAAAAGTTTGTGTAATCCATTAATGATAGATATATACACAAGTTAGGAGGCCTGCAAAGCAAGATTATGCAGCCTAGCATTTAAATTTCACTTGTGTTCATCATGAAAATGACCTATAATTCAAGTGACAAAACACCAACTTCATCTCTTCGATTCTCCCTACTCAAGAATGATCTTAAGGAGTTCTTGGACATTTTGGAAAGCTTGCAATGTGATATACAACCCATATTTGAATTGATTTTGAAGATTCCCATTAGAAATATATGAAAAAGTTCCATGAAGTTAGGTCAAAATCCTGACCAAATTAGGGTAAAATTTCACTAAGTGTTTAGTTTCATGGCCCTATGTTCTTGAAATTATAACTTGATATCCAAGCACTTTTGGGAGAAGTTGTGTGAAGAAAAGTTGTAGATTTCATGGAGATATACAACTTTCATTTTGGAAGTTTCTCTTGAATCATCTTGCATCATGGTGAAAATTTGGCTCAAAGTTATGAAAAAACATGGATTTTCAACACTTGGAAAAATTTCTAAGTTTAAAAATTTTGACTTCTCAAAATGAAATCTTGACTTTTTTATTTCTTGATGAATGAGTTTCATATTTTGACATGTTTTGATGAATTATGATCTTTGGCACTTGAGTTTGACCAAAAAGTCAAGGTTTGACTTTTTATTATACAATTGACTTTTGATCAGTTGACTGTAAAATTCATCTGTCAATCCAATGGACTTGCAATGTTTTGAACCATGTCATTAGGTAAAAATGGCGCAATTGGACTCTTGAGATCATGCCTTAAACCAATTGACCAATTGCTAAGTTAAAAATCAGAAATTGCCCTTTCCCAGTCAAAAACCCTAATTTTGACCATTTTGCCCTTTTGGAGATTTGATCAAATTTCTTGAGGAGTTGTGGTCTAAACTTGATCAAATGGTTCATATGAGTTAAAAATGTTGATGTGGATAAAAAATTATGAGGTTTGACTGTAAGTTGGCCATGGTTGACTTTTTCCCCAATACAATTGATTTTTAGGTCAATTGCTCAATTGATTGAGCAAAAATATGACCCAAGGCTTGAAACTTGACATGAGTAATCTTAGGGGTCCATAATGATCCATGAAAGTCACATGAGGCATTTAAAGTTCAATAATCCTTGTGCAAACTCAAACCCTAATTTTGGTCATCGGTGCCTAAGGAGGTGTCTTGAGCTGATCAAACCCTAGTGCAGTCTTGAGCCCAAGGAGATCTTGTGAGCAAATTCTTGACAAGTGAGAGGGAAAATTTTGGGATACAACACCTTGATTCTACCATACTTAATCATACCAGATCATCACAAATCAAAAACCCGATGCCAAGCCAACCTTGCAGCATTTGAAAGCAAGGAAGAAAAATAGAATAAATCAGGATAGCAAATCAAGAGAAATATAAACTCACCATGAAAAAGCTCAGATTCAGATTCGATATCCACCTTCCATTTTCTCTAACAGATTTCACAATATTAAAGGCTCATATTGATTCTACTATAACAACCAACTCAGACCTCCACTAGTTCAAGCATAAGCACCAAATCAAAAATCATAAGTCGGAATTGTAAACTTAATCAAAAATCGAAACTCAACTTGCAATTAACTTGGTTTCACTTCCTAACATCTTAGTTTGCTTCCAACATCTTAACCAATTCAGTTTTCCAAACTAAGTTTGCAAAACTAAGTTTCTTACCAAAAGTGCTAACCGTAAAACTAATTCATAACCATTTTTTCCTCTAACCAATTCTCTAACAGAAATTGTCAGAGAAACCTAACTAACTAACTTTCCTCCTAACAGTTTCTAACCGAATCACTAACAACTATATAACATAATCTCTATTATTTACAAAAACTCAGAAAGGAGATTCATTATTTACAAACTCACCTTGAAATCATTCATTCTTCAATCATTCGGGAGAATCACCACCAAAACTCAGAAACTTTCTCTTCTCTCTAACATCTTAGTTTGCTTCCAACATCTTAACCAATACAGTTTGCTAAACTAAGTTTGCAAAACTAAGTTTCTTACCAAAAGTGCTAACGTAAAAATAACTCATAACTGTTTTTTTCCTCGAACCAATTCTCTAACAGAAATTAACAGAGAAATCTAACCAACTAACTTTCCTCCTAACGGTTTCTAACCGAATCACTAACAGCTATATAACAGAATCTCTATTCACAGTTGAGGGGGATGCATTCACACAAAAAACTCAAAAAGGAGATTCATTGTTTACAAACTCACCTTGAAATCATTCATTCTCCAATCATTCAGGAGAATCACCACCAAAACTCAGAAACTCTTTCTTCTCTCTGCTCCACCATGATTCATTCTTCTCCACTCTGAAGAATAACGAAAACTCAGAGCTCTCTTCTCTCTTCTCCTTCTCCACAACCTTCACTTTTCTACAAATCTTCATCAAATTATCTACATCATCAACATTGCAATATCTTCTATCTGCATCCTCTATATAAAATCCTCTATGTTCTGCACTTCTCAACAACTCAACGCATCGATGAGGAGCAGCAACAATGTGACTTCATCGATCTGCAGCAACGACACAGTGAAAACAGAGTTCGCAAAAAAAATCAAAATAAAAAGATTAAGTAATACACCAACACAGAAGAAAAGCGAAGAAGAAGAGGAAAACTTATTTACCTTTCTCTGGTTTTCTCTATGCTTCATTGTTTTGAAGAGCCGCCGGAGCAACTCTGGCAGGTAGACATCGAATCACTCTTCCCTTCATTTTTCTTCTTCTCTCTCGTTTCTATGATGTGCGATTCTGTATGCCAAACGAGATCCTTGACATGATAAACCTTGATTCACCATCAAAACGATCTAATTTTGTCGTATAACTTAGGATCTGTGCATTTTGTTTGAGATTTAGAATCAAAGAGGAAGAAATTGATAGAGGTTCAGAGTGTTGAGGCTCAGGCGAGGCTTGTTTTGGAGTGTTGAGGTGCACTTTTCAAAATGCACGCGGATCAAAACGAGTGTTTTTACGAAACAGTAATATAGCGACAACTGTAACTCGAATATCATTCTCACAAGGAATCTTGATTTTATTAACTGAAGGTAAATAGAATTGGGGTTGGGGGTTGGTTTGGGTTCAAAAATGAAAGCGCAAAATAAGCGCTTAAAATAAGTGATTCTCGAAATAAGCTAAATCGAACCAATCTACTGTATCGACTTCCGACTTAACATCGATCCCTATAAAATCCCAATTCCCTAATGGGTCCGTTCCTATTAGATCACAAAAGCTAGTGACAAGCGCAATAGCAATTGTACGATGTCTGTCCCTAAATTCCGAGTAAATCAACTGGATAAAAACTATTGCGAATTAAGTAAACGCAACATGATCGGACGCGATAATGCAAAAGCTACACTAATCACGAATTTGATTCATGATCATCAATCAACAATCGAAGCTAAAAATTTTGTCCTATAATAACAATCAAATTAAACAAATAATTGAAATTATAAGAAAGATTCAAAGGAAACAAAATAAATTGGGATTTATAAAAACCTCAAAGTGGAATTCGAATACAGCCGATTGATTCTTGGAATTTAGTTCTCCATGGATGATTCATACAAAGCCATAGTTTTCTCGTGAACAATATTTTTTTCCCGTCAAAAGTGAATACGTGAACAGTACACGACTGTTTTGGGATATATTGAAACATGAATTTCCGGTTACAACCCAACTGGGTCAAAAATATAACCCAAGCCCATTACAAATGACCCAAAACAAGAAATATTTATAAAGCTACAACTTCAACGAAATTTCTGGCCCTGCTACAGTTCGATTCAGCTCTCGACTTCTGAATGAAAATCGTAGCTCTTTCTCTTAGCTTTCCAACGAATGATAGCACGCTTTATTCCAACTTCTGAAACTCAAGTTATGAATTTATTCGCGAAAGCTGCTAAAGGTGAAAATAAAGTGCGAACAATAAATAAATGTATAAATAAAATAAATTATAAAAATACAATAAAAAGGAAAAATAATCAAACCAAAACATAGAAATGCATAAGTATAAATATAAAGGAATGTGCATCAAAATACACTGATTAATCAACAAACTCACCACTGTGGTGAATTACGAGTTTCAGAAATTCATCCACTAAACCTAAATCTCGGAAACCCCATAACAAATATTCAGAATCTCATTTCAAATATCCAGAAACGAAGACAAAACAAGATTAACATAGCTGGAATCAGCTACGGAATCACCTTCGCAAGCCTCTTCGCAAGACTCTTCCTCTTTCCTTTGACTTTCGTTTTGGGCAAACAGAACATGCACATACTATCTTCAGCTTTAGGAGATTTTCCGTCCTTATTCTCTGCCACTTGCCTCCAACAAGCCACTTCAAGCATGACAAATGTCACCTGGACTCTGTTTTTTGAATTACACTAACGTTTCACTAACGGAAGGACTAACGTGGTTGCGTTTTGAAATTTAAGAGACCATTTTAATACAAAAAAAGAAGATAAGTGACCAAAGTCAACCATGACCTATAATTAAGGGACCAAAATAAATATTTTACCCACTTAAAGAAAAACCCATTAAATCATGATTCGAATAACACAAGATGTGATAGAAGAAATAATTAAAAAATTATAAGTGATTGAAGTGTCATCTATAGATTATTATTTCTATCTTTTTGGTTAAAATGTGTAGAATATCATTTTTCTCTTTTGCGTTTATTTTTATCTGAGTTAAACTTATTTTGTACGTGAAATTTAATAAAATAGTAATAATTTAAATGTTATGAATGAATTATTTTTATATATTTTAT
Organism: Vicia faba; assembly: GCA_948472305.1. NCBI lineage: Eukaryota > Viridiplantae > Streptophyta > Magnoliopsida > Fabales > Fabaceae > Vicia > Vicia faba. Next base: position 550,012,558 of record OX451737.1, read on the forward strand.
TCATTCTTCTGTACCACCTTAAAAATAGATAGTAAAAAATATTAATTTTTAAGCTTTTATTCAATTCTTTGGGCAAAGATTCAGGACTAAAAGTAAATATGAACAATTATGATCATTTATTGATATTGTGTCGTTCTTACTATAATTTAGTATCTTATTTGACGGATATTCTCATAGCCTCAGTCTAAGTAAGAATGATATTAATTATAATTATGGTTATTTATAATAATTGTATTTTTTCCACCTTTTTTAAAAGTACAAATATTTTAAAACATATGAACTAAGTTTCAATTAAAAAGAAAAAAGAAAAGCTAGCTTCAAAATTGAATGAACTTCTATGCTCTTGTCATATTAAAAAATCGTATTCACTTGTCATACTATAAGGTTGTTATTTTTAGTCATATATATTTTGTGATAGTTTTGTATTTTGATTCATTTTACTTGAACATGCATATATTTTATGATATGTTTATATAAATTATTGTTATCAATTGTTTATTTTGGGCACGACATATGTATCTATCTTAATTATGTTAACATGTGTTTTATTATATATTTTAAAATTCTTATAATTAGTTTTTAATTAGAATTTCAAAAAAATCTTAATTAGTATAGTTAGAGAGTGAATACATAATTTCTATCCAAAAAATAAAATAAAATGAAAGAGTAAATAAATAATTATAAAAAAAATAAAAGTGAATATGTAATTTGTTTGCATTTTTATGTTTTTTCAAATAAAATAATTTATAATAGAGTTAATTTTATATAATTCAATCTCTTTCTTAACTTTTGTTTAAAGGATTTTTTTGAAAAGAATTAATTTTCTTTTGATTTTGCCAACCAATTCCAATTAACACAATTCATTTTTAGTGAAAGTTCTTTTTCTATTAGAATCTGAATATTTACTTAAAAATAAAATTAATTTTAGGAGAAAGTATTTCAATTTTTTTTAAAGTATGACAATAGTTTTTAGAACACTTTTACATTTTTTAAATGTTACATTTTTTCTTAAGGTGGAATTAATTGATCAATTCAATTGTTAATATCTTTCTCTCTTTAATTAAAAAAAGAACATGTCTCACCATCTTCTCTTATACTTCTTTCTTACATGGTTTTTTAAAACAATAAATAACTCCTTAAACTTATCAACACAAAGTTAAGTCTCTCAATTTCTTTAAGATTTTTACACACTTTTTTCAAGAGAATACCACATTTTAAAATGAATTTGAAGAAAATTTATATTGTCTATAATCATAATATGAGTTTTCTTAGTTCTTATATCATAATATATGTTAATACATATTATATTAGACATTGTTTTGTTTGCATAATTATGCAATTATTATTTACATAACTCTGCCTCTCTATTGGAAGGAAATACAAAGAAGTATAAAATTATTTATTGATTAGCCATATCAATTTCCATATGCTTCTTCTATGTCTAGAATTATATTTTTAGTTGTATTTTTATTTGCTCTTCTTCTTTTTCTGTTAAGTAGAGTGACATAGAAGATTAATTAATTGTTGACCGTTGTAGTCTATGAAAAATCAACAAAAATGCGAGATTTGAATGGATGGTTGTGACCTCTTGAAAAGGAAGATGGATTTGCAAAAGTCCATATAGGTGACACATGTTTCTATGAGTGATCAATTTGTGCCTCTTTATAGATATAGGCCTAATGAAATTATAGTTTTTATATTCAATGAATTCTTACCCATGAGTGATCAATTTCATTGTTTATATTGAAAATTAAAGAAAAACAAAAATGCTTGGTTAGTTAAAGCATATTTTATCTTAGTTTTTTTCCATTGTTTATATCGAAAATTAAAGAAAAACAAAAATGCTTGGTTAGTTAAAGCATATTTTATCTTAGTTTTTTTTCATTGTTTATATCGAAAATTAAAGAAAAACAAAAATGCTTGGTTAGTTAAAGCATATTTTATCTTAGTTTTTAAAATAATGTGTGTAAATATAATTTCTAACTAATAACACTTTTTTTTTTGTAATATTGCATTATACTTTTTTTTTTAATATTGCATTATACTTTTTGAAATTCCAAAGTGAATATGTTAAGATTTTTGTTAAAGGTAAAAGCATTTGTATTGTGTATATTATGTAGATTTCTACAAATCACTCATTTTTGTTTGTAGATAGACTCTGTTTAGGCTTTAAATTCCGAGTTATTCTAGTTAAATCATTAATTTCTTTTACATACCTTCTTGCGATAAATCCACCTTATATTTTATTTTAGTCAAATAATTATATTTTTTTCAAGATATCAATCAACTATCTATTTAAGCATAGAAAATGTTAATAAATTATTTAATTTACCCTTGCAAATTTAATTAGATTAAAGTATGTCTATTTGTGTAATTGACAAAATGCATTATTTTTGTTAAAATCAATCTATTCATTGTGTGGCGTAAGAATTGAAATAAAAATAAAAATAAAAGTATCTTTTTATCCGGGTAAAACAATTTCAAAAAATGTTATACAACTACTAACTCATCTCTCTCTCTCTCTCTCTCTCTCTCTCTCTCTCTCTCTCTCTCTCTCCTCTCTCTCTCTCTCTCTCTCTCTCTCTCTCTCTCTCTCTCTCTCTCTCTCTCATATAACCTACTTCTCTTCTAGTTGAGGCAACCGGGCAAAAAACACAGAAAGTCGCCACCAAAATTTATTTATCTCTTCTAGTTGAGGCAACTGGCAAAAAACACAGAAAGCCGCCACCAAAATTTATTTATCCCGAAGGAAGGGGAAATATCGAGAAAACTCCAAGAGGATGGATAATATGGTCTTGCAACCAAAAGAGAGGGTACAGAAGTCGATTATGCAAGGGGAAGATATTAGCACCCCTCACATTCGTTGTACTCAACGGGATCCATTTCGATTGTTTGTTTCTAAGGGTGTGTCTATCTAAAACTATACTTGCTAAGAAAAATGAAATGATTTTTATTAGTGCGTTCGTGAGGGTCTCGTAACCCTTTGTCTACGTATCCTGTGAAGAAATCAGAACAACGTAGTTCTTCTAGAAAATATTAGTTTGTTGGTGTTTTTTATTGAGCGACACTAGCGCATGCATTCTAGCAATAGGCAGGGCGTGTATTGCGGTAGAACGGAGATAACATGCCCTTTTGTTTTTTGAATTTGTTGTGTATTTTTGTTAAGTGCGGAATGAGTTTGAATAATGACTAAGTGTTTTTTATGGTATTTTGATTTAAGAAAAGAAAGTTTTTGTTTTAATAGGATGCAAAAGAAAAGTCTAAACAGAAACTAAAACCCTAATGTTGTCATGTACAATGATGGACCTAATGTTGAGTGTTTGAAGTGGAAATTCCTAACCTAATTAGTTATCATGCATAGGTTGATCTTAAAGTCTAATTCAACACGAAATGATTAACATGAATTTAGTCGATTCGGGGAAGCACTTAAGGGAACATGTTATCAAGATTAATCGAGTAATCAAACAAAAATGAAAATAACATAAATGCAAATTAATATTTTTTTAGGTGTGATTTTTGTCAAGTAAAGAAATGTAAACAAGAAGAACAACAAAAAATAATTAACTAAATTAAAAAATATTAAAATCACAAAGACGATAAATTAACTCTAAGGCTAAGCTATCTAAATAAAATTTATCTAAAAAACTATATGATTATTTAATTAATAAACTGATTAAATAAAATAATAAATTAAGAAAATTTAATAAAAGAAATAAAAATAATACTAAAACAAACATGGGGTGCAAAGCATAATTATTTGGGGTATTAATAAGGAATTCATATGGGCTTTGAAAAATAAACAGTAGGCCCAAGAACAGATTAAATAATAATATATATAAAATTAAACCGAGCTCAGATGGACCGAGTCAGGTCAGACCCAGGTCCAGACCTTACCTACTGAAAATTAGACGGGTTAATATAACCCTAAAAAACTTTAACGCCTCCCTCATTTCTCTTGAATGTCCAACCTTTCCAAACTTCCTCTCTGCCTACCCAACAACCGATTGATTCTTGAAATACTCCTTCTATATTCTGATACAACAACAACTATGCACCCTTGCTTTCTTCAATTTCCTCTTCGTTCACGGTCCTCATATCCCCTTCCGCAGCCGAAGATCAACAACAAAAAACACCTCAAGCTATGTTTTCTCTTCTGCTCTAATCTCTCTCTCTCTCTCTCTCTCTCTCTCTCTCTCTCTCTCTCTCTCTCTCTCTCTCTCTCTCTCTCTCTCTCTCTCTCTCTCTCTCTCTCTCTCTCATGTTAACCCCATCCGCCTTGCCTTTCTCTCTCTCAATCCACCATCAATTTTCAGTGAAACAACCTAAAATCCTATGAATCTAAACACGGATAAGCAAGCGATGGATATGTCTAAAGCAAGAAACACCCGTCAACTTAGCAATATTCATAATCAATAAAAGGTGATGGTTCGAAGTTCAACGCGTTTACCTGCAGAACGAAGGAGTGTTCTAGAATTCATTGCACAATAGGCAGAAGAAATGTTGATCAGAATCACAGATATCATGCGAGTTCAGGTATGAAGCTCCTTTGATCGTGAATTATGCCTATGTTTTCTTATTGTGTTTCTATTGCTGCGCGTGCTACCATTTTTCCCCAAATCTTTGTTGTTGTCCTGTCGAATTTGAAACACGAGTGCGCGAATGAGGCAAGTTGTCCTATGTTGAGTTAATTTGGAATCATTTTGGTATATAATGGATTATGGTTTGAGTTGTTGCATGGTGGAGATATATTGGAGGGTTTTTTAGGTTAATGGTTGGTGATGAGTGATGAGCAGAGTTTTGAAAGAGTATTGTGAGAGGTTTCTGAGTGCTCTTCCTAGGTTTTTTGTCTCTGGTTTTTGCTGTGTGTAGTTAGTGTTGTCGTTTGTGAGTCTGTTGAGCGTGTTTGTGCGGTTTTGGGTGCGACTGTTAAGGGAGAATGAATGTTGTTATGTATGAGTTTTATAGTGATGAAAGGCTTCTAAGTAGGTTCTATGAAGAGTGTATAAAGGGTTGGAGGTTTAAGGCTGCAATATGAAGGTGAGAGTAGTTTGTATGGAGATTTAGGGAGATGGTGAGATTGTTGGTGAAGGGTTTTGAATCAGTTACAGAAATATGGTTTTGTAGAGGGTTGAACAGAGGGAGTTTGCAGCTTCAGTTATGGAAGTTGGTATGACAAATGTTTGTTGAAGGTAGTGAAAGCAGTATGCAAATGTGAGGCTTGAGGGTTAGAAAAAATGAATGTGAAGAGTGTTTTAGAGGTGTAATGTATGGTTTCTGAATGTATCATTCTCTCTAGTTTTTCCCTATGTTTCTTGTGTATTTTTGTGTATAATGCATCTTATATAGACAAATTGATGGGTGTTTTTTCTGTGGGTGGGGGGGGGGGGGGGGGACATTAGCTATTTTGAACACTCTGAGTGCACACCTTTTCTACTTTTTATTGCAGATTCTGTTTTTGTTATTTATATGCAACATTTGGACTGATTCGGGGATTGATTTTGGCCTATTATCTTAGGTTTTGGACAAACATGAATAGTAGGGATTTTGTTGTTTTATGGACATGGCGGGCAACAAGGCTTTCCTCTGTTTGGAACATGTTTTGGAGGTTTGTGGACAGTTTAGCAGGGCTGCAGGTCAAAGTGGATGGCTGGAATTTTTGGGCAGATTTTGGCTTGTTGTAGCAGGCTGTTTTGGCATAGGTTATGGCATAGATTTTGGACTGGTTTGTGGGGCTTTGTAGCATTTTTGTGGTTTAACACGAAGATTGCAAAGTACAATTTTGGGCAAGGCACCAAGTTGATATGTCATGAAGATTTCATATGGTGATAACATGTAATTTTAGCACTTTAGGACTTAGGAATTCACATGTTTGTGTATGGTTTTGTAATGAGACATGAATGGTGATGTACATTTGAACCTTGGAACAAAATAATGTCGAAAATGCAGAGAGAATGAATCTTAAATAAAATCTAAAGATGGATCCTTTGAATGAATCATGATGAATTTTATTGGAAATCTTGAATAACAATTATAGTCAAATAAGACATGAATGTCTTTTGTAACCTCTAGAATTTGAAATTAAACGAACTTGGATTTCTTGAATGATTTTTGAACCTTGAAGTGCATTCCAAGTAAAAACTCCTAAACCAAATCTTGATGAACAAATAAAAACCTTAAGAGACTTGATCAAAATCTAATTTTAATCCAGTAATTACTAATGCTCGAATACAAGCAACAAGTAATAATTAATCAATGAATCCTTAAACTCAACATCTTTCATTTATCCTTGACTTAGTGATGAACAATCTCGATACAAAAGTCAATTATAAGTCTAAAATATTCCAACAAATTTCATGGCTTTCTAAGCACATTTGGTTGTCGATCCTTGAAGCAAACTTATAGATGACATCATTTGTGATATGTTGCAAAAAGAACCATCCTCTAAGGTATTCAAACTTTTAATGATCTTGAGCACATAATTAGCCCTTGACTTGTAAAGATAAGTTAGAGAGGATGTCCAAAGGAACCAAATGCTCAAAGAACACTCAGAAATTTTAAATATCAAAGTAGTTATGATCTTCTGAACTTGATCTTGAAAATGTTGCCCTTTTGATCAATCTGCTTTGAATCGATTTACAAACTCGATCTTTTCTTGCATTCCCAGACATATTGGTGCATATTATGGACTAATGATGATGAAATCTTGATTGTGCTTTGAGGTTAGAGACTATGCATTGATGAAGTAGCCTTTGAGAACCAATGATTAGCCACATTGAACACTTGAGGGATTCAAAATCCTAGCTGAGGCATAATGCTGAGAAACCCTGATCTTTGATCACACGCAGGGAAATAAACTCTAATCCAAGATCTTGATGAATTTGAATGAGAAATGACCTTGTACTCGATGAGAAAGAAATCCATGATTACCATACTTCAAAATTTAATTCCATTGTTCTCTGCTCAGGAACCAAATAAATTTGTCTTTATCTGATGAAGAAACTTCAAACCAAATTTAAACCCCGGATGGCACAACCACGATGCTTTGAACCAAAGTGCTTTATTCGATGAAAGAATGATATTCAAATGACTTAGCAAAAATGATGCAAATGAATATGCAAAGCCTAAGCCAGACAAAAATGAAAAGGTATGACAAATTTGGGGTATGACACTAGTCTCTCTTTCCCTCCCCCAACTCTAACCCGCCGCAACCCCTTTCTCTACCCTACATACGACCATCATCATTTCTGATTGAAAAACCAAACCCCATATTCGTTCCCCTCATCTCTCGACCTTCCTAATGAACCGAACATATTTTTGTTTCGGAAAACCTTGCCGTCAACCACCGATTTTGATTCTCTGACCGTCGAAATGGAAAAAGATAACATTCCAACTCAGGTAAAATCGTGTGTTTTGATTTGTAAAAGTCATGTTTTGTTTTGATTTCTATTTCAACACATTAACAAAAAACAACAACAATCTGGTAAATACAATACTATTGTTTCTTTCTTATTATTCTTTCTTCTATTTATCTCATTTCTTAGTAACAGGTTTCAAAAAATCAAATAAATAAAAAGTAAGAACCTTGAGCTCAATGGGTTGCAATCTCGATATGTCCAGGTTTTTCTTTTTTTCCCTTCACTTATTTATATTTTTTGGGTTCAGAAAAAAGGTGAGAATTTTCTATATATTTTTTAATAATTCTAATAATTTTTAATTAATTAATGTAACAGCAACGAAGAAGCGGGACCGCGAATCTATTTTTACTGATTCAACAAACCCATTGACATGCTTTGTTTATTGCAATTAGGTAGTTGATATGCTTTCTTTATTGCAGTCATGTTTTTCGTCTACATTTTAACACAATGTCATTAGATTTTCATGTGCAATTTAACACCGAGTTTTGATTTTTATGAAATTGGTTCATGCTTCGTCTAGATCTTACCTAATGCTCCGCTGTATCTTCTATTTTGGGCTCTTTTGCAGATTTCACTCAGTTTCATTTGGCTTTTATCTGGTTGATTTTCGTTTTTCATCTTCATGTTCAAGTTCATTGCTTTTTTCATGTTCATGTTCAACTTAGGTTATGCTTTTTCTTTCATTTCCTGTAGTTTGTTTGGATATTACTATGAATGGTCTTATTTCTGATAAATGTAGGTTGAACTTAGTATTTTTGTAGAAGTTACTTTGACAGGTGGCTTTATGGGCTTATGGTGCTTTTGAAGAAATAGGCGTTTTCATATTAAGTCTGATGGAAAATAACTTTACTTGAATCCTTATGCTTGGAATAATTGTAAGTCAAACTATTATCTAATAAGATTCAACTATTTCGGCTTCAATTTCGTAATAAGAAAATAATATTCATGATTATTTTGGATGCTGCAGTGGCAAACATTCTGTTCCTTGAATCTTCTGTTGGTGTTGGTTTTTCTTAATGTAATAAAACAGAAGATATGCACACAGTCGGTGACAAGAAAACAGGTAATACGGCAAACATATTGTTCCTTGAATCTCCTACCGGTGTTTGTTTTGTTTTAGCAATGATAATTGACAAGTTAATATGTATATATCTTAGAATTGAGTTTGTTGCCTTTGCAGTGGAAGATGCATATATTTTTCATGTGAATTGGTTTGAAAGATTTCCTCAGTATAAGCATAGAGAATTCTACATGGTTGGGGAAATTTATGCGGGTGAATCCATATTTAATAGTTGATATATCAGTTTTCTACTTATCAATGGAATGGTTTGTACTATGAAGAATTTCTTAAAAAATTAAATAATTTTCAGGTCATTGTGTTCCTCAACTGGATCAAATCATTAACCAACGAAATAAGGGAATCATTTATCCAATTATAAATTTTAAGGGATTTATGGTAAGATAGTTAGGTTCATGTTTTCATAATCTCTTACAGTGTTGGCTCAGATCTTAGTTTTGTAACTTTAATGTATTAAGTTCAAATTTTCTTAGTAGTGACAACACTCTGTTGTTTATAATTTTGTATTAATTCAGTAATGTTGTGATCAAAGGGATGTCAATCCTGGCCCAAATACTGATGGCATAAACCTAGGTTTGTTCTTTACTATTATTCATCTCTTTATTAATTGTGTTCTATTAATATCCACCCTGTCTGTTGGCTTATTCTGCACAAATTGAAGTGAGCCTAATATTTTGCATACATCATTTTATAGTGTATCTTCTTGCAAGTGATTTTCCTTATCTTGTAATTTTTCAGACTCAAGTATCAACGTGTATATTGAAGATAACTACATAGAAAGCGGTGATAATCTTGTATCCATCAGGATTGGTTGGGATCAATATGGAATTAACATGGCTAAGCCTAGCACAAACATCATAATGTGAAAATTTTCAGGCACTACCCCAACTTGCTCTGGAGTAGGAATAGGGAGTGAGATGTCTGGTGGAACTTCAAATATTATAATAGAAAATTTGCACTTGGGAGTCCTTTCTCTTCCCTTTTTTAATTTTTCTGTTGGATTATGCACACGGGAATAAGATTAAACATGACTGGATCTATTTCTCTCTTTTATTTCTTGATTTTTGGTTGATTTTTCCTCTGAATTCCGTGAATCAGATTTTCCTTACATTTTGTTTTTGATTATGATGTTCCTTTAAAATATAGTAGGTAAATCAAGCAGGGCTCTAACTCTTCGATTAATTTTTCATGATGCCACCGCTTATTTCTTCTATATCAAGCATAACTCTAACTATTCATATCTTACTAAAGTGAATACTTTGAAGAAAGAGGATGACATTTACTAATACTCGATTGTTAGTTTTCCTCAGTGTTAATGTTTGGATCAGATTGATCAATTGCTGTTAATTTTGGTACATTTCTCATTTTGCTGTTATGTAAAATCTATCCAAGTCAGTGAAATTTGTTTGTTTTGTTGTAATTGCTGGGGAATCTGAAATATTTTTGTTCACGTTGGAGTTATCTTCCTGGTACAAATGTATCCTTGTATTGTAGTTTATTATTTTGTTCAATTATGTAGGAATTAGGAATAGTTTATAGTTCACCACAATCCTTTATGAGATGGACGGGTTTTTGAACCTTCGACACATATTCTACAACTTTTTTATCTTCTCCCATTGAAAACAATTTATATTGTCAATGCAAGGTTTGTAACTTGACAACCTTGACTTTCTCACCTCCTTTGTAATACTTCACCAGAATATCCCATGCCTCCTTCGTCGTTTTAGCATGAGAGATTCTATCGAAATTAGCAGCATCGATTGCCGTCTGAATGTAATAAGAAGCCTTGCAATATTTCTTCTTGACTTTGTTGTGGGCTTTTTTTTTGTTTGTCAGTTGCATTTGCAGCCAACACAGAAACACTGTCGGTAACCACTTCTAGGGTTTCATGGAAGCCAAACACGGATTGCATCTGTTTTTTCCATCGGATTTAATTCACGCCGTCAAGCATTGGAAGAGAATTCAAAATGCCCTTATCACTAGCCATCTTTGCAACGATTGATTCACTTGCTCTAGAAACACGATCTCTGACGTGAAATTCTTGAAAACTCGATCAAGAACAATAACCGGAAGTTCTGGATACCAATTTGTTAGTGTGTGAGGCACTTTAGTAAATCTTGAACATAACTTTCTAAATCTGTCATGGAAGCTTCTATGAAGCTTTGTGCAACACTTGAGATGCAAATTAGCTGAAAAAGCAAAGAACATAGATGACAAAACTTTTATGAAGCTTTGAGCTTCTATGAAACATTGATCTTCAATCACAAATGATGAAGATGAAGATGAAGGTGAATCGGAAAAGGCTCCTTTCAGGCATATGATACCACATTGAATGACCTAGATGAGAGAGAGAGAGAGAGAGAGAGAGAGAGAGAGAGAGAGAGAGAGAGAGAGAGAGAGAGAGAGAGAGAGAGAGAGAGAGAGAGAGAGAGTGTTAACACAAGATCTTTTTGTTTAATTGAATGAGTTTATTACATAAAATTGACTAGTAGTTATTTATACATAGAGTTAATTATTCTTAAATTAACTTTCCTAACCAACTTAACTAAATTGAACAAACTTTTAAAAACAATTATTCTGTTTTTAGTTATATCTAATAGAAAAATACTTGTTTGGTCAGAACTCCAATGAATCATCATTTAGACACACATATAAATGTATATATTATTTAAATATTATAAAAATATACATTATTTAATTATTTTTATTTTCTATCTTTTTCTTTTATGAGCGTGTGCCTAAATTTTATATCTAAACTTCAAACTTTATGCAAGACTTTTTCAATAGTAATAATAATATTTAAATACAAATGTTCTAATATCCAAATACCACTATTGCTTTGCTGGATTTTGTCAGTTTTTTTTCTTCTTTTAACCAATCATAAATTGAATTGAAGTATATGGTAGCATTAGTAGGATCCAATTTAAAATTTTAAATTAATGGTATGGATATTTGAAAGATATATTTTAATCATTTAAATAATTGAAAACTATAAAATAATATAACATATTAAGTGAGGTCCATTTATACTATCAAATTGAGCAGTATGAATGTGAATGCTCTAAATTGTTAAAAACAACATATCATAGAAATTGGCGACAATTGCATAGTTTTTTTTACAAGATAACCATTTTAGAGTTAAAAATAACAAATTAGAGTAATTTGCACCACACCTTGGGCGATTCTACTTTAAAATAAAGTTTTTTTCTCGTAAAGGAGTCATCAAATACCACATATTTTCTAGGGTCTGGACATGTATCAAATTGGAGCTTGCTGTTCTTGAGCAGAATTCCAGCTGGTGTTTAGGCAATGGTAATCAGATCAAATTCTGGTCCGACTCTTGGTACGGGCCACACTTCTTTATCTTACCTCCTGGGATTTTCTCATTGAAAAAGAATTAATATTAATGCTTTTGTTTATGAAATGATTTTGGCGGATCAATGGAATATTCCAGTTTCCTGACTTTTTTGGTTTCCCACCCTGGTTCAAAGGCTACCTAATATTCTGCCCGCCTCCTTAAATATTTCAGATAAGTTCGTTTGGAAGCATAATGTGTCGGGTCTGCTCACGCTTAAATATGATTAATTAAAGAAGTTCATCTCAACGATTCTCCTTGGGCCGTTCACATTTGGAGTAATGCCATTCCTCCAAGTAAGTCGATTTTATTATGGAAGCTTGCTCATAACAAAATCTCCTCTGAGCTGGTGGTCATGTCCAGAGGTATTTCTTTGGCCTTGCAATGTTGCTTGTGTAAACTTTATGCTCAGGTAGTAAAAAGCATGCTCTTTTCGGCCAGACTCGTCATGCTTCCCCAATACACACCCCATTGAGTTTTCTAAAACAGTCAGATACATGATCAATGGTCTTCCCTCGACTGGTGGCATAAACACATGAGGCTCTTGTAAGTATTCTTTGATTTTGTTAAAAGCAATTTGGCACTCGTCATTCCATTTGACTACTTGATCTTTCTTCAACAATTTGAAGATTGGTTCACAAGTAGCTGTCAGGTGAGAGATGAATCTGGCAATGTAGTTCAAACGCCCCAAGAATCCTCTGATTTCCTTCTCAGTACGAGGAGCAGGCATCTCTTGTATCGCTTTAACTTTGGAAGGATCGACCTCGATACCTTTGTTGCTGACAACAAATCCTAGAAGTTTACCAGACCGTACCCCAAATGTGCATTTGTTTGGATTCAACCTCAGCTTGTACTTCTTCAGTCTCTCAAACAGTTTTTGTAAGTGATCAAGATGCTCTTCTTTTGTTTGAGATATGGCTATCATATCGTCCACGTAGACCTCTATTTCGTGATGTATCATGTCATGAAATAAAGCTACCATGGCACGCTGATAGGTTGCCCCGACATTCTTTAGTCTGAATGGTATCACCTTATAGCAGAAAGTGCCCCACTGCGTGACAAACTTTGTTTTCTCCATGTCCTTGGGCGCCATTTTGATTTGTTTGTAACCTGAGAATCCGTCCATGAAGGAAAACACTTTGTGTTGTACCGTATTGTCAACTAGAATATCAATATGGGGGAATGGAAAATCATCCTTAGGGCTTGCCCTATTCAAATCTCTGTAGTCTACACACATTCGCACTTTGCCGTCTTTTTTGGGCACGGGAACAACATTGGCAACCCATTGGGGATAAGAGGTGACAACCAAGAATCTAGCATTGAATTGCTTCATGACTTCTACTTTAATCTTTTCTGACATATCAGGCCTCATACGGCGAAACTTTTGCTTTACTGGCGGACAATCCTCTCTTGTAGGCAGACGATGTACCACAATGTATGCATCAAGTCCCAACATGTCTTCATACGACCAGGAAAAGACTTCAACATAATCGTGTAACAACTGAATCAGACGCTCCTTGACATTGGGTTCCAGATTGGCACCCACCTTGACCTCTTTTTTGTCTTCTTAGGTACCTAGGTTGATTGTATCCACGAGTTCCTCGTGAGGCTGAATGGTTCTCTCTTCTTGTTGTAGTAGTTTGGCAATTTCCCCTGGTACTTCACAATCTTCCTCACCTTCGTCTTCGGCTTGGTAGATTAGATTCTCAGAGTCACAAAAGGCCATCGCAGTATCGTTACCCATGGGATCCCGAATGGATGTATACTTGCATTGTGAGTGTGAGTGTGTGCAAGGGTATAGCTATATTTGAAAGAAATGAAAATGTAAAAAGAAAAACAATGAGCATAAAAGTTTGTATGCGAAAACGTCCATGATTCATTGATGTCATATGAAAATGAGATAATAACCCTTACAAGTGGACCATTGTGCCTCGGGTAAGACACAAGGTTTTAAGAGTGTGAATTGTTTTAATATTACAGATCCAACAAAATGTAAAGATAAATTACTATGGGATAAAAGTGATCGGGACAAAATCTCTAGCCTCCCAGTTGCTGAGCCCTCCACTGACAGTTGGGAATATCCAGTCCTCCAAGTCACAACTATCTTCATCATCTTCTACAGCGTTGACCTCGCAGTTGCTGATCTTCAGGGGTGGTCCTCCGGCACGAGCGCGGCGCACAACCTTCTGGGCACCTGAAGTGAAACCCAAGCCAAATTTGTCAGACTTATATGGGATATCTGGGAGTTGTCCCAAGATAGTGCACCTACCTTCTTCTACCACTGCTTTGGCATCCTTCAGAGATAACATCCGGAGTGGAGGCCTTGTAATCTTGGGAACCTGAGACACAACCTTGGTCACTGCCACATCTCGGGGGACTTCTTCAAAGTGTTGAAATGGAGTTTCAATAAATTCACCATCTAATTCCACATATCTGAAAGAATTGAGATGGCTAATCATGTACTCTTCCTCTCCATGAACTATGATAATCTTCCCTTGAATTAGATATTTTAGCACTTGGTGCAATGTAGAAGTAACGACACCGACATTGTGAATCCAAGGTCGACCTAGCAAGCAAGAAAATGAGGGGATAATATCCATTACGTAAAAAGTTGAATCAAATGTTTGTGTTCCAACTTTTATGGGAATGTCTACCTCCCCATGTACCATCCTTTTCGAGTCGTCAAAAGCCCTCACCACTATATTGCTTGGTTTCAATGTCAATCCTTCACAGTCAATCCTATCAATAGCCTTTTTAGGCAATACATTCAGGGATGAACCAATATCAACTAACACATGAGCCAATGTCGTGCCCCTACATTCAACTGAGACATGCAATGCCTCATTATGCTTCCTTCCCCTTGGCGTTAGATCAGCATCTGAAAAACCTAAGCCATTATTTGCAGTCAAGCTGGCTACGCAGTCTTGGAACTGATCGACAGATGTTTCTTGAGGTACATGGGAGGTTTTTAAGAACTTTACCAAGGCCTTTGCACGCACCTCAGAACACATCAGTAAAGCCAGCATGGAGATTTTTGATGGGGTCTACCCCAGTTGCTCGACTACATCGTAGTCACTTCTTTTTTATGATCTTTAGAATCTCCTCCATCTCTTTCCTGGAGGTCTCAGGGATAGTCAATGATTGTGCCTTCGTCTGGACAGGCTCAATCAGAATACTTTTTCCTCGAGTCTCGGTTAACTCGGCAGCTGGAGTATCAGTAGTGGTGATAACAAGGATTGTAACAATTTTGTCAATAGGAGTACTTGCAGAGATGATTATGGGATTAGGAGTAACCTTCGGAGGGGCAACAACAACAAGAATGATTACGGGTCCAAAAACAGCCTTTGGGGGAGCAATTTATGGAGAGAAGATCCTACCACTTCGGGTAATCTTACTAGTCCCTACAATATTACTGACGTCGGAATCCACTTTCTTAGAATTTGAATCTTCGACATCTGGCCAATCTTGCTTAATACCGTGGTAGTATACATTCCCTCCATAATTCCATGGCACGGTTTTGTATAACGCATACGAGATTGGTCCAGGTATTGTGATTATTAAAGGAGCTACTTTTGGAACTGATGTAATTCTAACTGGTCTTTTGGTGGAGACCCTAGAAGAATTGGCGGATATGGTAACAATGGACACATCATTATAAGGAACAGTTGGAGTAAAAGTCTTCTCGAACAAAATTTATTTGTTATCTATTAGGCACTGAACACATGTTTTCAACAAAGGACAGTTGGTTGGTGAGGACAAGCAAAAATGTCAGCTTTCATTACAACCTGGGAAAACACCGGCAATCAACAAATTCGTTTTGATAGTCAGGAGTGGGGTCACAAGTTCATCAACTGAAGCAACAAACGTATCTTCCTCAATGGCATTGGCATTATGGTCGTGTTTGGGCATAGGGGCAGAAATGACATTGGGCTTTTATGGAGCATCAAATTCAATCTCTTTAGCTTCAAGGAGGTCTTGTACCTTGTTCTTTAGAGCCCAACCGTTATTAGTATCGTAACCAGGACTTTCAGAGTGATATGCGCAACGGGAATTGGGATGATAGTGAGGAGAGGTTGTATTGGGTTTTTTTGGAGCTTCTTTCAAGGTCACCAAATTGGATCTTAGTAGATGCGGTAATACCTGAGATATGGTCATGTTAATTCTGGTGAACTGCCTGACCGGTCTTTCTGTCCTCGGTTGATTGTTTCTTTGTTGATCAGACGCAAGTTTAGGGATCATCATAGCCCCCACAATTGGTCGGCGCTCGGCCCTATCTTGGTTTCTTTGCGGATATACAGCAACCACCTCTTTCTTTCCGATGAAAGGCTTCCTTACAGCTGCAGAAAGAGGATGTATCTTTTTGGATCTTTCCATTCTTTATCCTGGCTTCTACCCTTTCTCTAGTCAATATCAACTCCGTAAAACCTGCTGATGAACTTCCAATTAAGTGATTGAAGAAGGGACCAGACAAGGTGCCCAAGAACATGTCTACCAACTCTCTCTCAGATAGAGGAGGTTGAACTCTTTCGACTAAATCTCTCCATTTTTGTGCATAGTCCTTGAAGCCTTCATTTGAAGCCATGTCCATACTCTGAAGTTGAGTACGGGTAGGCGCAAGATCAGCATTGTATTGGTATTGTTTGTAGAAGGCTGCAGCAAGATCTTCCCAATTATGAATGTTGGCTCTTTCTAGTTGGTAAAACCAGTCAAGTTGAGTTCCAGACAGACTGTCTTGGAAGAAGTGTACCCATAAGTCTTTGTCAGCGGTATGGGGTTGGATTTTCCTCACATAGGACCGGAGATGCATTTTTGGACATGAGACTCCGTCATACTTGGAGAACACAGGTGCTTTGAATTTCGGAGGAATGACAATCCCCGACACTAAACCCAATTCCTCAAAGTCCAAGCCAGACACTTTTTGGATTTCCATTGCACTCAACCACTCTTCGAGATGTTTATACTTATCATCAGCTGAAGGGTATTGTTCTTTAGAATAGTCTTCTTTTTCCTCCTCCTCTTCTGATTCTAACGGGACAACTGTTTCCTTGACTTTTCCATCTTGACTGTCTCTCTCACTGGATGTCGTTGCAAAGTCCTGGGTCCTTCTTGTCTGCCCATGAAATCTTCTTCACATGTTTAGGACTCCGGTTACCTTCTTTGTCTTCTTTTTCTTTTCCTCGGCCAACAACGTCTTTAACTATTCTTGTCCTTTGGATAGGGTCAAGAACAACTGTTGAAACTGTGCATTCTGAGCTTGGAGGTCTTTCACAGTTTGCTCGAGATCCATCTTACTGAAATAAACAGTAGAGAGATGAGGAGACTCGTTGCAAAAGACATGCTTATGTTATGATGAATGGTATATGCATATGTAATGATTTCAAGGATTTCAAAGATTCAAATTTGTTTTAGACAAAAAGGAAACACACGTTATATTAATAAGCTAAAGCTTGAGTACATCAATGCCTCTTGGGCTTATAAGGAAATACAAAAGCTCTAAGATAAAAAGTTAGTGCGCATCCTCTTTGGCGCGATGTAGGCATTGAGAGTCCGCTTCTCGTGAAGTAGCTTGGTAAGCTCCAGGTTCCTCTTCTCACTAGCATAAAATTGGGCCTCAAAAGTATCTAGCTCCCCTTTGAGTTGTATCTAATCTCTTTGTAGGTCTTCAAGAGATGTGGGCATGTCAGGATGTAGGATAGTGTATGGAATATTCCCTCCTTAACATGCTCAATAATTACCGAGAGAAAAGAGGGATAAGGCATCATAAGACTCTGAGCGCGTCTTCGTACCCATTTAAGGTAAGGCTCGAGAGGGATGGAATTCTTGTGCCCCAAAGTCTTTCTATCCACCTTGTTCAACATCCTCCAAGCTTGGATAAATCTCTGGCGAAGACTTTGGTTGTCGTTGTCGTAGTCAAATACCAAACCTTGAATCAGCATCTCATGCGGGCCATCCCTTCGGGCGTAACCAAACTGTCTCAAATCTAAGCAAGGGTTATAGGTGATACCTCCTCTAATTCCAAGTAAAGGTACATTAGGGAACTCTCCATAACGGTCTATGATAGTAACATTCCATATGGATCGGGAGCACCAATGAATGTCTGAATGCTTGAGCAGCATCAACCTTTGCGACCATCTTGAACCTTGCACATTCTTTAGTACATATTGTGGAAGATGCGAAATAAACCATCTTGCCAAGAGAGGAGTGCAACACATAAGGACACCTCTTTTCCTCATTGTGCGAGTGTGAAAAGAATGTAGGATGTCTCCTAGAAATGTAGGCACCGGGTTGTGGGATATGAAGATTTTGACGGTGTTGACATCTATGAGTTGGTCAGGATTTGGAAACAAAACCATCCCATAGATGAGGAGAGCCACAATTTCCTCAAAGGCTTGCAAGTCCAAGGAGTTCCAACAACTTTGGGCTTTCTCGAACAAGAATTATGCTAAGAAACCTTTGACACCACTCCTTGTTTCCCAATGAGTTATGATATCATATGAGTGCAAGTGTAGAGCTTGAGAAATCTCTTCTGGCTTTGGGTCTCTTTCTGTACCGTTGAAAGGTAGTTGATTGAGAATGGGAATCCTTAAGACTTGGGAGAATTCTTCCAAAGTAGGCACAAGTTGATAGTCGAGAAATGTGAAGCAATGGTGTAAAGGATCAAAGAACTGAAAGAGCACCTTCATCATGTCCTCATCTGTGTTGGAAGTGATCAAGTTGAGTAGGCGACCATATCTCTCGGTGAATGGAGAGTTTTCAGGAATCCTTGAAGCTAGTTCCTTAAGTTGTGGAGGGATCTTTACAAGATTGACTTGAATAGTTTTCATGCGAATAGAATCCATGTCCTACAAAACAAGAACAAAGATAAATCCTAGAAACCCTTGAAATGGTTAGTGAATGAATATGATGTTATGATGTTCATGATGTTATGTACAAGTATGCATATATAAACAAAGCAATAAAATCCTTAGGTTTAGGTTTGCACTGAGTTTTATAGGTAAGTACCCTCTTGAAGTTTAGTTGGCTCAAACTTGTCCTAGTAATAGTAACCGGATTCTAAGGAGCTCAATATCACTGGTTTGTTTCCTTGGTCATTATTTCAGCACAAGCCTCTTTAATAGCGTCCGAAATATCCCAAGAAACCAAACCTCAATGAGTGTAGTATCAAGTATCTACCAACTTGGGACTGCACCAAAGCCGGTCATCTCACTACATCCTAAATGGCCAAGTTGGTCAAGTAAAGGTTCTAAAAGTTCATTAGTGCTTCATGACATCACTCAGCGGACCCGTATTCTCTTTGATTAACTGAAAGGCTATTGGTACCCACAAATATGTCGCACTAATGTAGCTATTTCTTAGACCATGTCGGTATACCCCGTACAGTTTCCACAATGTATTGCTACTTACCTATAAGCTATCCCAAATCCGGGTAGAGGATTCAAACCCAAACAAAAAACCATAATGTAAAGCAAACAAGTCAAACAATGAAAGCAAGTAAATGTGATCTAAACCCTAAGGTAACCCACTTTTAGAATTTCCCCAGCAGAGTCGCCAGTTCTGTGATACGGTGGGAGAACTGACTTAAAGGTTTTGCGTTTGATCGCAAATGTTGTGGTTAGCAAGAGTCGCCACCGACTTTTCTTTTATCTAAAAGGAAAGGTGAAAAAGCACAGGAAATACCTTTGAGATTATTTCTTGAGTTCGGGGGGTAGATTATGAAAAGGGAAGGTATTAGCATCCTTTTCATCCATGGTTTTCCATGGGCTCTTAGTTACTTGCTAGATCACTTGCTCTTGTTTGAAAATTGTGCTTTGTGTGGTTTTTAAAAGTATTTTGTAAAGAGGTCATTGTTTAGACAATCTTTGTAATGATTCTCGTTTGTAAGAATGTATACAAATATGTTGATCTTTTGAAAATGTTTTCAAGTTTGTAAGATGTTTTGAAATGTGTAGGTGTTTGTTTTTGAAAATAGCAAGGATTTTTGTTTGAAATTGAGCAAGTAATTAGGAGAATTCTACCTACTCAAAAGTCTTTCTTGTACATTTCATTTTCCTTTGACATTGTTATCTTACCATTGATTTGATAAGTAACCCTATCTTTGGATGTAAACGGGACGAGCGTGGGTCATCGTATAACCATGATTAGCAATGTTGCAAGGCATCTTAGCATTCTCTTTTAGGGACTAAGATCATTTGTAAGGAAACTTAGATAGCTTCATCGAGGGACTATGATCTTGTATTCGTTTGTTTTTGCTAAGATACCTCACATGCGTAATATGACCATTTTGTAAGGCAACCAAGTGGATTTTACCCTAGGGGTGCTTGTGTGAAAGTGTATTATTTTCATGCTTGTTTTTTTTGGTCTTGAATTAGGGTTTTCTATTTGATTGATTTTATTCTTTCCATACAAAACCTAATTACTAGCATGTGAATGTAAAGCATTTAAATTGCGGAAAATAAAAATACTAAGCTATTACATGATTTATGGAAAGGGGGTGTACAAAGTATAAATGGGGATTGCAAGAAATTAAACCCTAATTAATCTATTACAACCATATTGAATTGAATAAATAAACGTACAAAATATGAAAAGGAATAATGTATAAAGTAATTAATAAAAAAAAGAATGGATTTCATTTGGTTTTGTCCTTGTTAAAAAAAGTTTTTTATTTTATTTTTTAACCTAATGAACTAAAAAAAATGTTTAATAAGGAAAAATAAACTAATTTAGTTAAAAGAGAAAATATTTTTAAGTTTTATGAAGAAGATTTTAACATTAGACTAAATAGTATAAAAATTGATTAAATTAGGAAAAGTATAAATTTTATGTTTATTTTAAGAAAATAAAATAAGCCCAAATCTATTTAATTATAAAAAGTTAAGTTTGTAACAAAAATATTTTTGATGTTTTAGTCTAGAAAATAAAATAAATGTATATAGTATAAATAAAAAAAATATATTTTTTATCTTTTTTGTCAATAAAAATAAATATTAATATTAATAATAATATAAAAAGAAAAAGAAAATAAAAAGAAAATAAATAAAAAGTCAGGGGAGTTTATTAGTAAACAAAAGAGTATAAAGAGCAAAAATAAACTAAGCCCAATGAAGAGCCCAAATGCTGCCAAAAAAGGATAAAAAAGTGTTAGAAAAATGTAAAAATAACAAAATGGTCACGCTGGGGCTTGAACCCAGGACCATGGGGTGAACAGACGCGCGCTTTACCATTGGGGTGGCTATACATCCGTTAACTTGTATGAAATGATAAATACATAACACAAAACGCGCCATGACTATACTTCATCTTCAACCTCCAGCCAAAGGATCTGTAACTTACTCATTTCTCAACCATTTGCAAAAATGTAAACATGAAAATTGCTCCATTTTGTCACACGAATCCAACCATATAAATATCATAAACTATAAATCAAAGATGGATGAGAATTTTTAAAAGTACCAAATTCTGACCTAAATATTTTAGAAAGTTCAAACTCAAAATTCTCCTAGCTCGATCAAAATAAATGAAATCTATGGACATGTACAACTTTAGGGCAATGATGTCTACATTTTATCTTCACAAATGCAAGCCTAACAATGCCTAAGTAATGAGATAGAAGTTCAAGAAAAATACCTCAAAACTGGAAATCGTGAAATGGATTTGAGCTTCTTTCAGGCAGTGATGATGATCAAGTTAGCTTCCTTGGACCTCTAGGAAGCTAATGCAATGGCTGGCTTGAGCTGAGGGTGGCTGGAATGGTCTGGAGAAGTCCAACTGTGATGCTCTGTTTTTGGTTACGGAAGACAGGGTAAATAGTGTTACAGAAGTGAAACAGGTACAAGGATGAGTTACCCTTGATGCAAGAAAGCTTTAGAAACTACAAGGCCAAGAAACGCACGAGGGAAATGTGAGTTTGAGATTCAAGGTCAGAAACTGTGCAACAATGGAGTTTTTGGGCAATTTCTGATTTAAGAGAGTTTTTGTGTATTTCAGGGTGCTCAAGCTTGTGTATTAGCTCACAAATAGTGCCTCTATTTATAAGCAACAAGTTTGGAGACTTGTTGTTGATCATAATTCAAAATCACAAGTTTATGCACAACATGTGATTTTTTTGAGAATTTCAAGTTTCTAAGCATTGTGTACTTGCTAAGATATAGTGGTTATGCTTTAAAAAATCTTGCTTCTGACTTTGTGGATGGAGTGTGATCAGAGGGAACAAGTTAGAGGCTCAAGGATTGACTTTACACAAAAGCTTGCTTTTCTAAAATGGAAGTGTTCACTTTGTGCCATTAATGGAAATGTGGATTGAATAAAGCTTAAACCACTTGGATTAAAGCTCAAAAGTTTGTGTAATCCATTAATGATGGATATATACACAAGTTAGGAGGCCTGCAAAGCAAGATTATGGAGCCTAGCATTTAAATTTCACTTGTGTTCATCATGAAAATGACCTATAATTCAAGTGACAAAACACCAACTTCATCTCTTCGATTCTCCCTACTCAAGAATGATCTTAAGGAGTTCTAGGACATTTTGGAAAGCTTGCAATGTGATATACAACCCATATTTGAATTTCTTTTGAATATTCCCCTTGGAACTATATGAAAAAGTGCCATGAAGTTAGGTCAAAATCCTGACCAAATTAGGGTAAAATTTCACTGAGTGTTTAGTTTCATGGCCCTATGTTCTTGAAATTATAACTTGATATCCAAGCACTTTTGGGAGAAGTTGTGTGAAGAAAAGTTGTAGATTTCATGGAGATATACAACTTTCATTTTGGAAGTTTCTCTTGAATCATCTTTCATCATGGTGAAAATTTGGCTCAAAGTTATGAAAAAACATGGATTTTCAACACTTAGAAAAATTTCTAAGTTTAGAAATTTTGACTTCTCAAAATGAAATCTTGACTTTTTGATTTCTTGATGAATGAGTTTCATATTTTGACATGTTTTGATGAATTATGATCTTTGGCACTTGAGTTTGACCAAAAAGTCAAGGTTTGACTTTTCAGTATACAGTTGACTTTTGATCAGTTGACTGTAAAATTCATCTGTCAATCCAATGGACTTGCAATGTTTTGAACCATGTCATTAGGTAAAAATGGTGCAATTGGACTATTGAGATCATGACTTAAACCAATTGACAAATTGCTAAGTTAAAAATCAGAAATTGCCCTTTCCCAGTCAAAAACCCTAATTTTAACCATTTTGCCCTTTTGGAGATTTGATCAAATTTCTTGAGGAGTTGTGGTCCAAACTTGATCAAATGGTTCATATGAGTTAAACATGTTGATGTGGATAAAAAATTATGAGGTTTGACTGTAAGTTGGCCATGGTTGACTTTTTCCCCAATACAATTGATTTTTAGGTCAATTGCTCAATTGACTGAGCAAAAATATGATCCAAGGCTTGAAACATGACATGAGTAATCTTAGGGGTACATAATGATCCATGAAAGTCACATGAGGAATTTAAAGTTCAATAATCCTTGTGCAAACTCAAACCCTAATTTTGGTCATCAGTGCCTAAGGAGGTGTCTTGAGCTGATCAAACCCTAGTGCAGTCTTGAGCCCAATGAGATCTTGTGAGCAAATTCTTGACAAGTGAGAGGGAAAATTTTGGGATACAACACCTTGATTCTACCATACTTAATCATACCAGATCATCACAAATCAAAAACCCGATGCCAAGCCAACCTTGCAGCATTTGAAAGCAAGGAAGAAAAATAGAATAAATCAGGATAGCAAATCAAGAGAAATATAAACTCACCATGAAAAAGCTCAGATTCAGATTTGATATCCACCTTCCATTTTCTCTAACAGATTTTACAATATTAAAGGCTCATATTGTTTTTACTATAACAACCAACTCAGACCTCCACTAGTTCAAGCATAAGCACCAAATCAAAAATCATAAGTCGGAATTGTAAACTTAATCAAAAATCGAAACTCAACTTGCAATTAACTTGGTTTCACTTCCTAACATCTTAGTTTGCTTCCAACATCTTAACCAATTCAGTTTTCCAAACTAAGTTTGCAAAACTAAGTTTCTTACCAAAAGTGCTAACCGTAAAACTAATTCATAACCATTTTTTCCTCTAACCAATTCTCTAACAGAAATTGTCAGAGAAACCTAACTAACTAACTTTCCTCCTAACAGTTTCTAACCGAATCACTAACAACTATATAACATAATCTCTATTCACAATGGAGGGGGATGCACTCACACAAAAACTCAGAAAGGAGATTCATTATTTACAAACTCACCTTGAAATCATTCATTCTTCAATCATTCGGGAGAATCACCACCAAAACTCAGAAACTTTCTCTTCTCTCTAACATCTTAGTTTGCTTCCAACATCTTAACTAATACAGTTTGCTAAACTAAGTTTGCAAAACTAAGTTTCTTACCAAAAGTGCTAACGTAAAAATAACTCATAACTATTTTTTTCCTCGAACCAATTCTCTAACAGAAATTAACAGAGAAATCTAACCAACTAACTTTCCTCCTAACGGTTTCTAACCGAATCACTAACAGCTATATAACAGAATCTCTATTCACAGTTGAGGGGGATGCATTCACACAAAAAACTCAAAAAGGAGATTCATTATTTACAAACTCACCTTGAAATCATTCATTCTCCAATCATTCAGGAGAATCACCACCAAAACTCAAAAACTCTTTCTTCTCTCTGCTCCACCATGATTCATTCTTCTCCACTCTGAAGAATAACGAAAACTCAGAGCTATCTTCTCTCTTCTCCTTCTCCACAACCTTCACTTTTCTACAAATCTTCATCAAATTATCTACATCATCATCATTGCAATATCTTCTCTCTGCGTCCTCTATATACAATCCTCTACGTTCTGCACTTCTCAACAACTCAACGCATCGATGAGGAGCAGCAACAATGTGACTTCATCGATCTGCAGCAACGACACAGTGAAAACAGAGTTCGCAAAAAAAAAATCAAAAGAAAAAGATTAAGTAATACACCAACACAGAAGAAAAGTGAAGAAGAAGAGGAAAGCTTATTTACCTTTCTCTGGTTTTCTCTATGCTTCATTGTTTTGAAGAGCCGTCGGAGCAACTCTGGCAGGTAGACATCGAACCACTCTTCCCTTCATTTTTATGCTTCTCTCTCGTTTCTATGATGTGCGATTTTGTATGCCAAACGAGATCCTTGACATGATAAACCTTGATTCACCATCAAAACGATCTAATTTTTTCGTATAACTTAGGGTCTGTGCATTTTGTTTGAGATTTAGAATCAAAGAGGAAGAAATTGATAGAGGTTCGGAGTGTTGAGGCTCAGACGAGGCTTGTTTTGAAGTGTTGAGGCGCACTTTTCAAAATGCACGCGGATCAAAACGAGTGTTTTTGCGAAACAGCAATATAGCGACAACTGTAACTCGAATATCATTCTCACAAGGAATCTTGATTTTATTAACTGAAGGTAAATAGAATTGGGGGGGGGGGGGGTTGGTTTGGGTTCAAAAACTAAAGCGCAAAATAAGCGCTTAAAATAAGTGATTCTCGAAATAAGCTAAAATGAACCAATCTACTGTATCGACTTCCGACTTAACATCGATCCCTATAAAATCCCAATTCCCTAATGGGTTCGTTCCTATTAGATCACAAAAGCTAGTGACAAGCGCAATAACAATTGTACGATGTCTGTCCCTAAATTCTGAGTAAAGCAAATGGATAAAAACTATTGCGAATTAAGTAAACGCAACATGATCGGACGCGATAATGCAAAAGCTACGCTAATCACGAATTTGATTCATGATCATCAATCAACAATCGAATCTAAAATTTTTGTCCTATAATAACAATCAAATTAAACAAATAATTGAAATTATAAGAAAGATTCAAAGGAAACAAAATAAATTGGGATTTATAAAAACCTCAAAGTGGAATTCGAATACAGCCGATTGATTCTTGGAATTTAGTTCTCCATGGATGATTCGTACAAAGCCATAGTTTTCTCGTGAACAATATTTTTTTTCGTCAAAAGTGAATACGTGAACAGTACACGACTGTTTTGGGATATATTGAAACATGAATTTCCGGTTACAACCCAACTGGATCAAAAATATAACCCAAGCTCATTACAAATGACCCAAAACAAGAAATATTTCTAAAGCTACAACTTCAACGAAATTTCTGGCCCTTCTACAGTCCGATTCAGCTCTCGACTTCTGAATGAAAATCATAGCTCTTTCTCTTAGCTTTCCAACGAATGGTAGTACGCTTCATTCCGACTTCTGAAACTCAAGTTATGAATTTATTCGTGAAAGCTGCTAAAGCTGAAAATAAAGTGCGAACAATAAATAAATGTATAAGTAAAATAAATTATAAAAATATAATAAAAAGGAAAAATAACCAAACCAAAGCATAGAAATGCATAAGTATAAATATAAAGAAATGTGCATCAAAATACACTGATCAATCAACAAACTCACCACTGTGGTGAATTACGAGTTTCAGAAATTCATCCATTAAACCTAAATCTCGGAAACCCCATAACAAATATTCAGAATCCCATTTCAAATATCCAGAAACGAAGACAAAACAAGATTAACATACCTGGAATCAGCTACGGAATCACCTTCGCAAGACTCTTCCTCTTTCCTTTGGCTTTCGTTTTGGGCAAACAGAACATGCACATACTATCTCCAGCTTTAGGAGATTTTCCGTCCTTATTCTCTGCCACTTGCCTCCAACAAGCCACTTCAAGCATGACAAATGCCACATTGACTCTGTTTTTTGAATTACACTAACGTTTCACTAACGAAAGGACTAACGTGGTTGCGTTTTGAAATTTAAGAGACCATTTTAGTACAAAAAAAGAAGATAAGTGACCAAAGTCAACCATGACTTATAATTAAGGGACCAAAATGAATATTTTGTCCACTTAAAGAAAAACCCATTAAATCATGATTCGAATAACACAAGATGTGATAGAAGAAATAATTAAAAAATTATAAGTGATTGAAGTGTCATCTATAGATTATTATTTCTATCTTTTTGCTTAAAATGTGTAGAATATCATTTTTCTCTTTTGCGTTTATTTTTATCTGAGTTAAATTTATTTTGTACGTGAAATTTAATAAAATAGTAATAATTTGAATGTTATGAATGAATTATTTTTATATATTTTATTCATTCTTCTGTACCACCTTAAAAATAGATAGTAAAAAATATTAATTTTTAAGCTTTTATTCAATTCTTTGGGCAAAGATTCAGGACTAAAAGTAAATATGAACAATTATGATCATTTATTGATATTGTGTCGTTCTTACTATAATTTAGTATCTTATTTGACGGATATTCTCATAGCCTCAGTCTAAGTAAGAATGATATTAATTATAATTATGGTTATTTATAATAATTGTATTTTTTCCACCTTTTTTAAAAGTACAAATATTTTAAAACATATGAACTAAGTTTCAATTAAAAAGAAAAAAGAAAAGCTAGCTTCAAAATTGAATGAACTTCTATGCTCTTGTCATATTAAAAAATCGTATTCACTTGTCATACTATAAGGTTGTTATTTTTAGTCATATATATTTTGTGATAGTTTTGTATTTTGATTCATTTTACTTGAACATGCATATATTTTATGATATGTTTATATAAATTATTGTTATCAATTGTTTATTTTGGGCACGACATATGTATCTATCTTAATTATGTTAACATGTGTTTTATTATATATTTTAAAATTCTTATAATTAGTTTTTAATTAGAATTTCAAAAAAATCTTAATTAGTATAGTTAGAGAGTGAATACATAATTTCTATCCAAAAAATAAAATAAAATGAAAGAGTAAATAAATAATTATACAAAAAATAAGAGTGAATATGTAATTTGTTTGCATTTTTATGTTTGTTCAAATAAAATAATTTATAATAGAGCTAATTTTATATAATTCAATCTCTTTCTTAACTTTTATTTAAAGGATTTTTTAAAAAGAATTAATTTTCTTTTGATTTTGCCAACCAATTCCAATTAACACAATTCATTTTTAGTGAAAGTTCTTTTTCTATTAGAATCTGAATATTTACTTAAAAATAAAATTAATTTTAGGAGAAAGTATTTCAATTTTTTTTAAAGTATGACAATAGTTTTTAGAACACTTTTACATTTTTTAAATGTTACATTTTTTCTTAAGGTGGAATTAATTGATCAATTCAATTGTTAATATCTTTCTCTCTTTAATTAAAAAAAAAACATGTCTCACCATCTTCTCTTATAGTTCTTTCTTACATAGTTTTTTAAACAATAAACAACTCCTTAAACTTATCAACACAAAGTTAAGTCTCTCAATTTCTTAAAAATTTTCACACACTTTTTTCCAAGAGAATACCACTTTTTAAAATGAATTTGAAGAAAATTTATATTGTCTATAATCATAATATGAGTTCTCTTAGTTCTTATATCATAATATATATTACATTAGACATTGTTTTATTTGCATGATTATGCAATTATTATTTACATAACTCGTGTCTCTCTATTAGAAAGAAATACAAAGAAGTATAAAACTATTTATTGATTAGTCATATCAATTTCCATATACTTCTTCTATGTCTAGAATTATATTTTTAGTTGTATTTTTATTTGGTCTTCTTTTTTTCTGTTAAGTAGAGTGACATGGAAGATTAATTAATTGTTTGACGGTTGAAGTTAATGAAAAATCAACGAAAATGCGAGATTTGAATGGATGGTTGTGACCTCTTGAAAAGGAAGATGGATTTACAAAAGTCCATATAGGTGACACATGTTTCTATGAGTGATCAATTTGTGACGCTTTATAGATATAGGCCTAATAAAATTATAGTTTTATATTCAATGAATTCTTACCCATGAGTGATCAATTTCATTGTTTATATTGAAAATTAAAGAAAAACAAAAATGTTTGGTTAGTTAAAGCATATTTTATCTTAGTTTTTTTCCATTGTTTATATCGAAAATTAAAGAAAAACAAAAATGTTTGGTTAGTTAAAGCATATTTTATCTTAGTTTTTAAAATAATGTGTGTAAAGATAATTTCTAACTAATAACACTTTTTTTTAATATTGCATTATACTTTTTGTTTTTTTGTAATATTGCATTATACTTTTTGAAATTCCAAAGTGAATATGTTACGATTTTTGTTAAAGGTAAAAGCATTTGTATTGGGTATGTTATGTAGATTTCTACATATCACTCATTTTTGTTTGTGGATAGAATCTGTTTAGGCTTTAAATTCCGAATTATTCTAGTTAAATCATTAATTTCTTTTACATACCCTCTTGCGATAAATCCACCTTATATTTTATTTTAGCGAAATTATTATATTTATGTTCAAAACATCAACCAACTATCTATTTAAGCATAGAAAATGTTAATAAATTATTTAATTTACCCTTGCAAATTTAATTTAGATTAAAGTATGTCTATTTGTGTAATTGACAAAATGCATTATTTTGTTAAAATCAATCTATTCATCGTGTGGCGCAAGAATTGAAATAAAAATTAAAAAAAAAAGTATCCTTTTACCCGGGTAAAACAATTTCAAAAAATGTTATACAACTACTAACTCATCTCTCTCTCTCTCTCTCTCTCTCTCTCTCTCTCTCTCTCTCTCTCTCTCTCTCTCTCTCTCTCATAACCTACTTCTCTTCTAGTTGAGGCAACCGGCAAAAAACACAGAAAGTCGCCACCAAAATTTATTTATCTCTTCTAGTTGAGGCAATCGAAAAAAACACAGAAAGTCGCCACTAAAATTTATTTATCTCGAAGGAAGGGGAAATATCGAGAAAACTCTAAGAGGATGGATAAGATGGTCTTGCAACCAAAAGAGAGGGTACATAAGTCGATTATGCAAGGGGAAGGTATTAGTACCTCTCACATCTGTTGTACTCAACGTGATCCATTTTGATTGTTTGTTTCTAAGGGTGCGTCTATCTAAAACTATACTTGCTAAGAAAAATGAAATGGTTTTTATTAGTGCGTTCAGGAGGGTCTCGTAACCCTTTGCCTACGTATCTCGTGAAGAAATCAGAACAACTTAGTTCTTCTAGAAAATATTAGTTTGTTGGTGTTTTTTATTGGGTGACACTAGCGCACGCATTCTAGCAATAGGCAGGGCGTGTATTGCGGTAGAACAAAGATAACATGCCCTTTTAATTTTTGAATTTGTTGTGTGTTTTTGTTAAGTGCGGAATGAGTTTGAATAATGACTAAGTGTTTTTTATGGTATTTTGATTTAAGAAAATAAAGTTTTTATTTTAATATGATGCAAAAGAAAAGTCTAAATAGAAACTAAAACCCTAATGTTGTCATGTACAATGATGGACCTAATGTTGAGTGTTTGAAGTGGAAATTCCTAACCTAATTAGTTATCATGCATATGTTGATCTTAAAGTCTAATTCAACACAAAATGATTAACATGAA